>OZ020183.1:1200000-1800000 GCA_963971135.1 Stenus bimaculatus
GATTTTTATAAATTTATAACCTCTTTCTACAAATTCTAATATTTTACCAACTTTAAATATCATACTTGTCCATATTTAAACAAAATTCTTCAAATATGCAATAATTTTTATATACTTTTTTTAACAATTTTTTTTGTTTATTGAATAAATTCTAAACTATGGAAAATATTAAAAAAATATTTTAATAAAAGTTATTTGTTTTTGAAAGACCTATCAAACCATACCAAACTCGACCTATGTTGCCATTTAAAAAATCAAAATTACCTCCGGTTTCGGATAGTTTCGGGTTGTTCCGGAAAAAAATAAGTTGACCAATGGATTCTTTAGGTTCACTTTGGAAATAAAATTTTTTATTTTGGCCATGTACGATGACGCGTTCTCGAGATAAATAAGTGGCACGGCTGGTTTGAAGCACCCTGTATACAGAGGTGCACAAAAAACGGCCAACGATGTAGCTTCGTTATTTCTTATCCGATTTTAATAAGTGATATGTCATATTAAATGGTTTGAAAAATACCACTATCAGATAATAAAAGATTAATTTTATTTTTGAAAACAACAGAAGAGGAGGGGGCAACTTTTCTTTTTTAAATGGCAACATATTTTTTTCGATTGAAAAAAATCATTAACAAAAATAATCTAAACCAATTATACCAATAATTTTTTTTTAAATTAATTTAATTTTTTTATTATTTTTTTTAATTTAGGTAAATCAATTTTTTTTTGTTTTTTTGTTTTTGAGTTTTCAGTTTTTTATTTCTTTAAGTTTTTTTTTTAATTTATTATTAATAAATTAAAAATTATTAAGAATTAATTAAAAAACAAAACTTTAAATTAAAAAATTAATAAAAAAAATTTTAAAAATTAATTTAAAAAAAAAATATTGGTATAATTGGTTTAGATTATTTTTGTTAATGATTTTTTTCAATCGAAAAAAATATGCCGCCATTTGAAAAAGAAAAGTTGCCCCCTCCTCCTCTGTTGTTTTCAAAAATAAAATTAATCTTTTATTATCTGATAGTAGTATTCTTCAAACCATTTAATTTGACATATCACTTACTAAAATCGAACAAGAAATAACGAAGCTACATCGTTGGCCGTTTTTTCTGCACCCCTCTGTATATAAAAGTGTTGTTATTTCGAAATTTATTTTTGCTTTTTTTAGTCCTATTGGCTTTTCATGCAGCTGAATGCAGAATTTATGTGGTGACGTCAGAAGTAGGTTAGTTGTCATACAGGGAATTCAATTAGGATTGTTACCGCAACTATGCAACCAAACATACTTACTCTGTAGTGAGTTTAGACTTGCCTGGTTTGTATACCTGTTGACATTTTTTCAAAATTAAATCTGACCTGTCATTTTAACCAAAGCAGTTTTTCTACGGGTATTATTTTTGCAAATGAATTCTCAACCAAATTTTATAAAAAACAGGGTTTTTCAAAACTAAAATCAACTAAGTACAGTTAAAATTCTTCCGATGAAGCATGAACTTTTGACCCTACTTTATTTTGCTTAAAACTGCTACAGAATTATATTAGGTTTTCTACTAAGCAAGTCATCAGTAACATTTATTTTTTGAAGATGACCCTGTAGTTGCCACGCGTCTACCCTAAAAGGCCGACATGGACAAAAGGCCGACTAAAACAAAACGTCGAAGGAGAAAATGCCGAATAGCAAAACGTCGACATGGATAAGAGGGCGACCTGAACAAAAGGTCGACTTGAACAAAAAGGCGAAGCGGACAAGAAGCCGAACGAAAAAAGGCCGAATTAAACAAATGGCCGACGCAGACAAAAAGCTGAAAGAAAAAAGACCGATCTGGACAAAAGGTAGAACGATAAAAGGCCGAAAGAAAAATGTACGACAAAAATAAAAGGCTAAAAGACGCTTATACGCAGAATTTATTTAGTCCGGGTCTTTTGCTGAGTTAATTACTCGGCCTTTTGTTCAAGTCGGCCTTTTATAGTTCGGTCTTTTCTCCTTCGGGCTTTTATCGTTCGGCCTTTTGTCCCGCTTCCAGTTACCACATAACTTTGTCACCGTGGTTACTAAACTAACCTACTTGTGACGTAATATCATCACCAATCCTACTACGACCAGTAGTTTAAACGTTACAGCTATTTTTACACTAAAAAGAAAAACTTACCACTATTTTTAGCTGAAGAAGCTCCACTAAGATCACTAAGTGAACTACCGATACTCTCCATATTTTTACTCCCCGAAGTACTTTGCAGATTAGTCCTAGTATTAGTTCGCACTTTTCTTCTAAAAAAATAATGAATATAAAACTAGCAATTTTAATTTGAATTTAACTTACGTCATTTTTGGTGCAGCAACGGTTTTTTTAACGTTCTCCTTGTTTCTACTAGCGTAACTAGGAATGCCGCTGAAAACCTTCGATTTGACCTCCTTTAATTTTTTGGGATCCTGTGGACTAGAAATTTTGGTCATGACTGCATCCCACCTTCCTGGAGGTTTTTTGGGTTCCACCTTCTTTTCGTTTTCCTTGTTGTTGGGTTCAATCATGGCTTTGACTTTGGAAGCGACGTTGCGTTTGGGCATTTTGTGCTTTTTGGTGGCGGAATTGCAGTCGTCTTTGGATTTAGCGACGAGGCGTGGGGATTTGGTGTAGCCTGGGCTTGAGGCTACTGTGGATACAGAGGCTGGGGTTGAAGCGCGGTCGTCGGGTTTCATGTTTTCCGTTACGTAGGTTTTGTTGGGGTTTTGGGAGTCGTCGGAGATGGTTTTCGTGGAGGAATCTGTTGGGGATAGTTCGAATTGTTTGTTATCCGAGTTTTCGCGTTCGATATCGGTGAAAATTCCGCTGGAATCCATGTTTTCCCGGTTGTTGACGTAGATATCTGCAGCGGCTTGGGGATCAACTCCATAAAGAGTTCCATCGATGACTTGAGCATGGCGGTCGCCTCGTAGCGGGTGTTCTTCGTGATTATCGGCGTCGCTTTCGGTGTAAAAATCGGAATCGGTCATAGGGTCTGGACGTCTTGAAGGTACTCTAGGTTGGGGTCGTCTTGTTGAAGGCGAATTATCAGCGCCACGACTTCCAGGTCGCGACATCTCACCATCACCTTGATAACCTGTATCCAAGCTAGTAATACTAGTAATGCTTGTAATAAAACTATTGGAAGGTTTTTTATTCTCGACTTTAAGTACAGGGGTGGGATCCAATGGAAGTTCTTCAGGTGACGGGGTTTGTTCTATCCGCGTTAACTTAATATCCTTAAAATCCAGACATAGATTCATGTCATCAGTTTTCATGGTTTGAGCTGAAATTAAACCCAAACTAAAATCCCCTTGGGATAACTCGTCGTGAGGCAACAACCGGATATTATCTGAGCTTGGAGTGGGTGATCCCACCAGGGCTGACACATCAATCATTTGATCCGGCGTTAGGATACCCAAAGATTCATCAAAATCCAAAGAATCTCTTTTGTTAGCGTCATCTTCCACTTGCGAAGGCGATAATCGGGCCTAAAATTTATAAAAATAATTTTTGTTACGTTATTTTAAATAAAATACCAACCTTTCTAGGTGATCCTTCCAAATCCAGAATGAAGTTATCTTTAATTATCGTTTTATTGATTTTTTCCTCCAAATCAAGTTCCTCAATCGATTTGGTGAATGTAGTGTCCACAATTTTACTGTAGGTCACATCTAGGGAATTAATATTATCGTTATCAATGCCGAATAAAATACTGTACGGTCCTGAAGGATCTTCAACCTCCTCAACGAAACTAATTTTTGAAGATGGTACCATTAACCCGCATTTTGCTGGACAGCTGAAATATCTCACACCGCAAACTTGCCCGTCGTTTTTTCCTCCACCTTCAGAAACTTCCACCCCGCACCAGGTCCCGGGGGCGAAATGCACTTCACCTGAAAACCGAAGTACTCCTTCTTTCTCCCCGCTGATGGAGACTCTACGACCTAAACTTATCCTCGAGATGATTTGAAGCTCGAAGGATTCTTTAGGATTATGGGCACCAGGCAGAGGAATCCGGGACCCGAATTTTGGGATCCTGGTACTCGCCTTTTTCTGAAAATTTAAACAAAAAATTAGGTAATTTAAATTGATTGACGTTAAGTTAGGCAACCAACTGTGATGTAAATTGAGTAGCGTTGCGCGCACGTTTGGTTGCCTATATTAAATTAACAATAATACTTTAGAAAGTTTGTTGTTAAACAATTGATTGATTTAATTTATCGACTTTTGTTTAAAAACGAGTCGTTGCATGTTAATTAATGACGTTTGACCTTGTCTGCGTTGCTTCGCCCATATTAATATTAAATTCGTGTTTTATTATTTACAAATTACCACAAAATTATTTTTAGAATACATTAGTTAATAATAAGAAGTATCATATTTATTTATATTACCACTTGACACAATTTTGCAACCAAAACAATTATTACACCTTTTTACAAAATAAAAAAAAAATCATCATTTTAGTGAATTTAATGATTTTTTTCTTTTATTACAATTATTTTGTAGTGGGATGCACGATTGTTAATTTTTTTGAAAAATTTTAATGGAAACTTCATAATTAGTATTTAAATCATTATTTATCGAATTTGAGTTACAAAATTTTTAATAACTTTTTTGTTTTTATAAATATTTTTACAAAATTTTGTATATTTGTTTATGATACTCCAATTTACCAGGAGTAAAATTTTGGTCAAAAAATTCCTACAGAAACCTGCAAAACCGTTGATTTTGTGAGTTATTTCTTATTTTTTAACGACTCGAGTTATAAAATTTTGAATAACTTTTTTATTCTTATTAATATTTATATTATTAATATTTATATATATATATATTTTGCCAGTATATTCATGATACTACTATTTAATCACCGTAAAATGATTGTCGGAAAATTCCAATGGAAACATGGTAAAATTCACGATTTTCTAAATTATTTCGTATTTCAGTCATTTAAATTTTTGGAACTTGAGTTACAAAATTGTTAATAACTTTTTTATTGTTGCTAATATTGCTCCAAAATTTTGTACATGAATTAATGATACCACTATTTAATAATGGTTAATATTTTGTTGGAAAATTCCAATGGAAACTTAAGAAAATCCATGATTTTACAAGTAATTTCGTATTTTAGTCAGTTAGTGGAACTTGAGTTACAAAATTGTTAATAACTTTTTTATTGTTGCTAATATTTCTCCAACATTTTGTACATGAATTAATGATACCACTATTTAATAATGGTTAATTTTTTGTTGGAAAATTCCAATGGAAACTTGAGAAAATCCATGATATTACAAGTAATTTCGTATTTTAGTCAGTTAGTGGAACTTGAGTTAATAACTTTTTTATTGTTGCAGATTTTTTTACAAAATTTTGTACTTGTATTCACAATACTACAACTTAATAATGGTAAAATTTTTGTTGGAAAATTCTAATGAAAACATGGGAAAATTCCAATGTAAATTTTAGAGTCATTTTGAGGTCAAAAATTAGCTATTTTAGTTGACACGTCAATTTAATGTTAGTAATTTGCGGATGTATAGTATAAAATTACAGCAAAAATTGAGGTATTGTTAAGGTAGTTGACGTGATTCTTCTTCACGGTATTGAAGCACCACGAGGAAGTTACAAAAAGAAGTTGAAAACCGAAATAAACCAAAGAACGAAGTGAAAACGCGAGAAATTCAACACCAGTTTCATTTTCTTTGCGATTATAATAATTACTTAATTAGTTTCATAATTTAATTACATAAAAAAACTTGATAATTTTAATAAATTAAACCATAATTACAGCTTTTAATAATAATTAATTATCAGAGATAAACAGTGATCTTAAAAAAAAAACGAAAGTAGAATTGATTAAAAAAACGCAATCTTCACGATTATTTTTTTAAGTGTTTTGAAAATTAAAAAAAGTTGTTCTATTAGGTTTTAATTTTTGCGTAGGTTTGTGAGTGAAAATCGTGACGTTGGAGGTTGGGGAAAGTCAAATCAAGAATGCGTTTGAAGTTCAAGATTTTCCCACTAAATTAATTGCACGAAAATAAAATAAAACACGGGGCCAAAAAGGTCATGCGATTCTGCAATTATTTTATTGACAAATAAATAGTATTTTTTAAATGAAAAACTCAACTGTTATTGTTATTCCCGGTGTTGTTTCAGCGATAAAATAATTAATATTTACTCAAGTCTACTTTGGTGTGTAATTATCTTTAAAACAAACATTTCGTAATTTTAAAGCGTTACGTCCTGAGGTAGTTTAAATAATAAAGTTTGATTAGATTAGAAATTTTTTGATTGCATTTAAAGATCAAAAAGGTCAATTAACATGAATTTCTAATTGGCGCGCATGCGTAGCAATGTGTAGCCCTGACGACAGTTGGCACTCGTGGAATTGTTAACGATTAACGAGCGTATTACGGGATTTGATTTTTCCGTTGATCATGAATAAAATGAGTAAAGACGTCAAGAACGACGCAAGTTTAATTGAGCGCGTCGACCCAAATCGTCTTTATTGCATGCTTAATAAGCTATTAATTTATATACTAATGCAATCATTGCTGCCAACACAAATGCGAGTTCAAACGAAAATTCCCAACGCTTATTGTTACCACAGGCATTACTTATTTAATTAATATAAAGAGGTAACGACAGACTACCAGGATGTTAAGTGCAAATTGCGTGATTGATTGTTGATAATTTTTAACGACAATAAGGAATTTATTGATTAAATACCGTAAACTTGCAATTGTGTTAGCTGTGTTCTAAATAAAGTCACGCGCCTAACAACCAATCACGAGCAATCACTTCTAGGCCATCATTTTTATCAAAATTATAATCCATTTTTTTATTTAACCATAAAAATATATCTTTTGAATTTTTTGTTTGGCCTTTACAAAATTCTGAAAATGCAGCGAAAAAGCGAGAAAAAGTCATCAAAAAAGAGAAAAAAAATATAAACTTCACTTTTTAACGTAAAATCGCTACATTATATTTAATAAACAAAATAAGCAAAGAAATAAATTTTTGGTATTTTTATTTGGCCGTTACAACGCTTTAAATTTAAAAATCTTAAAAATGCAGCGAAGAGATCCGAAAAATAATCATAAAAAATAAAAAAAAAAATACTAACTTTATTTTTTTATGTAAAATCCTTACAAATACAACTAATAAACAAAATGAGCCAAAAAATATGTTTTTGGTATTTTTTATTTGGCCGTTACAACGCTTCAAAGATAAAAATGCAGCGAAGAGATCCGAAAAAAAATCATAAAAAATTAAAAAAATGTACAAACTTCATTTTTTTATGTAAAATCCTTACAAATATAACTAATAAACAAAATGAGCCTAGAAATATGTTTTTGGTAGTTTTTGTTTGTCCGTTACAACGCTTCAAAGTTAAAAATGCAGCGAAGAGATCCGAAAAAAAAAATCATAAAAAATTAAAAAAATATACAAACTTTATTTTTTTATGTAAAATCCTTACAAATATAACTAATAAACAAAATGAGCCAAGAAATATGATTTTGGTATTTTTTATTTGGCCGTTACAACGCTTCAAAGTTAAAAATGCAGCGAAGAGATCCGTAAAAAAATCATAAAAAATTAAAAAAATATACACACTTTATTTTTTTATGTAAAATACTTACAAATATAACTAATAAACAAAATGAGCCAAGAAATATGTTTTTGGTAGTTTTTGTTTGTCCGTTACAACGCTTCAAAGTTAAAAATGCAGCGAAGAGATCCGAAAAAAAATCATATAAAATTTAAAAAAATATACAAACTTAATTTATTTTATAAAATCCTTACAAACATAACTAATAAACAAAATGAGCCAAGAAATATGTTTTTGGTATTTTTTATTTGGCCGTTACAACGCTTCAAATTTAAAAATGCAGCGAAGATTTCCGAAAAAAAATCATAAAAAATTAAAAAAATATACAAACTTCATTTTTTTATGTAAAATCCTTACAAATATAACTAATAAACAAAATGAGCCAAGAAATATATTTTTGGAATTTTTTATTCGACCGTTACAACGCTTTAAAGTTAGAAATCCTAAAAATGCAGCGAAGAGGTTCGAAAAAAAAATCATAAAAAATTAAAAAAATATACTAACTTTATTTTTTTATGTAAAAACCTTACAAATATAACTAATAAACAAAATGAGCCTAGAAATATATTTTTGGTAGTTTTTGTTTGTTCGTTACAACGCTTCGAAGTTAAAAATGCAGCGAAGAGATCCGAAAAAAAATCATAAAAAATTAAAAAAATATACAAATTTTAATTTTTTATGTAAAATCCCTACAAATATAACTAATAAACAAAATGAGCCAAGAAATATGTTTTTGGTATTTTTTATTTGGCCGTTACAACGCTTCAAAGTTAAAAATGCAGCGAAGAGATCCGAAAAAAAAATCATAAAAAATTAAAAAAATATACAAACTTTATTTTTTTATGTAAAATCCTTACAAATATAACTAATAAACAAAATGAGCCAAGAAATATGTTTTTGGTAGTTTTTGTTTGTCCGATACAACGCTTCAAAATTAAAAATGCAGCGAAGAGATCCGAAAAAAATACATAAAAAATTAAAAAAATATACAAACTTCATTTTCTTATGTAAAATCCTTACAAATATAACTAATAAACAAAATGAGCCAAGTAATATGTTTTTGGTATTTTTTATTTGGCCGTTACAACTCTTCAAAGTTAAAAATCCTGAAAATGTAGCAAAGAGATCCGACAAAAAAATCATAAAAAATTAAAAAAATATACAAACTTCATTTTTTTATGTAAAATCTTTACAAATATAACTAATAAATAAAATGAGCCAAGAAATATGTTTTTGGTATTTTTTATTTGACCGTTACAACGCTTCAAAGTTAAAAATCCTGAAAATGCAGCCAAGACATCCGTAAAAAAATATAGAAACTTCATTTTTTTATCCAAAATCCTTACAAATATAACTAATAAACAAAATGAGCAAAGAAATATGTTTTTGGAATTTTTTATTTGGCCGTTACAACGCTTCAAAGTTAAAAATACTGAAAATGCAGCGAAGAGATCCGAAAAAAAAATCATAAAAATTAAAAAAATGTACTAACTTCATTTTTTTATGTAACATCCTTACAAATATAACAAATAAACGAAATGAGCAAAGAAATATGTTTTTGGTAGTTTTTGTTTGTCCGTTACAACGCTTCAAAGTTAAAAATCCTGAAAATGCAGCGAAGAGATCCGAAAAAAAAATCATAAAAAATTTAAAAAAATATACTAACTTCATTTTTTTGTGTTAAATCTTTAGAAATGTAACAATAAACAAAATGAGCCAAGAAATATATTTATGGTATTTTTTATTTGGCCGTTACAACTCTTCAAAGTTAAAAATCCTGAAAATGTAGCAAAGAGATCCGACAAAAAAATCATAAAAAATTTAAAAGATATACAAACTTCATTTTTTTATGTAAAATCTTTACAAATATAACTAATAAATAAAATGAGTAAAGAAATATGTTTTTGGTATATTTTATTTGGCTGTTACAACACTTCAAACTTAAAAATCTTAAAAATGCAGCGAAGACATCCGAAAAAAAAATCATAAAAAATTAAAAAATATATACTAACTTCATTTTTTTATGTAAAATCCTTACAAATATAACTAATAAACAAAATGAGCCAAAAAATTTGGTTTTGGTATTTTTTATTTGGCCGTTACAAGGCTTCAAAGTTAAAAGTCCTGAAAATGCAGCGAAGAGATCCGAAAAAAAAATCATAAAAAATTAAAAAATTATACAAACTTCATTTTTTTATGTAAAATCCCTACAATTATACCTAATAAACAAAATGAGCATAGAAATATATTTTTGGTATTTTTTGTTTGGCCGTTACAACACTTCAAACTTAAAAATTCTTGAAAATGCAGCAAAACGATTAGAAAAAATCATAAAAAATGAAAAAAAAACATACATTTTTTTTTAATTTCAATAATTTTAAAACTACCTGATTTATTATAATCGTAAGGTGTGGTGTTATTTCCCAGAAATTTAATAACATTTTAATACCCTCAATTTACAATTTTGGGATTTTTAAAATCCCGATACTTGAATTGCAAACTTTAAAACCTTTTCAAACTAATCCTCAATCCTAGTTATTGAATATGCATATTAAAATTAAGTAGATATGAGCAATTAAGATCTAGGTAAGAAGATGACCATCAATCCTACTACAATGGTCCTACAAGTCCCAAAAATGGAATATCATCACCACTACTTCACCCTTTTTTCAAGATTATCACCACTTCACGAATTATTTGACCAATAAAAGTACCATATCTGGCACCCTCATAAAATTGGTGTCACAAGTAATCATTTTGGATTTAAAACCTGGAGTAGTTTAACTTTAACCCTGGAAGAAGAACATAATAAGAAGAGTACTGCACTAAATTTTGTCTAACTAATTCGGAAGTATCACTGAAGAAGAAGAAGCTTCTGACCAAATCACATCTTCAAAAAACGTGAGTACACGTTTTTATATTTTTTTTAAATACTAAATCTTAAATATAAATTCTGATAAAAAAGTATCTCAATGGTACTTTTAGTAATGTTCTCATCTTCTGTAATGAATAACACTTGTTTTAATATTTTTTTATTTCTAAAGTGAGCACTTACTGTTTTATTTCATTATTTACAAGTGCTGAGCTGATAATCCTACATTCGTCCCACTGAAGTAATAAAAATTATAATTTTAAGAATGAGGAATCATTTGAGATTAAAAACGGCAATTAATTATAATTAAGGCGCGAGCGCGCGCACGTCCGCTACAAACACCGCTCACTTCAAAACTGAATCCTGAATCCGCTAAAGCGCTGAATACTGAATAATTACGAGTAAAACAAACGTAAAACGTGCTTCACCATCCGAAACATTCAGACTTCGTGTGTGTCAAAAACACATTAAAAACAAGAACAAAAAAAAATAATTGAAAACAACCAAATTATTACATAATATGTACATAAGTTAAATCACCACTAAAATTAAATTTTTTATAATTTTTAATTTATTTTTTTAAATAAAATTATTTTTACGCGCATTGCAATTGATAATAAATTTATGCAACCAAATATACGATTTCACACGCGTGGTGTAAATTTGGTTGCATAAACTCTACGCGTCCATTTTAAATATAATAATAAACTTGCGTTGCAGTTAAATTTTATAATTTTTGTATTGGTCAGGGATCGGCGTGCCCTAATTTTCGTTTTATTTTTATTTTTCGGGAGCGTTTCCGCGTGCTCAAATCGCTTGCCAATTTATTCCCGACAGCCTGCTACGCTTCCCGCTCATTTACAAAGATTCAGGACGAAATTAGAACGAAACAATTGCGCAAAAATTAGGTAAACAAATCGATCAAACTCCAGAGGACAATAACCCAGCAAATATTTCAATACTTGCACATTTTTAACCCATATTTTCCAAGAAAAACAAAAGAAAGTCTCCAAAAATAAATCACTAAAAATCTGGGCTGAAATGACCAGGAGTCAAAATTCAAAAAAAAATATTCAGTCATTTTTTTCAGATTTTATTTTGGATAATCGAAAATTAGTGAATTTTGGGCGAACCAATTGGCCCATCAAAATGTTTGATGGCTTAAAATTTGTGGGATTTTTTACATTTTCAAAAAATAAAACAGCGGCCTTGATCGTATGGAAAATACCTCTCCAGGGCCGGAATTGTACTAAAAAAATTCGAAATATTATTTTTTTATCAAAATTGTTGTAATTTTAAAAAAATAGCTGTAACTTCTAAAATAGTGCTCGTAGCCAAAAAATTCTTGCACCACTGAATTCAGAAGGAAAAACCCTATAAGTATACCTTTTTTCAATTTAAAAAAATACGAATATTATAATTTTTCAATTTTTGAATTTTCCAAAAACAGGCGTAACTTCTAAAATACTGGTCGTAACACAAAAATTCTTGCACCACTGAATTCAGGAGGAAAAACTTTATAAGTATACCTTTTTTCAATTTTAAAAATACGAATATAATAATTTTTCGATTTTTCAAAAACAGGTGTAACTTCTAAAATACTCGTCGCAATATAAAAATTCTTGCACCACTGAATTTAGGAGAAAAAACCCTGTACACA
This sequence comes from Stenus bimaculatus, assembly GCA_963971135.1. NCBI lineage: Eukaryota > Metazoa > Arthropoda > Insecta > Coleoptera > Staphylinidae > Stenus > Stenus bimaculatus. Next base: position 1,212,150 of record OZ020183.1, read on the forward strand.
TGCCTTTTTTAATTTTCAAAAATACGAAGATTATACTTTTTCGATTTTTGAATTTTTCAAAAACAGGTGTACTTCTAAAATACTGGTCGCAATATAAAAATTCTTGCACCACTGAATTCAGAAGAAAAAAGCCTATACGTATGCCTTTTTTAATTTAAAAATACGAATATTGTAATTTTTCGATTTTTGAATTTTTCAAAAACAGGTGTAACTTCTAAAATACTGGTCGCAATATCAAAATTCATAGACCACTGAATTCAGGAGAAAAAACCTTATACGTATGCCTTTTTTAATTTAAAAAATACGAATATTATAATTTTTCGATTTTTGAATTTTTCAAAAACCGGTGTAACTTCTAAAATACTGGTCACAATATAAAAATTCTTGCACCACTGAATTCAGGAGAAAAAACCCTATACGTATGCCTTTTATAATTTTAAAAAATACGAATATTGTAATTTTTCGATTTTTGAATTTTTCAAAAACAGGTGTAACTTCTAAAATACTTGTCGTAATATAAAAATTCTTGCACCACTCAATTCAGGAGAAAAAACCCTATACTTATGCCTTTTTAATTTAAAAAATACGAATATTGTAATTTTTCGATTTTTAAATTTTTCAAAAACCGGTGTAACTTCTAAAATACTGGTCACAATATAAAAATTCTTGCACCACTGAATTCAGGAGAAAAAACCCTATACGTATGCCTTTTATAATTTTAAAAAATACGAATATTGTAATTTTTCGATTTTTGAATTTTTCAAAAACAGGTGTAACTTCTAAAATACGGGTCGCAATATCAAAATTCATAGACCACTGAATTCAGGAGAAAAAACCTTATACGTATGCCTTTTTTAATTTAAAAAATACGAATATTATAATTTTTCGATTTTTGAATTTTTCCAAAACAGCTGTAACTTCTAAAATACTGGTCGTAATATAAAAATTCTTGCACCACTAAATTCAGGAGAAAAAACCCTATACTTATGCCTTTTTAATTTAAAAAATACGAATATTGTAATTTTTCGATTTTTGAATTTTTCAAACAGGCGTAACTTCTAAAATTCTGGTTATAACACAAAAATTCTTGCACCACTGAATTCAGGAGGAAAAACCTTATAAATATACCTTTCTTCAATTTAAAAAATACGAATATTGTAATTTTTCGATTTTTGAATATTTCAAAAACAGGCGTAACTTCTAAAATACCGGTCGTAACACAAAAATTCCTGCACCACTGAATTCAGGAGGAAAAACCTTATAAGTATACCTTTTTTCAATTTAAAAAATACGAAAATTATAATTTTTCGATTTTTGAATTATTCAAAAACAGGTGTAACTTCTAAAATACGGGTCGCAATATCAAAATTCATAGACCACTGAATTCAGGAGAAAAAACCTTATACGTATGCCTTTTTTAATTTAAAAAATACGAATATTATAATTTTTCGATTTTTGAATTTTTCCAAAACAGCTGTAACTTCTAAAATACTGGTCGTAATATAAAAATTCTTGCACCACTAAATTCAGGAGAAAAAACCCTATACTTATGCCTTTTTAATTTAAAAAATACGAATATTGTAATTTTTCGATTTTTGAATTTTTCAAACACAGGCGTAACTTCTAAAATTCTGGTTATAACACAAAAATTCTTGCACCACTGAATTCAGGAGGAAAAACCTTATAAATATACCTTTCTTCAATTTAAAAAATACGAATATTGTAATTTTTCGATTTTTGAATATTTCAAAAACAGGCGTAACTTCTAAAATACTGGTCGTAACACAAAAATTCCTGCACCACTGAATTCAGGAGGAAAAACCTTATAAGTATACCTTTTTTCAATTTAAAAAATACGAAAATTATAATTTTTCGATTTTTGAATTATTCAAAAACAGGTGTAACTTCTAAAATACTGGTCGTAACACAAAAATTCTTGCACCACTGAATTCAGGAGGAAAAACCTTATAAATATACCTTTTTTCAATTTAAAAAATACGAATATTATAATTTTTCGATTTTTCAAAAACAGGTGTAACTTCTAAAATACTGGTCGCAATATAAAAATTCTTGCACCATTGAATTCAGAAAAAAAAACCTATACGTATGCTTTTTTTAATTTTAAAAATACGAATATTGTAATTTTTCGATTTTTGATTTTTTCAAATACAGCTGGAACTTCTAAAATACTGGTCGCAATATAAAAATTCTTGCACCACTGAATTCAGAAGAAAAAACCCTATACGTATACAATTTTTAATTTAAAAAATACGAATATTATAATTTTTCGATTTTGGAATTTTCCAAAAACAGGTGTAACTTCTAAAATACTGGTCGTAATATAAAAATTCTTGCACCACTGAATTTAGAAGAAAAAACCCTATACTTATGCCTTTTTTAATTTAAAAAAATACGAATATCATAATTTTTCGATTTTTGAATTTTTCAAAAACAGCTGTAACTTCTAAAATACTTATTTTGGGTTACTGCTGGCAATTCATGCAATTTAGTTGGATTAAACTTTCAAAACTGATTATACAAGCTTAGTGGTAAGAAAATTTTGTAACTATGAGGTAATTAACCACTTCTAGGGCATAACCAAGCGTAACTCTAATTGATTACCCATAATTAGCAATGTAAAATTAATACAGCCATGTCGTGCACTATTTGCAATCAATTCCCGACTTCTCATCCCGTCTAGGTTTTCAAATCGGCTTTGGATTTACAGTGCAACTCGATCCGATTGTGAAATGCGGTTTTCTGCGAAAAGAAGCCTTTAAAGCGTTGCGCAATTTTTATTCAAATCAAAAGTTCACACGGTGAGAGGAGCTAAAAAATTTTTACTCCCCACTGTCCTTGCCACAATCCTTTACTAATAATTTATTATTATTGTTTTATTGATATTATCCAACCGCACCGTTAATAAGTCACGAAATCACCATTAGAATTTATTGAAAACACTTGAGATTAACGAAAACATTACAGGATACAAAAAAAAAACCGAAATACCAACATATTGAAATATTGGAATGTTGAAATATTGAAAATTTGAAATATTAAAATATTAAAATATAAAATATTGAAATATTGAAATATTGACATATTGAAATATTGAAATATTGAAATATTGAAATATTGAAATAATGAAATATTGAAATATTAAAATGTTTGTATTTTTTAACTACCTTGTTTCAAAAAATGTCATAATATACTGGGTGTTTCATTTTTATAAAATGTTTGGAATGGCATATTATTGAAATATTGTTACTTGCAGCGCTGGGACATTCATTCTATTTTAAAGCTTTGTGGTATTAAAATATTTGCAGGTAAAAAACGCAACTCCTTATTTCTTAGTTGTTTTTCAACCGCAATCTACCTGCAAGATAAAAGTGCAAAAAAAAAGAGACAAGCCTGAAACCAGCTATCGCATAACAATTCGCCGGAAATTAAATTTCGCGTTGAAAAAAATCGTTTATTCATTTGTATTCATTGAATAGATTTTCCCTAAATAATTGCAACGCATATACAAGTTTATTCATAAAATATAAATGAATTTTTATCAAGATATTTAAATATTTTATTTGTAAAAAAAGTAGTAATTAACGTCATGAAAACTATTAAAATATTAATAGCTGAAACCATCATCAGTAATTCAATTATTTATTGAAACGCTTTTCTTTATTATCTTTCCATTGCAGGAAGGCCATTAATTATTATAGACAGGCCACACTTATTTATTTATTTATTTATTTATAACCCTGCAGTGTTAATTAATTAAAAATACCGCAGTTTCCTACACTTTCTAATTCCTTCATTATTTTTAAGCCACAAAAATTTCTTAAAAAAAAATAATTTTATTTTGGGACACCCTGTATGTAAAAATACTTGAATGCATTTGGGCCAACGACCAACGACCCATTTCTAATCAATATGCAAAATGGGCTTTAGAAATATGCGGGCGAAAGGGTCGCCTAATCACATGTTATCACCAGACATGCATACCTGCACTCACATGAATCGTGATAAGAATTAAGCAGGTGGTGAGTGGTTTGTGGTTTGAAACCCCCAAAATCACTCACCGGCGATTTTTAATTCAAAATTACTCACCGACATTACGGCGAAGAATCCACTACAGCTTGCTACAGTTGCGAGTAACTCTAATAACAAACTTAACAATAATTTTTATTATTACAAATGCGTTTTTTAATTTTTGTGCCCTAAGAACACACGCGATCAATACTGTGCTCGTTTTTCATTTTCATCAAATCGAAATCGGTATTTTCCGCCAAACGAGGTTACACGAACGAATTCAAAATAAAAAAACAGCGACCTCTAGTGGCTAATGCTCGAAACTTCAATCACAAGAGTGTCTTTGGTTGCATATCCTGTAATTTGCGCATATCCTTGTTTGGTGTTAGCCTCAAAAATGAAGGTCATAAGTGTAAACATTTGTTTTAAAATTCAAGAGCTAATTCTACAGTTTTTATTTGCAAAAACAATAAACCTAATAACTTAGTATATTTGTTTAGAATTCTTGATTTGTTATGATTACTATATTAATTTTGAAAAAAAATATTTGCTACGCCACTGGCTTACTAGAAGGTTTTCTTTTTAAATTAATTTTACTCACCCAGTATAAAGAAAATTCAAAATAAAAAATTAGCGACCTCTCGTGGCGACCGTTCCAAGCTTCAATCGTACGCGTATATTTGGTTGCATAACATACGATTTATTTAAATACCGTAACTAGATAAATCATTTTCAGTCAATATTAATATAATTACTAATTATTATAACAAAGCAATAAAGAAATAAGTTTAATTATGAATTAATTATTAAATTAAATCAGAGAAAAATACAGATTCCTGTATATTTTTTTTACTAAGAAAAACAGTGACCTCTCCTGGTGACCGCTCGAAACTTTAATCGCACGAGTATATTTGGTTGCATAACAACGATTTATTTAAACACCGTAATTACATAAATTATTATCAATTAATATAAATATAATTACTAATTATTATAACAATGTAATATAGAAATAAGTTTAATAATGAATTAATTAGTAATTTAATTTAGAAAAAAAAATGCAGATTCCTGTAATTTTTTTAATAGGTAAAATCGGTAAAAGAGTGCAGTTACGGCAGTCACAGTATACAGGGTGTCCCAATTTGCGTTGCATTACATGGATATATTCGTTATTAATAAAGTTACAGATTCGGTTAAATGAGCATATATTGTAATACATTGTTGAAAGCAGAAAAAAATGTAATTTATTTGTGGAAAAATCCAATATGATGCCCATTTAAAATAAGAAAGTTGTTGTGATTCACTATGTTTGTTTTTAGGAGAAACGCCATGGATACCGACGAGACAGAATCAACCAGTAGTGGCTCCATGTCCAGCCTGAGCAGCCTCTTCTCTTTTACGAGCCCGGCTGTTAAAAAACTCCTTGGGTGGAAGCAAGGGGACGAGGAAGAAAAGTGGGCTGAAAAAGCTGTCGATAGCCTCGTCAAGAAACTAAAGAAACGGAAAGGCGCTATAGAGGAACTTGAACGAGCTCTTTCCTACCCTGGAACACCCAGCAAATGTGTAACAATTCCTCGATCGCTTGATGGCCGATTGCAAGTATCCCATCGTAAAGGTTTACCACACGTAATTTACTGCCGTGTCTGGCGTTGGCCCGACCTTCAAACCCACCACGAATTAAAACCCATAGAACATTGCCAATTCCCATTCTCAGCCAAACAAAAAGAAGTCTGTATTAACCCGTACCACTACAAACGAGTAGAAAGTTCTGTCTTACCCCCCGTTTTAGTGCCCAGACATAACGATTTCGTCCCGGGACATTCCTTACTTCCCTTCCAACAAATAGTTGACTCGAACATGCCGCGAAACGTTAGCTACTCTAATTCAGGCTTCAACAGCAATCATCTCAGCCCTAGTTCTCCACTCTCAAATGTACCAAGCCCGGGGAGTGTTAGCAGCAGTAATAACCCGCAATCACCTTACACAAGTCAACCCGAATCACCTCCACCTGCTTACAGCCTCACCGATGTAATTACACCTGCAAACAGAAGCCCTGAATCGAATTTGGTGGTCGCTTATCAAGAACAACCGTCATGGGCTTCAATTGCTTATTATGAACTCAACTGTAGAGTCGGTGAAGTTTTTCATTGCCAATCCAAATCTGTTGCCGTTGACGGATTTACTAATCCCAGCAACAAAAATGACCGATTTTGTCTGGGACAATTAAGCAATGTTAACAGGAATTCAACGATTGAAAACACACGCCGACACATTGGTAAATTCATACGAAAGTTGAAATTCACTTGATACTTGCGGTTTTCGTTATATTTTTTAAAATTGCTTTTTTGGTACACAGAAGAGTCTTGTGGCATGAGCAAAACCGCAAATATCAAACGAATTTCAAAATCAAGCGCTCAAATTCTCCGATTATCCTCTTAATAAAGTTTATATAATTTATTGAATTTTAGGTAAAGGAGTTCATCTTCATTACGTAAATGGAGAGGTTTACGCCGAATGTCGTAGCGATTCAGCGATTTTCGTGCAATCACGTAATTGCAACCACCATCACGGTTTTCATCCTTCCACCGTGTGTAAAATCAACTCCGGTTGCTCCTTAAAAATATTCAATAACGCTGAATTTGCGCATCTACTAGCGCAATGTGTGAATCATGGATTTGAAGCGGTTTACGATTTAACCAAGATGTGCACAATTCGTATGAGCTTCGTGAAAGGATGGGGGGCTGACTATCATCGACAAGACGTAACCAGCACCCCATGTTGGATTGAAGTGCACCTCGATGGTCCTCTGCAGTGGTTGGATAAGGTGCTCTTTGAAATGGGGACCTCGCACAACGCCATTAGCTCAGTATCCTAATTTTAAGTTGAATTTCGTTGGTGATATGACAATCTGCATAACAGAAGATTTTACAGAGGAAGCAAAAAAATGTGCAATGAACACTAAAGCCCACGACCGCAAAATTTTCCCGTTTCACTAGCTCAAAACGTCACCATTCAACAAACGACCACAGAATCCCACGATTAAATACGGTCGTTGTGAGCTTCTTACGATCGCCATCGATGACGTTTTTATGCACGAAAGAAACAACCGCGGTCTTATGTGGAACGACTTTGCGATCGTTGTGGGCATTACGAGTCTTTAGTGGAACGCGCCCTATGATTAGTAGTGAGTGAGTGAGTGACCGTTGTTTTAGATTTAAAATTATTTTAATCTTGAATAGTTAGTTAGGCAATAATTTGTATAGTTACATCTTTTAGTGGAATTAAACAACATTTTTGTTACATAGAAAAAATTGCAATAAATAAATTAGACCATAAAAAAATCGTAGAAAGTAGATTTTGAAAATATCGTTAATTCGTAATTCTGTTATAGTTCACAAACTATTTGCTTATTTTTTTTTGCAGGAAAAATAAGCAACCACTTTTACGTGACGTCAGTAAAAGTGGTTGCCTATTTTTGAAAATGATTCCCACTTTGGGTTGCTGCCTCGGTTCCTGTCAGGCTTAGGGGTGGCAGCACATTTTTTTATCAATTTGCTTAACACTCTTCATCGTTTGGCACAATTATTGAGCTATGTTTTATGAGGGACAAACAGTTCAACAAGGAGGAACAGGAAGTGGTCATTATTAAATACTTCGATCAAGTTTCAGCATATAATAAAGATGGCACACTATTGAGTACATAAAAAAATAGCGATTCAACAAAAAAATTCACTATATTCTATGAGGGAGACTTTAGTGCGTTCGGTTTTCCTACTTTAATTAAATAAAATAGTTGAAATTCAAAATAAAAAAACAGCGACCTCTCGTGACGACCGCTCGAAACTTCAATCGAACGAGTATATTTGGTTGCATAACATACGATTTATTTAAACACCGTTATTACATAAATCATTTTTAATCAATATAAATATAAAAATAATTTTTAATTATTAAAATAACGAAATATAGAAAAAAAGTTTAATTATGAATTGATTAGTAATTTAATTTAAAAAAAATGCAGATTCCTGTAATTTTTTTTAATAAATAGCGTGAGATAATTTTATTAATTACTAATTAATAATGTAATTAAATCGTTGTTTATATAAGGGAAACTAGTTTTTTTAATATAGCATTAATAAATAATTCAAAAAGTGTCGTTATATTTCATTCAAGAGCTACATTAATGGTGCAATAAAAAAAAGTTTTAGCTTTACGACGAAATAATTTACACACTATCGTTTCTATGACTTAATGCAGTTATAATTTAGAATAGTAATTTGCGGTTGGAATAGCAGTTCGAACAGGTTGAGCTGGTTTTATATTTTTTTGTGATTTTTTTAAATTTGGCGCTAGAGTAAAGATGGCGTTGGGGGGAGTGCAGTGGCGCCTACCGTGTCAGAATGTGAGACGCATAAATGAGGAACTATTCGTCTGGCGTCTTCAAGTCGCCTCTTTATTGCAAGCCGTTTTTGCTGTAATCGCGTTTAATTCCGACACTATCGTCGGTGTGCATCGTAAATAAATAGAGCCTCACCTCTGCACCCTCGGGCTCTGAATAAGGTAAGAGATTTGCACGTTTCCTGAAAGGTCTCGAGCAGTGCTCCGCACTCCTACCGCGAGTACATTTGTTTTGCTTATTACAGCAGGTTTGGCCTCTTCTTTTTTTGCAAATTAAATCTAAGAACCTGATATTACGTTAGGTGCAGTTAGCGGGGTCATTATTCCCGGGTGCTCCGCGACCTGGAAAACATCAATAGCGCGTACGAGTGCGTGCGTGACTCATTTCAAGTGCTGTGATTCACTATGTTGCTTTTTAGGGGAAACGCCATGGATACCGACGAGGCAGAATCAACCAGTAGTGGCCCCATGTCCAGCCTAAACAGCCTCTTCTCTTTTACGAGCCCGGCTGTTAAAAAACTCCTCGGGTGGAAGCAAGGGGATGAGGAAGAAAAGTGGGCTGAAAAAGCTGTCGATAGCCTCGTCAAGAAACTAAAGAAACGGAAAGGCGCTATCGAGGAACTTGAACGAGCACTCTCCTGCCCTGGAACACCCAGCAAATGTGTAACAATTCCTCGATCGCTTGATGGCCGATTGCAAGTATCCCATCGTAAAGGTTTACCACACGTAATATACTGCCGTGTCTGGCGTTGGCCTGACCTCCAAAGCCACCACGAATTAAAACCCCTAGAACATTGCCAATTCCCATTCTCAGCCAAACAAAAAGAAGTCTGTATTAACCCTTACCACTACAAACGAGTAGAAAGTCCTGTCTTACCCCCCGTTTTAGTGCCCAGACATAACGATTTCGTCCCGGGACATTCCTTACTTCCCTTCCAACAAATGGTCGACTCAAACATGCCGCAAAACGTTAGCTACTCTAATTCAGGCTTCAACAGCAATCATCTCAGCCCTAGTTCTCCACTCTCAAGTGTACCAAGCCCGGGGAGTATTAGCAGCAGTAGTAATAACCCACAATCACCCTACACAAATCTCGCCGAAACACCTCCACCCGCCTACAGCCCCACTGATGATACACCTGCAAACAACAACATAAGCACAGAACCGAATTTGGTGGATGTCCAACCCGTTGCTTATCAAGAACAACCGTCATGGGCTTCAATTGCTTATTATGAACTCAACTGTAGAGTGGGTGAAGTTTTTCATTGCCAATCCACATCGGTTATCGTTGATGGATTTACTAATCCCAGCAACAATAGTGACCGATTTTGCCTGGGACAATTAAGCAATGTCAACAGGAATTCAACAATTGAAAACACACGCCGACACATTGGTAAATTCATATTAATTAAATTTAAAGCGACAGTTGAAATTCACTTGATATTTGCGGTTTTCGTTTTTCCTCTGGAGCTTTTTTAAACTTTATTTTTTCGGTATACAGAAGAGTCTTGTGGCTACCAATTTCTTTGTTTTTTATTTTTGTAAGTCAAAAAATCATGAGTAAAACCACAAATATCAAACGAATTTCAAAATGAACCAACTTCCTCTTAATAAATTTTACATAATGTATTAATTTTTAGGTAAAGGAGTTCATCTTTATTACGTAAGTGGAGAGGTTTACGCCGAATGTCTTAGCGATTCAGCGATTTTCGTGCAATCACGTAATTGCAACCACCATCACGGTTTTCATCCTTCCACCGTGTGTAAAATCCCCGCCGGTTGCTCCTTAAAAATATTCAATAATGCTGAATTTGCGCAATTACTCTCGCAATGTGTGAATCATGGATTTGAAGCAGTTTATGAATTAACGAAGATGTGCACAATTCGTATGAGCTTTGTGAAAGGATGGGGGGCTGAATATCATCGACAAGACGTAACTAGCACCCCATGTTGGATTGAAGTTCACCTCGACGGTCCTCTGCAGTGGTTGGATAAGGTGCTCATTCAAATGGGGGCCCCGCACAACGCCATTAGCTCAGTATCCTAAATTTAAGTTGAATTCGTTGATTGGCTCTAATTGTTAATAACGTGAACATGTGGCTTAATTGTGAACGTGACTATAATTATGTGCATTATTTACATTTAGCTTTAAGGAAAATATTTTTAGATGACGAGATGAAATTTATTCATGAACAAAATTGATGTGCGCTGCAGCGATCTCTACAAAATTAAAGAATATTTTGATCTCGTTTAAATATATGTTGAAGAGGGGCGTGCATCAATGTTGCCATAATTTAGATCTTAAGATGTTTCAAATTCTCCCCTGATTTTTATCAAGTTGCACAATTTTTTAAAGTTTAAGATTATTTCACGTGGCGATGAGCTCAAGAAATGCCATATATGTGTTGATTTTACCAGATTATATTTAAATAATAATAATATGTTTAACAATAGAGATTTTGATACGGTACGCAATATTTTACGTATTACTCAAGAATTTATTCCCATTATTATTATTGCATATTTGTGGATGTACGTGTGGTACTTGGGTTAATATTAATCTTCATTATTAATATTTTAATTACTTCTCATTTTTGTACCAAAATCGGCACGCTCGTTACTTTTAAATTGTGTTTAGTACGGACGGCTGTTATTTTTGCAATAAGTTATTTTAAAATCGCAATATTTGTTATTTTATTTTAATGTTTTATATATGATTTTTTTTCTTATTTGGAGTTCATTTTAAATACATAAATAAATTATATTATAAATAATTAAACTTTTATTTGTATAATACTAAAACCGTAAGAAACAGGGAAGGTGTTTTTTTTTTGTAGAGAGATGAAATTTTGTAGGTGGAAGGAGGAGAAAATCTTAAGAAAAATGTTTGAATGTCCCTTTTCGATCGGACCACCCCGAAAAAAAGTTATTCCACCCCGAACGAAAAATCGAGTTCATCCCCTAGGTGTCTCAAATTCACCCAGAATCGCACCAAATTTTAGTATGTTATAGAGGACCAAATTCTGATGACGGTTTTGAACCGTCCGGACCTATCTATTAAGGGAGCAGAGATACGACCCCTTTTGTATTTTTACCCCGAGATCGGACGTTTTTTGCGAGGAGCAGCCGAAAGGGTGGTTTTTTTCATCGGATTTTAAAAATTCCGTTTCCGATATAAAGAGGGATGTTGTTTCCAAGTGTGGTTCGAATTTTAAATATTTTGAACCTCCCCGACACTTTGAAAAAAATTCCCGAAAATGGTCGATTTTTCTCGCTTTTTTCGGGTTTTCGGCGGACTTAACTTTGAAAAATCGCAACGAAATTAGACTCCTTTTATTCTAACATCCTGGGGATTGCCGTGATTTTTAAGCCTCCCACAGCAAAGGTGTGACGTTATGGCCCCGAGACGCAAACTACAATTCAACTGTTTTTTCGGACGGCAAAAGTACCAAAACTTTTTGGCTTCGATTCGAAGTTCGGCAGGAGGAAAAAAATGGCGGTTACTTTATTCCTCATCTAAACTCCATGTTTTTTTGATCCGTTTATTCTTTATGTCATTTTGGTGCCCCCAAAGTGAAGCTTTTTTTCGCGCTATTTTGACGCGGACTTTGAAAATTCGTAACTTTTCATCGGAACAACCTGTAATACTAGAAAATTTTTTAGTTTACTTATTTGGTATTTACTTATGAGAAAAAAAATCGGCACCTTGAAATTTGTATCCTGGACCTTGGAAAAAAAATCAAACGTAAAATGTTAAAAAAATCGGGTAAAACGCGGTCCAACCTGGGCCCATCTGGCTCCCGCAGTTTTCAAAATTTTTGCAATTTTCTTTCGCCACTTTAAAAAGGAATATTTTTTACAGTGTATAGGCTACTCAGATTTTTTATATTTGGTATGGTTGGGAAATTACGTACAAATTAACTCGAAATTTTGATTTTAGGGGTGACTGGCTCCCGCCGGGTCATTTTTTAACGGATTTTCAATTTTAGAAACACTTTAGAATCTACTCTTTGAACCGAAAGCTCCCACGCATAAGGTATTTTAAATTTCGAAAAAATAACGAAAAAACAAATTTTTTTATATCGCATTTTTTAAAGTCGTATTTATGGGTCAAATTCACCCTTCAAATTACATTTTAACCCTACTTTACGCACCTTTCCTAAAAGCTCTTTAGGTCCACTTTACGTCAAAAAAAGAATCACTTCGCTATCTCTTTCCGTTTTCGAGTTATCACCGAAAATGTAGCTAAACTAAGCAAAATCTCCGTTTGAAGCCAAAATTTCGGTCTGAAATTTTTCACAAAATAATTAATATCTTGGAAACTATTAGCACCACCGAGACGTTTAACAGCTTAAAATTCGTACAGTCACCTCCTCCACCCAATTCCGTGAAAGTTTTAATTTTCGGTTTAAAATTGCGCCGCCCAGAACCGTATTTGTACCAACATTTTGCCAAAACTTTGCGAATTTTTTCCAAAAAAACTATTTAACCGATTTTAACCAAATATTTTTTAAAACGCGTCTATCCACGGTGTTTACTTTTGGTAAAAATTTGAAACCGGTAACTTTTATAGTTTTTGAGAAAAAAAATAAAAACCGATTTCCATTAAAATCAAAAATACTTATATCAAAAATTTTTTTTTCGAATTTTTTCAAAATCGACCCCGCAAATGAAAGATAATAAAAAATGGATGAAATATAGAGGTTCACCTGCCCTCTACACACCCCTAAAAAAATTTTACTCCCCAGAAACTCAAAAAAATCAAAAATTTTTTAGGTAATGTAGGTATCTCAAAAAATAATTAAATTTAAAAAAATGTAATTTATCTGTACGAATTTTTGTTTCTTAATTTTAGTTATTAAGGAAATATTAATTTTTCAAAATACACCTTTACTCATTTACCAGAATGTCATATTTTCTATAAAAATTCATAACTTTTCAAAGAAACATCGTAGAGACTTGAATTTTTTATTTATTTTCTACTTTCATTATACTGTAAATATAAATTATTAACTTTCAAGTTTTTTATTTGAAACGAAACACTCTCTACATTTAAATTTAAAAAAAAATTGTTAGTATGTACAGTTAATCCCAGTCAGAAGTAGGACACAGAAGAATCATATGAGTAAAACTCATATTTAAACTAACTCTTTTGTTGAGTTTGGGAGGAACTTTATGTACAATCTGCTTTCGTGCGACCTGAAATATCCCTTAGTCCCGCTCATAACAGTGGGGCGCGATTTGGGAATGTTCCATTTCTTTTTGGTGAAGCAGATTGTACTTGGGTTTAGAAAAAAATCAAAATAATAATTTGAACCCTATATTTAAGATGCACAACAAATAAATTAATAACTATAATAAAATCATTCTTTACTGAAGAGTTAGTTGATCAATGTAGGAAATAAGTTCAGAAGGATCAGCGACCATATTACCCTGATCAACTGGTAAACTGTACTTCCATGGGGCTTGAGCTAAGTTCTCGTACTTGGTATCCAAACAGGCAAAAGTCCTATACAAATCCCTTTGAATTCCAGCTACAATCCTAACAAAATTCTGCTGTAAAATGTCACATAAATCATCGAATTGTTCCTGGATGTCATCAGTAACATCAAAGTTAGTAGTGGCAACTACATCGCCCAAAGCTACACCCAAAAGATCTACAAGAGGAATGGTCTTCTCGAGGGTTGATCGAATTATATTCGTGACAAGTTCAATGGAATTATCAACTGGTTCATCTAAGTATGGAATCGTTGCAAAAATATTATTCAAAACATTACTGCTATCGTCTACTGGATGCAAAACTTTACGAAGAGCTGTGTAAGTGTGGGAGATGTACGCAAAGATTTGTGAGGTTGAAGGCCGTTTAAGCAGCACAGGAGTCACGGTGGTGTTAGTAATATTTGCAAGGGGGATGCTTGGAAGGATGAGCGGTTCAGGTTGGAAAGTTTCATCAGTTTCGATGGCGTTTATTATAAGTGATAAATCTGCGTTTTGTGGGAATGGTGCTGCTAAGAATTCTTCGACAATTTCTGAAGCTTCATTAAATTGTCTTTCTGCAGCTTGATTCCTATTTTGTCTTGCTTGATTCTGATTTTGTCCTGCTTGATTCTGATTTTGTCTTGCTTGATTCTGATTTTGCCCTGCTTGATTCTGATTTTGTCTTGCTTGATTCTGATTTTGTCCTGCTTGATTCTGATTTTGTCCTGCTTGATTCTGATCTAGACTTCCTAGAACTTGATCCCAATTTTGTAGTAGAGCTTGATTCCAAATTTGTGATAGCATTTGCATTGAAGGTAACTCAGGTATCAATTGAGGTCTGATTGGTATAACATGAGGATTTACAGGTATTCCTTGTGGGTTCACCAGTACACTTGAAGGTATAGCTTGGCCGAATGCAGGCATTTGTTGAGGTTGCATGTGGAGTTGAGCCGTTTGTGAATCTACAGGAACACTGTAGGGTATCGATACTTGTTCAAAGATATTCAATGAATAACTTTCGGGTACGCCAGCAGTTCTCAAGTAATGGGAAAGGAAGGGATGTACAAATTCCCATAAATTAAGTGTATTATCAAGGTCAATTCTTGTGTGTGGAGTAAGCTGCTTCATTTGTTGCAGGGTGATTCTTGCAACCTCCGCTTCGGAGAAAAGAGTTACATTGAAGATCACTGAAGGTTTGATGCATTGAAGGAGGTATTCACTGATCTTTGGCTCAGCTTCACGAACTTCAGCAATGCTGCTGAAATTTGTGTGTGAGATTATTCTGGAGTAGATCCAATCATAGTACAGCACTAAATTATCAATATGATCAGGTACGTATTTATACAGTTCTGCGATTGTTCCTGTCTTCCAGTTCAAGTGACCTCGCTTACATTCTGACAAAAATGTCGTAGATGCCTAGGTATACAAAAATCAAAAAAAATATAAAATTATTTTTACAAATAAATTGATCTTACCTGTTGTGCTGCAAAAAGGAGTGCGCCGGCTACTACGAATAACTTAAACTGCATGATTGCAGATGTTTTGCATCAATTGTCGTACCAATTAGTGTTATTTATACTGAAATTTTGGCCCAAAACGTGCTTAATCACTGCATTTTAATTGGCGAAAAAAATTATAGCTTTATCACGTTTTTAAGTAACAAAATAATAATTAATTTGTTTAAATATTTAAATTACCCGCAAAAACAAATTATGTTTTTTATAATCGCGACGAATTTTAAATTTCTTTGGGGAAAACGTGGTTTATCTTTTATTAACAATCTAAAATTACACCATGTAAAATTGAAATATGTATAAATTCAAACCCTGGATTTTTTTCCTGCATTCGTGTTGTTTTAACCATGCGTACTTACTTGTTGCTGTTTTCGCTTGCTGCATATTTGCAGGTAAAATTCTTATTTTTACAAAAATCCTTGTATTAAATTTTTTATATTTTTAGTACTCGAGTTCAAATTCGATAGGGTATGGTGTTACCCATACTGAACAAACGACATCGATTAATATTACACAATCAACAACAATGTATAAAATTAACTGTGATTTTAGAGCAGACTGTGAGATGGGTAAAGTAAATTTTGGGCAAGTGGTGATGTTGAAAATGCAGACGTATATGTCTCAAGTAACAGCAATGACTTCGCAATACGTTGATGCGGTTTGCTCCCATGTTGTTAAAAAATGTGGCGTGCAAGATTTGAATAAACTTAATTTATTGCGAGACCGACTCGTGGTGTATTTAAGTAAATGTACAGGCGCTTGCAGTTTCGGTAAAAGAATCGAAACCACTACAACTTCGGTTAAAGAAGTTTTTGGTAAAATCGAAACTCATTGTACTAAATGTGAAGCGGCTGGAGCTGCTTGCGATATGACTTCTGGATTGTTAGCATCAGTTACGGATCAAACAAGCACTTCAGGTTTAGCTGAAGGCGATTTATTAACCGGGCTTTTAGCAGCTGTAGGTGGTTTGCTTAAAGGTTTAGGCTTGGATGGGGTGCTCGGAAATTTGGGGCTTTTACCTAATGTTGGAGGAACAATCCAAGGAGGTAATGCAGTTGGAGGATTACTTTCAGGATTAACCGGGGGTTCAAGTGGTCCAGTGGGTGGTGTTACAGGAACGGTGGGTGGTGTAACAGGTACTGTAGGTGGTACAACAGGTACAGTAAGTAGTACAACAGGTACAGTAAGTAGTACAACAGGAACCGTAACTAGTGCAACAAGTGGTTTACCAGTACCAGTTCAATCACTCCCTGTACTCAATGGAGTCTTAGGTAGAAAAAAACGAAATATAATACCAGAAACACCTGATGTCGCCCAAGTTGCACAAGTGGCTCAAGTAGCTCAAGTAGCCCAAGTCTCTCAAGTAACCGACACACTAAATTTATCACAAAACACCCACAGTGCCAGTTTTCAAGTAACTGGCCAAGCAGAATGCACCAAAAAAGCTACAGCGATTCTAGAAAAAAAATATGGATTAAGTGAAATCGTTGCAAATCTTTTAAGTAGCATTTTAAGCGTAGTATCGCAATTACTCCATGGTTTATTAGGAGCTTTACTTCAACATTCCGAAGCAGAAATTAAAGGACAGTTGAAGGAATATTACGGACCACTAACTTGCGGAAGTGGAGGAGAACACATGCTTTCTTACTGCGAGAAATTAGCTATCGATTCAGATAAAATTTTCTATGAATTCACTGTTACTTTCAAGGAATTCCAGGAGTGCCTTAAAATTAGATACCAGGAATTATGCAAGTATTATTCGTATGAAGAAATTTATGAACACCTTTTGGTGAATTAATCTACAATATACTTAGAATAACCAACTATTGAATAAAATTAATCTTTGGTTTCTTGAAAATATTTCCATAATGTCTTAAGAGAAGCAACAAACATTTCCACGATATGTCTGAAATAAAAACAGTTATAAAACGAAAAAATTATGGTTTTAATATTAACTCCTCATTCTCATCTTCAATGAATTTCTTTCGGATGTAAATCAAATCGCTGCAAATATAAAAAACCTTCGCTTTAACAATTATAGCCATTAAAACGGGTAACACATCCTTATCGTTTACAATTGGAATCGTTTCTTCATTCGTTTCAGCTATTTTTTCACTCAAATAAGATTTGATCTCCGCATACATTAAATCGTAAGTATTTATAAGGCATTGCAATTTTTTATTGAAACTCCAATAAGCGCTAAGCTGCGATAATTCAACAACCTAAATCGAAATTCACATAAATTTAAAAAAAAAATTGAAAAAACTTATTTTTACAGCACTCATTGGGGTGTTAATTTCATAAACTGCGCCAAAATATTTTGGTGTAGCTATTTTTTGTATCGTATTTAATAATTCAGCAAAAATGTTATCCTCGCATTCATTTTCGAGGTGTATTTTATAAATAACTTTATATTCCATCATTTTATTAAATTTCTACCAATGTTTGTATCCAAAAAGTTGCCTAGCAATCATGTTTAATGATTACTCATAGAAGTATATCAAAATAAACAAGAGAGTTAAGAGTGATTTAACTAGTTTTGGTAAAAATTTGAGTTGTGAACGTTGAAAAATTCAGCAGCGGTTTTAAATTACCAGAAATAATGGATTGGAAGGATAAAGTAATAACGGTTACGGATAAAATAGTTCCAGGGATTAACAATGATAGCAATAAAATAGTTGGTGAGTAAAATAATAACGCAATCACCTTAAAACATTGAAAAAACAAATTTTTTAGAAAATGAAGTTATGTCAAATTTACCTCTACAGATGGCGTTGTACTTTAATGTAATAATTTTCCCATTTTGGTTGATCATAATTATTATTTTAATCTACGATAAGGTAATTATTTAATAACTCTTCAATTATAAATAAATTTATAATAATTTTAGTATCATTGCTACAGCGAGTTTACAAAATTTGTCTTCCTCACCACGATTATAATCCTAATAACCGTTGAAGTGCTACGATTATATTTAGGCTACGAAGGAAATTTAAGAGACAAAGTAAGTACTTAAATAATTTTATAATTAATCAACTCATTTAAATTATTTAAGATACCTGAACTCGCAGGATTCTGGATGCTTTCGATTCTTCTCCAACTTCCACTTCAAACTTTTCTACTGTTTAACCCAAACTTCAAATTAACCATTTTAGATCTAACAGTGCAAATAATCGTTTATAGTCTGCTCATAATCCAGTTATTTTTCGGATATCATGCCCTAAAATACACTTCGAAGACTCAAGCGAATTATTTTAAAATCTTAAAAGCACGCACTGAATGTAATATAAATAAAATAAAATCATTATAAGTAATTTACTTTAATATAAATTAAATTTTATGAATTGCTGCTTTAAAAAATATTACAATTTTAAATTAATTAGAAGCGTGCCGGTTTGGTTGCATAATTGGCGGATTACGGTTTTTCTCGCACTAAGAATTGGTTTAATTTTGTTAAATTAATATAAACGATTTACTACAAGTTATTTAACTATTTTTGAAATTATTGGAGATTCAAATAAATTTATCTCAAAAATTAAATAAAATAAGTTAGGCAACTTTGATTGCAGACCAAAAAAAGGCGCTGTAAATCCTAATTTATGTACAATTTAAATTTTAATCACATAAATAATTATTTAATGTAATTATTTTCATTATAAATAATTATTAAAATATATTTTATTAATATATAAAAAAAATGTAAGGAAATTTAGTGTGGCTTCTTGTGGATAGATGACGGAACAAAGGTGTCAACCTGCGATTTAAGTTAGGCAACCAAACATGCAGGCGTAAAATTAAAATTATTAAAAAAATAGTAAATTATTGTTTAAAATTATGGAAAAATACGAGGTGGTGGGTTTATTAGGTGAAGGTTCGTTTGGGCGTGTTTACAAAGCGAAACAAACGGCGGATTCAAAATTCGTGGCATTGAAAGTGATAAGTAAGGTATAACCTCACTTTTAATTGTTTATAAACAAAAATATGATAATAACTTTATTTAATAGCCTTTGGTTAAATTAACAATGTACAACAATTACAGAATAAATAACAAATATTAAAATACTATTTCAATGAAAATATTCAAAATTAAGCAGTAAATAATGTTTTAGCGAGGTAGGTCGGCGAAAGAGCTTAAAGGTTTGCGAAGAGAATGCGAAATACAAAGATGTTTAAACCACCCTAACATAATTCAAATGCTTGATTCATTCGAGACAGAAAATGAGGTACGTTTGTTTATGGGAATTTAATTTTTATTAAATTGATTTTAAGATTGTAGTTATAACTGAATTTGCTCATAAGGAGTTGAATTACATGTTGGGGAAGGAAGGATATTTAAGTGAAGAGCGAGTGCAGGCAATTGTTTGGGATTTAGTGTCGGCTTTGTATTATTTACATTCGCATCGAGTTTTACATAGGTTTGTATTATAAATTAGGTATTTACAATAGTAATTGATAATTTTAGAGATTTAAAACCCCAAAATATTTTATTGGATGCAAATAATGTAGCGAAATTATGTGATTTTGGTTTTGCTCGCAATATGAGTACAGGCACGCATGTTTTAACATCAATTAAAGGAACGCCTTTATACATGGCGCCGGAATTAATTGAAGAACAACCGTATGATCACAATGCTGATTTATGGTCTCTCGGTTGTATTGTGTACGAATTATTAGTAGGAGCACCACCGTTTTGCACCGCATCAATTCTCCACTTGATACGATTAATCCGACATGAGCAAATACAATGGCCTACATTTATATCAGAAAATTGCGTTTCGTTTTTAAAAGGGCTTTTACAAAAAAACCCAGCAAAACGCATGACTTGGCCGGAAATTTTAAATCACCCATTTGTAAAAGGACATATTGTTATCACCGAAACAGTACCTGCAATGCCATTAACTAGACCCATGTCGGCGAATACTCTACAAATTAAAGAGCAGCAACGTAATCAACATATACAAAAAAATAGCAATAAGTCACAAAATGATGGGAGTAAATCGGTTGACGATAAAAAATTGGAAAATAAATTAGGGGAAATGTCTTTGAATGAAAAGACGCCTGATTTGAAGATTGTTAGAGCTCCACTTGATTTTCACGAGGATAATCAACCTATAGAAAGCGAGGAATGGGTGGTTTTTTTGGAAAAAACCATGGAGGAAATTATGAACTGTGAAATCGGGTGTTTACTACAAATTAGTTCGGCCAACGTTTTAGTTAGCCCACTAAAAAATAGTAACGCGTCTTCGAAAGTTATTAATTTTGTCGCTAGCTTATTTTCACTTCCATTTGTTGTGCGAGGGATCGAGAAGGATACCATGGAACAAATTATGAAGGTATTAATTTAAATATACAGGGGGTTTCTAAATATATGCGAAGAAATTCTACAGGCGATTCCTTGACCAATTCTAAGACAAAAGTAAAGAATAAAAATTTTCTCAAAAGTGCTCTATTTTTTAGTTATGGAGTGTCAAACTTTCTATATTTTTTTCATTTTTTGAGTATAACTTCTTTATTTTTTAAGATAATTTGATCAAATTTGAAACACACTCTAGTTATTATAGTCGTAACAAGATAAAAATATCAAATATCGAAATAAAATACGGGGGGATTTATTTTGGGGGTATAGACCCCATTTTTTATGCCATAACTTTTTTGTGCTACCCCACTTAACATTTTAAATGAGATATTCTAATTCCTTGCTTTTTTCTGAAAATTTTTGATCTCTTTAATTTTTTCACAGCTGGTACGGTTTACAAGTTACTTAAAAACATGTACGAAGTTGTATGCCAATTTTGCATTAAAACGGGGGGGGGCTTTTTTTAAAAAATAAATACCAGAGACTTTCTAGAAGACTATTTGACCAGTTTTAAGACGAAAACAGAGAATAAATATTTTCTCTCTCTGGTATTTATTTTAAAAAAAAGCCACCCCTGTTTAATGCAAAATTGGCATACAACTTCGTACATGTTTTTAAATAACTTCTAAACCGTACCAGCTGTGAAAAAATTAAAGAGATCAAAAATTTTCAGAAAAAAGCGAGGAATTAGAATACCTCATTTAAAATGTTAAGTGGGGTAGCACAAAAAAGTTATGGCATAAAAAATGGGGTCTATACCCCCAAAATACATCCACCTGTATTTTATTTCGATATTTGATATTTTTATCTTCTTACGACTATCATAACTAGAGTGTGTTTCATATTTGATCAAATTATCTTAAAAAATAAAGAAGTTATACTCAAAAAATGAAAAAAATATAGAAAGTTTGACACCACATAACTAAAAAATAGAGCACTTTTGAGAAAATTTTTATTCTTTACTTTTGTCTTAGAATTGGTCAAGGAATCGCCTGTAGAATTTCTTCGCATATATTTAGAAACACCCTGTAGATACAAAATAAAGGGAATAATCCTGCAAATTTTAAGCGTTTAAATTTTTTTAGAATTAATTATTTTATACAAATTTTTAGGTTTATTTGGAAGTAAAATTGGTACCTAACTTGGTTTATGCGACGAAATTGATAACAACAAAACGAAATTTATCAAGTACATCATCGACTCCAGTTACGAAAGTGGTTAAAACTATAACCGAGCTTAACGATGAGGATTTGCAAGCAATCGAGGCGATTTATTTATTGTTATGTTTTTTGGTGTATAGGAATGATCATTTTTTGAATCAATTTTGCGATTCAATTGTGATTTTAAAGCAATATGAGTTACTACAAAAATTATTAACTTTAAGTACGAATTTATAATTCTAAAATCGTTAATTAATTAGTGTGTTTTTAGCTAAACGTAAGTTTAAAATAGTTAATGATTTGGTAGCGATTTTAACACACATTTTACGAAAAGTGCCTGATAATTCTGATATTATTGAGAAAATTTTGAGTAGCACTAATGATAGTACTGCGGTTGATCTCGTTGGAATGTTAAGAAGTGGAGATGCGCTTTTAAGGGAACGATGTTGTTATTTTCTTTTATTCTTAGGTAGAACTCTTCCGAAAGTTATTGAAATTTTATGGAATGAGCTTTTACGCGAAACAATTGAAGCTTTAATGTACGATTCCATCGAAAATGTTAGAAACGTAAGTAATATTTATGGTAAAATAGCTTTTAGTAATTATGATTTTTTCAGGGAGCTGAATTGGTAGTGGAAGAGTTAAAAGATGCGGCTTTTTATGTTAAAAATTTAAATGATTCTAATAAAATACGGTGATAAATTTTATTATATATATAAATATTAAATACAAAAATATTATTTAAACATTTTTTAATTATTTAGACAAACATATTATATAATTACAAAAAATATAATGTACGAGGTGAATCAATTCGCATTGGTTTATATTTGCTTAAAATTGATCCTGGAGGTGGAATCATTCTATCCAAAATAACTTGGCGTTTTCTCTTGGCCTCGGCCAACTCCTCGGGGTTTAGGATATATGGTTCATCCAACTCGTGCAACTTAACAAGCCCTGCACGATAATCTCGTTCGAGTTTCACCATACGTTCCTCCTCTTTCTCCGACCACTCCATCAAAACCGTATGAATAAATACAACCGCATCATTTAATAAATCGATATTAGTAACACTATACCAATCATCAGTCCAAAAATACTCATAAACCCTCCAACGATAATGATGAGGAAACGAGCAATATTTAATATTCCAAAAAATTCTACCACAATGTTCCTGTTTCATGATCGTGCATTTAAATTTAAGCTCCGGATCGACATGTTCAATAACATCTTTAGGTTTGAAATAGATTTTTATTTTATCTTCCAGGTTTTCGGTAAAGTAAATACCTGGAAGTTCGTCCACTTTATATGGTAAAGAATATTGGGAAATCTCTGAATCGGTTTCAAATAATTCCGACATGATTCTGTACTCGACAAATTAACAATAAATGTCAAGCAATTGGGAATATTTAAATAATAATATTTATTCTCTAGTACAAAATACAAAACACCTACAATATTAATAATATTTTTGTACAAACTTGGGAATATTTAAATAACGCGAATAAAGCTAAAGAAATATGTGCGGTTTTTTAAAATTCCCAATATGTAAACGAATAATTTGAATTATACAGTGCGGACATAAAGAAAATCCCCCCCCCCCCTGCTAACATTTGAGCGGTTATGTTTTTGATTCTTAAAATTTGTCCACTAAAGGATTTAATTGCGAACTTTTTAATAAAGGTATTTTTGATTTTGTGGTACTTCCGGTTATACCGGAAGTGGATAGCAACTTTCTTATTTTAAATGCAACACCCAGTATATTTTTGCATTTTCGTGTTCTCCATAAAAATACCATTAAATTGATCTAGCGTAGTGTGCTCTACTATTAATACTTTCGGAATTACGCCTATTTGAAAATCACATTTTTATGCAACTTCATTTGCACCGGAAGTTGGAGCCAACTGCCCCAACTTCCTTATTTTAAATGATTTTCTTTTGCAATTAAGTTAATAACATTAAATTTAAACAAAATTATGTTTAACCTTAAGTTCGTTAATTTTCAACTTCCGGTGTAAATGGAGTTGCATAAAAATGCGATTTTTCGAATGGGCGTAATTCCGAAAGTATTAATCGTAAACCACACTATGCTAGGTCAATTTAATGGTATTTTTATCGAGAACACGAAAATGCAAAAATATGCTGGGTGTTGCATTTAAAATAAGAAAGTTGCCATCCACTTCCGGTATAACCGGAAGTTCCACAAAATCAAAAATACCTTTGTTAGAAATTTCGTAATTTGAGTCCTCCGTAGACATATTTTCAGAATCAAAAACATAACCGTTCAAAAGTTAGCAGGGGGGTTTACTTTATGTCCGCACTGTATTCAGAATTAATCTGGGATCTGGATTGTGCTGCGATCTGTGGGAAAACATCTCAAACACCCGCTTGAAATTCCAAACGTAACCAAGAAATAAACGGCGTTTTGTGAAGAAATTGAATTAATTACACCACGCCCGTGTTTCTTTATTGTAGTAATTAAATCGAAATTAAACTAAATATGGTAAGTTTAATAATAATCATTATTAATAACGTAATTTTAAGAACGTATTTTTATGGTTAAATTTACACGTTGCCAATTCTTTTTTATGCGCTTTTATATGAATAATTTTTTTTTAATATTTCTAGATTGGCTACCCTTCGTTTTTAATTATTTTCATCGCGTACCCTATTTTATATTTCAGTTTTTATGCTGTTTTTTTTTTAGTTATTTTATGAAAACAGCATCAAAGTTTTAGGAGCAGGTACTTGATCTTCTGACTTAGGGTTTTATTTTTTTAATCTAATCACAAGAACTTTGCCCTTTTGTTTCATTTTAATACTCGCCCTTAATTAAGTAGAAATTTAAGACGTTTAACAATAAAAATGTTTATACAGCATTATTTATGCAGTTATTGTATTATTTTATTTCGCTTTGTGAAACTTGAATTTTAATATTATTTATTTTATTCAAATATTTTGGTTTAAGTACCAAACCTGATATTGGAGCATTTAGGAGAATAAAATCTATCGAAATATAAAAAATATACAGGGTGTTCCGTTTAAAATAATAAAATTTGGCGCAATTTTTTTTTACAGTTTCTTAATATAATAGTAATATTACTAAGAAAATTTGATTCAAGTAGGTTCAAACATAGAAAAAAAAATTAATACGAGAAATTAAAAAAAATCATTTTTTTTAAATTTTTTCTATGTTAGACCCTACTTGGATCAACATTTTTTAAGTTTTTACTCATTTATATTGCTTACTGTTATATTAAGAAACTAAAAAAAATGCGGGTATAAATTTTTTCGATTAAGAAAAATTAAAAAAATAATGGTCGCGACCTCATAATTTTGTAAAAAGCATGTGATTATAAAGCACGAAAATCGTAGTTTAAGTAGAATTTTGAAATTTTTATTTATCTTTTTTAGTCTGGAAAATATCGCTAGTTTTCTAAAAAAAGAAACTATTCAAAAGCAACATATTTAGAAATTTATAATTAATTTATTAACCACACGATTTTTGTAGAAAACACGTATTTATCTAAAGCCCAAATCGTAGTTTTAGTAGAATTTTTAAATTTTATATTATCTTTTTTGGTTTTGAAAATATTCCATTTTTTCAGCCGAGCTGCATTAACCATAATATTTTATATACAAACTTTTTGAAAGCGTCATTTTAATAAATTCATTATTAATTTATTTACTGCACGATTTGTTCACAAAGTACGTGATTATAAAGAATGAAAATCGTAGTTTAAGCAGAATTTTGAAATTTTTAATTATCATTTATAGTTTTGAAAATATCGCTAATTTTCTAAATAAACAAACGATTCAAAAGCAACATTTTTAGAAATTTATAATTAATTTATTAACCACACGATTTTTATAGAAAGCGCGTATTTATCTAAAGCCCAAATCGTAGTTTTAGTAAAGTTTTGAAATTTTATTTTATATTTTATAGGTTTGAAAATATTGCATTTTTTCGACCAAGCTGCACTAACCATAAAATTATATATGCAAACTTTTTGAAAGCGTCACGTTAATAAATTCATTATTTATTTATTTACAGCACGATTTTTGAAAAAAAGTGTATGGTTATAAAGAACGAAAATTGTAGTTTCAGCAGAGTTTTGAAATATTTATTTATATTTTTTAGTTTTAAAAATATTGCTAATTTTCTAAAAAAATAAATGAGTCAAAAGCAACATTTTAAATTAATTTATTAATCGCACGATTTTTATAAACAGCACGTATTTATCTAAAGCACAAATCGTAGTTTTAGTAAAATTTTGAAATTTTATATTATCTTCTAGAGTTTTGAAAATATTGCATTTTTTCGACCGAACTGCATTAACCATAAAATATTATATGCAAACTTTTTGAAAGCGTCACGTTAATAAATTCATTATTTATTTATTTACAGCACGATTTTTGAAAAAAAGTGTATGGTTAAAAAGAACGAAAATTGTAGTTTAAGTAGAATTTTGAAATTTTTATTTACCTTTTTTAGTTTTGAAAATATTGCTAATTTTCTAAAAAAACAAACGACTCAAAAGCAACATTTTTAATTAATTTATTAATTGTACGATTTTTATAAACAGCACGTATTTATCAAAAATCAAAATCGTAGTCTTAGTTAAATTTTGAAATTTTATATTATCTTTTATAGTTTTGAAAATATTGCATTTTTTCGACCGAACTGCACTAACAATAAAATATTATATGCAAACTTTTCGAAAGCGTCATTTTAATAAATTTATTATTAATTTATTTACTGCACGATTTTTGCAAAAAGTATATGGTTATAAAGAACGAAAATTTTAGTTTAAGTAGAATTTTGAAATTTTTATTTACCTTTTTTAGTTTTGAAAATATTGCTAATTTTCTAAAAAAAACAA
The DNA here is from genome assembly GCA_963971135.1 of Stenus bimaculatus. Classification (NCBI taxonomy): domain Eukaryota; kingdom Metazoa; phylum Arthropoda; class Insecta; order Coleoptera; family Staphylinidae; genus Stenus; species Stenus bimaculatus. The sequence continues at coordinate 1,238,968 of OZ020183.1, forward strand.
ACGACTCAAAAGCAACATTTTTAATTAATTTATTAATTGTACGATTTTTATAAACAGCACGTATTTATCTAAAGCCCAAATCGTAGTTTTATTAAAATTTTGAAATTTTATATTAGCTTCTATAGTTTTGAAAATATTGAATTTTTTCGACCGAACTGCATTAACTATAAAATATTATATGCAAACTTTTCGAAAGCGTCATTTTAATAAATTTATTATTAATTTATTTACTGCACGATTTTTGAAAAAGTATATGGTTATAAAGAACGAAAATTTTAGTTTAAGTAGAATTTTGAAATTTTTATTTACCTTTTTTAGTTTTGAAAATATTGCTAATTTTCTAAAAAAAACAAACGACTCAAAAGCAACATTTTTAATTAATTTATTAATTGTACGATTTTTATAAACAGCACGTATTTATCTAAAGCTTAAATCGTAGTTTTATTAAAATTTTGAAATTTTATATTATCTTCTATAGTTTTGAAAATATTGGATTTTTTCGACCGAACTGCACTAACCATAAAATATTATATGCAAACTTTTCGAAAGCGTCATTTTAATAAATTTATTATTAATTTATTTACTACACGATTTTTGCAAAAAGTATATGGTTATAAAGAACAAAAATTGTAGTTTAAGTAGAGTTTTGAAATATCTATTTATATTTTTTAGTTTTGAAAATATCGCTAATTATCTAAAAAAACAAACGACTCAAAAGCAACTTTTTTAATTAATTTATTAATGGTACGATTTTTATAAACAGCGCGTATTTATCTAAAGCCCAAATCGTACTTTTAGTAGAATTTCTAAATTTTTTATTATCTTTTTTAATTTTGAGTTTAGGTTATTTCAAAACAAGCTAATTGCATGAAATACACGGTTTTCAAAAATGACTGTTACTTTTGACATTGCATGGTAGGAAACCTAAGTTTCCCACGGTTGGCTACACTGAAATGAATACGTTGTGTGTATGTAAACTGCGCTAATTTTAGTTTTGAAACAAAAACTGTTTTTTATAAAATTTGCAACACACTGAGAAATAACTTGAAAAAATACCCGAAGAAAAACCGCTGAGAGATGGTTTGGTTAAAGTGACAGATCAGATTTAAATTTGAATGAAAATTAACAGGTACACCAATTCAGCAACTCTAAAATCACCACAGAGTATGTTTGGTTGCATAGTTGCTGGATCAATCATATTTGAATTCATTGTATAAATTTAACGAAGTTCAAAACAATAGATATACTGAGTGATTTATGAAAAAATTGAGAAAACCATACCGTGTGATTAAGGAAAATAAAAAAAAATTGGCCGAGATGTTATTTTTGAGTTAAAAATAAATGAAGTGGGGTAGTTTTTTCGATTGAAATTAAAGTTTTTTTACTATTGCAGTTGAAAATAATGTTTAATTCCTTGTTTGGTGCTATTTTAACGTGGTTGAATATACAGGATGTCCCAAAACTAGCGAATAAGTTCGTTTTACATTCACAAATATAAATTAAAACGTTTTCAATTGAACTAACTAATAAAATGTTGAAATTAGGAAATATGGATTTTTTGAATGATTTTTTAATGGCATTTTTAGGCACTAATAAAATTATGTGCCCCCCCCCCCATAAAAAATATAATTTTAAGTATATTTAAATATAAATATTAATACTTCAAGTTATAAATAAAATAAAACTTCATCATTTCTAAAACTGTACATAGAACAATAATTAATTTTATACAGGGTGTCCCATTTGACGTTGGACTGTGTGGGTATCTTTATTATTATTGGAGATAGAAAGTCGGTTAAATGGACAAAGTAGTAGAGATTTTTTCGAATATTAATAATTCGTTGACAAAACATTTGACTATCGCATCGTTCCAACGCTATCTTGAAAAAACAAGAAAATGCGATTTTCAAAATATGGCTATAACTTCGTTATTTTTAGTGGTACCAAAAAAATTTTTTGACTTAGTAGAGACAATTTTTTGAGTACAATGCAGTAAAACAAATGAATATTTTTTTTCGTCAACGGATTGACCGGAAATGAACCAAACTTATTTTTTTCTTATGGCAGCCATATTGGATTTACACATATTCGGAATTAGTGTCTTTTTCTGAGTAATTTGGTATATCATATGTAATATTTTAAGAAAAATAGAAATAATTTTATTTTACTAACCAAAAATGGCCTTGAATAGATGTAAACTGTCAATACACATGTGTTAAGATTTATTTTACATTTAATATTTTAAATAGTTACATTTATGTTATTGAAAATTTACATCTCTTAAAGTCCAATGTTAGTTTGTAAAATCAAATAATTTTATTTTTTTTAAATATGACATGGTATACCAAATACTGATTCCGAATATGTGTAAATCCAATATGGCTGCCATAAGAAAAAAATAAGTTTGGTTCATTTTCGGTCAATCCGTTAACGAAAAAAAATATTTATTTGTTTTACTGCATTGTACACAAAAAATTGTTTGTATTATGTCAAAAAACTTTTTTGGTACCACAGAAAATAAAGAAGTTATAGCCATATTTTAAAAATCGTATTTTCTTGTTTTTTCAAGATGGCGTTGGAATGATGCGATATTCAAATTTTTTGTAAATGAATTATTAATATTCGAAAAAATCTCTACTACTTTGTCCACTTAACCTACTTTCTATCTCCAATAATAACAAAGATACCCATACAGTGCAACGTCAAATAGGACACCCTGTATACAGAGGGGTGCACAAAAAACGCCCAACGATGTAGCTTCGTTATTTCTTAACCGATTTTAGCAAGTAATATGTCAAATTAAATGGTTTGAAGAATACTACTATCAGATAATAAAAGATTAATTTTATTTTTAAAAACAACAGAGGAGGAGGGGGTAACTTTTCTTTTTCAAATGGCAACATATTTGTTTCCATTGAAAAAATCATTAAAAAAATAATCTAAACGAATTATACAAATATTTTTTTTAAATTAATTAATTTAAATTTTTTTATTATTATTAATTTTTTTAAATTTAATTCAATTGTTTTTTTTTGTTTTCGAGTTTTCAGTTTTTTATTTTTTTAAAGTTATGTTTTCAAAAACAAAAAAAAATTAAATTAAAAAAATAAGAAATTTTTTTTTTAATTAATTTAAAAAAAAATTATTGGTATAATTGGTTTAGATTATTTTTGTTAATGATTTTTGTCAATCGAAAAATTTTTTTGCCATTTGAAAAAGAAAAGTTGCTCCCTCCTTCTCTGTTGTTTTCAAAAATAAAATTAATCTTTTATTATCTGATAGTAGTGTTCTTCAAACCATTTAATTTGACATATCACTTATTAAAATCGGATAAGAAATAACGAAGTTACATCGTTGGCCGTTTTTTGTGCACCCCTCTGTATATGTAAGTATTTCGCAAAAATTTCTGTACAAAGCTAAAACTCTGATAAAATCAAAATAGACTCAGTTGACATTGTTTGTCGTATAATATTTTTAAATAATTTGCTTTAAACAGGTAAATGGGGCCCTCCGATAATCCGGGGTTACCATATGCTTAATCCGCCACTGTTTTTGGGAAATTAATTTGGACCATGTTGTTTTAACCAATGACAATTCTGCCAAAAGTGATATTATTTTGTTAAAATTGCCTCGTTTTTACGAAACAAATAACTTTCATTCGAAATATTTTTTTGTAACTTTTCTAGTTAAAATGAAATAATCTATACTTTTGAAATAATTGCATTTTTCGGTTTTTTCCGATTACCTGGCTCGGAATTTTTGATTTTTTTAAACGGCATCTGAATGAGTATAAAAAACTGCAAAGCATTGCTCATTTAACCGAATCCGTAATTTTATTAATAACAAAGATACCCATGTAAGGCAAATTGGGACACCCTGTATACAGGGTTGTTTAAAAAAATAAAAATAATCATTCCGAGTAACCACTCGTATGAAAGCTTTTTTTAAAATTAAAACTAATGTAGATAAAAATTAAGTGATTTTTCTATGTTTTTCAAATAACGTTATACAGGGTGATTCAGACAACCCGTGCCACCCATTTATCTCGAGAACGCGTTATCGTACATGGCCGAAATAAAAAATTTTATTACCAAAGTGAACCTAAAGAATCCATTGGTGAACTTATTTTTTTCCGGATCAACCCGGAACTATCCGGAACCGGAGGTAACTTTGGTTTTTTAAATGGCAACATAGGTCGAGTTTGGTATGGTTTGATAGGTCTTTCAAAAACAAATAACTTTTAAAAAAATATTTTTTTAATATTTTCTATAGTTTAGAATTTATTCGAAAAACAAAAAAAAATGTTAAAAAAAGTAAATAAAAATTATTGCATATTTTGAAGAATTTTGTTTAAATATGGACAAGTATGATATTTAAAGTTGGTAAAATATTAGAATTTGTAGAAAGAGTTTATAAATGTATAAAATTCTTCAAAATATGCAATAATTTTTATTTATCTTTATTAACAATTTTTTTGTTTTTCGAATAAATTTTAAACTATGGAAAATATTAAAAAAATATTTTTATAAAAGTTGTTTGTTCTTAAAAGACCTATCAAACCATACTTATATTTTTCCGGAACAACCCGGAATTATCCGGAACCGGATATCACTTTGATTTTTTAAATTGCAACATAGCTCGAGTTTGGTGTGGTTTGATAGGTCTTTTCAAAATAAACAACTTTTATTAAAATATTTTTTTAATATTTTCCATACTTTAGAATTTATTAGAAAAACAAAAAAAAATGTTACAAAAAACTAAATTGCATATTTTGAAGAAATTTGTTGAAATATAGATAAGTATGATATTTAAAGTTGGTAAAACATTAGAATTTGTAGAAAGAGTTTATAAATTTATAAAATTCTTCAAAATATGCAATAATTTTTATTTATCTTTATTAACAATTTTTTTGTTTTTCGAATAAATTTTAAACTATGGAAAATATTAAAAAAATATTTTTATAAAAGTTGTTTGTTCTTAAAAGACCTATCAAACCATACTTATATTTTTCCGGAACAACCCGGAATTATCCGGAACCGGATATCACTTTGATTTTTTAAATTGCAACATAGGTCGAGTTTGGTGTGGTTTGATAGGCCTTTTCAAAATAAACAACTTTTATTAAAATATTTTTTTAATATTTTCCATACTTAAGAATTTATTAGAAAAATAAAAAAAAAATGTTAAAAAAAGTAAATAATAATTATTGCATATTTTGAAGAATTTTGTTGAAATATGATATTTCAGAAAGAGTTTATAAATGTATAAAATTCTTCAAAATATGCAATAATTTTTATTTACTTTTTTTTACATTTTTTTTTGTTTTTCGAATAAATTCTAAACTATGGAAAATATTAAAAAAATATTTTAATAAAAGTTATTTGTTTTTGAAAGACCTATCAAACGATACCAAACTCGACCTATGTTGCCATTTAAAAAATCAAAGTTACCTCCGGTTCCGGATAGTTCCGGGTTGTTCCGGAAAAAAATAAGTACACCAATGGATTCTTTAGGTTCACTTTGGTAATAAATTTTTTTATTTCGGCCATGTACGATAACGCGTTCTCGAGATAAATGGGTGGCACGGGTGGTCTGAATCACCCTGTATTGATATACAGGATGTTAAAAAACATTAATACGGAATTAATTAAAATGTTTTTTTTAATCAAATTGTTTTAATTGCTATTATTATGGATTAAAAATAGTGCAAAAATCTGTTATACAGGGTGTTTCAAAATAATTTAAAAGCGTTATAAGTATATCGAGTGACATCTCGTATAATACGTAATGATGCGTAGATTAAGAAGCAACAAAAATTTTAATCAAAAATTTTTGTATAAAGTGAAAAAATGGCGATTTATGGTTTTAAAATTTTTTTTTTCGATTTTTAATTGCAATTGTTGTTGTTTTTTGTTGTTGTAATTGTTGATTGGGACAGAGGTTGTTGTGTGCGTTGAATTGGGATCGTCTGTTTCGGTTTCGAAAGCGAGCGCACTTGTAATTCCGCGGGCGAATCATTAATTTGTGTAATACGAGCGGGGTTGTTGACATTTCTTTTAGATTCCTGAAAGTGTCGGCAAGGCACGTTTTACGTTTTCCTTCCACATGATCGGAACGGTTGCGACGGACACTGCCCTGGGTCCTGCAGTGGGTCACTAAGAAACTTTCAGTAGGTGAACAACCCGTCTTGTTAAATGCCAACGAACTCTCCAGGTACATGGTACGCACCTTCAAGACTCGCCCGATTAAACATACAAATCCTAGATTTTACCTACTATGTGTACTACCTTTTTTTTCCTTCCAACTTCCGACCGACGTTTCTCCAAATTCTCCACCCAAGGTTCAACGACTCTCCCAAAATCATCATCTCTCCTTCCAGACACTCAAACACCTCAGTAATGAGACTTACGTAAATCTAGCCGAAAATACAAGAACGATGACCAATGACCACAAGAAACTTTTTCCACAGATTATACAATACACCAACGCAACACTTGCGAAATCCCAATTACCTGCGTAAGGATTTCGATCTATCAACTCCAAAAAAATTTACTCCATTTTTTTGGCTTAAATTTAAAAATTGAGAAAAATTTAGGAGGAGTCATTTGAGGATTTAAGGATGAGTCAGGAAAAAAATCCTATCAACTATTTTTTTTTGACTCCGAAAAAGTTACAGGTATTTTAAAAGTTCAAAATTTTAATGATTGCCCTGTATATTTTTTTATTATCAATATTCGTGGTGCAATGAATTGCTTCAAAAAAAGTAAATTTTGAATAAAAAATTTGAATGTTGAAATATTACTTTCGGGCGAGATTTTTTGGGCCCGTTGACATTTGATTAAGAAAATGGTATTGGTCTATGCGTGAGTGTGTTTATGTGCAGGTATAGGCATAATTTGGTCAAGAAGTCAATAACCTCGACGTCGTACTTTGCGTGAAACAGCTTTCTTACGCGCCATGGACGGAAAAATTTTCGAAAAAGACAAAACACGCCGCCGACGAACCGAGCAACTTTCTTAAAGGTTACCGAACGATTTCAAGAGATTCGACACACACTCCAATATAAACTCACCATTAAAACACTCAACAAAAAAGAAAACCTGCAATAAATACTATTATTTTTACTTTAAATCGAAAAAAATATTTACGAAAAACACTAATCGCCATTTTTTGGTTTTATACAAATTTTTTGAAATAAAATTTTTATTGCTTCTTAATCTACGCATAATTACGTTTTATACGAGATGTCACTCGACACACTTATAATTTTTTTTGAAACGCCTTGTATAGCAGATTTTTGCATTTTTTTAATAAAAATATTTGTTTAATAATAGCAATTAAAATAATTTGATTTTTAATTAATTTAAAATCGCTATTTTCAAAAACCAGAATGAACTTTTAAGCAATTTTTTTATATTTTCTTAATCTCCACTTAAAAAGCTTTCATACGAGTGGTTACTCGGTATGGTTATTTCAATTTTTAAAAATCGCCGTGTATGTAGTTTTTTTTTTATTTATAGGATATTTAAAAAATAGTTTGTTAAAATTGGGTGATTTAGATTTGAATCTTGATGGGATTCTTATTGAAATGGGTGCCTGTGGGTATAGCATTGTTGAGTGAGTATAGAGACCTAGTGACCGGTGATGGTGGTGTCTGGTCGAGTGGCCGAGCGTCAACCTGCGAGAGTAAAAGTGATCCGGATCCGTTTATCCGTTAGGCGCACTCGGCTCAACGACCCCGGGTTCGGCCGTCAACGCATCAACTTGCTACCGACATCAAGGACGTCCAACGATCAACGGACGCAATCATTACACCAAACATACTTCCAAATCACACCAAAAAAACGTCCGTCGTCCGTGAACGCGCCAAATTATGCAACGCAACTTTCGTAATCACCACCCGGTACCCAAATAAATTCTGGCGCAATACTCACGCAACTTACTGATTTATAATTGTTTATATTGGTTAATAAAAGTGGGCTTGCTCAAATATATTACCTACATATCAATATTTTTTAACCAAAAGGGCTAGTACATTAAAAATTGCGAAAAATTAAAATTTCAAAAAAAAAAAAAATTGTTGTAAGTGTATCGAGTGACATCTCGTATAAAACGCTTTGATGTATAGATTAAGACAGTGTAAAAATTTTATTTGAAAAATTTGTTGTAACGCTAGAAAATGGCGATTTGTGTTTTGTGGTGTGTGTAGTTGCAATTCTAGTTGCATTTATAAGGTTAAGATGAGCTCAAGGCGAAATTTAAAGTGATCACGCTTTATTATTAGAAGTGCTGAGCGATTCGGACGATTTGCCTCGATCACGACGGATCATTAATCATTGATGACCCAGATCAAAGACAAACGAGCGGGATTAATTGCTTTACTCACTGACGTACCTCCTTTTTTCTTCTGCTGTGCTCTTTTAAGGCAAGGATTCGGATGCCTCACACGTCCTTAGAAATACCTTTTTCATAACATTGTGCAAAAAATTGGTGTAAATTAAGGTCAGATGATTTGGAAGGTAGCAATTAGGTGATTTTATCGAAGGTACGGTGGAATTGTTGGTTGATGGAAAGCGGAAGAGTTTTGAGTTCAACGTCCGTGTGTCCAAAAATAGAAGTGGAAGACAAAGAGAAGACGAAAAAAGGCCAAAAAAAAACGAAGCGTTATGGGGCATGGTACGAGGTACCAGTACTCGCAATTTGTAGGTTAGTGGAGCACATCTCTATTCGGAGCATCGGGTACGTCCGCTTACTCGTCCCACTCGGACCAAGGTGTTCTCTTCTTCAGGGCGTGCACGCACTTTTTGGTACCGCTGGTACCGGTTGGTACCTACGCTCGTCTTACGTTACGCATGCCAAGAAGAGCTAATCTACTGATTAATGGCAAATGAGCACCAATTTACGGTATACGACCATTGTTGCAGTTGGAGATTGTTCGAGTTAGATTAAAGAGATGTGGTGCACGTTCTCGTTTAGAATATTTATGGCGCGGATGCAAATCGGGTCAATAAATCTTTCGCTCGTTTTTTTCCTTTATTTCCAGCAATTTGGCGCGCGTTTTGCATCGTGGGCGGGGAAAAGACTGTACTACTACCTACTACTACCATTACTACTACCAGTACAGCTGCTTACACCTAGTACTGTTGCAGCAGGTCACCGACCGACACTTCAGCCTTGGCTCTGACTTTCTCATTCATTTCATGTAAACGTAGGTCTGCGAGGAGTATTCGCCACAAATAACAGCACCACAAAACACCACCAAAATTATTTTTCAAATTACCCACCGCGAAAAATGGTTGTGCAAGCGAAATAAAAGTTGGCCGACTCGACGACCTTCAGCCTAAAAATAACCTCTCGCAATTAAAACCACCGATCTTTAATCGCCCAAATTAGGAACAAATATTAACATATTCAGCAGGTTGTATCAACCTTTCGCAACAAGCCTCTCCCCAAAATACTTTCAATCGCCAAAAATTGGTGGTAGCAATTTTGGAAATGAAAAGTGGCGGATTAGATGAAAATTGAGAGTGAATTTGTTTGAAAATGATACCTTGTAAAAATATTGCGTTACGTAAGAGCACACGGCCTCAACTCAACAAAAAGAAAGGTATTTGAACGGAAATCTATTACATACCAGTTGGTATGTTACCAGCTACCTACCAACTAACCAATAAACTGCATCTGAATAATAAATCGATTGTGTATACGCGTTAATAGGTTCGTTGAACCGCAAGGTCGATGTGTTTGTTCCAACCATTTTTTCCAACAATTCCCGCCAATTTTTCGCAAATATCTATTCATTAATTCACCTTTTTTTTTATCTTGGAACAACAACCTTGCGGATTTATGGTAAAACATGCTAATGGAAGCGATTGCCTTCCGGATCGCGGAAAAAATCCATCGAATCTAGAGCACCTCACAATAAACCTAACAAAAATTCAAAAAAAACACCATCATAAATATTAATACCCTTAATCCCCAACTTTCAACATTATTTTAATCAGAAGACATTAGCAATACACTTTTTCCAAATTACAAAAAATTCAATACCTACTATAAAAATTTTGTGAGACACCCTGTATAATTATCATTTTTGACTTTGATTTACTTTTTGTTTTTTTGAATATTATTGGCTGTTTTTCAACCACAAGGTAAAATTTCCCTTGTGTAATTTATAAATCTGTATACAGGGTGTCCCATAAAATCATTAAAATTTAACAATTTTAAAATTACTACAACTTTTTAAGAAATCGATTAGCAATACACTTTTTCAAATTACAAAAAAATTCAATACCTACTATAAAAATTTTGTGAGACACCCTGTATAATTATCATTTTTGACTTGGATTTACTTTTTATTTTTTTAAACATTATTGGCTGTTTTTAAACCACGAGGTAAAATTTCCCTTGTGTAATTTATAAATCTGTATACCGGGTGTCCCATAAAATCATTAAAATTTAACAATTTTAAAATTGCTACAACTTTTTAAGAAATCGATTAGCAATACACTTTTTCAAATTACAAAAAAATTCAATACCTACTATAAAAATTTTGTGAGACACCCTGTATAATTATCATTTTTGACTTGGATTTACTTTTTGTTTTTTTGAACATTATTGGCTGTTTTTAAACCACGAAGTAAAATTTCGCTTGTGTAATTTATAAATCTTTATACAGGGTGTCCCATAAAATCATTAAAATTTAACAATTTTAAAATTGCTACAACTTTTTAAGAAATCGATTAGCAATCCACTTTTTCAAATTACAAAAAAATTCAATTCCTACTATAAAAATTTTGTGAGACACCCTGTATAATTATCATTTTTTACTTGGATTTACTTTTTGTTTTTTTGAACATTATTGGCTGTTTTTAAACCACGAGGTAAAATTTCCCTTGTGTAATTTATAAATCTGTATACAGGGTGTCCCATAAAATCATTAAAATTTAACAATTTTAAAATTGCTACAACTTTTTAAGAAATCGATTAGAAATACACTTTTTCAAATTACCAAAAAATTCAATACCTACTATAAAATTTTTGTGAGACACCCTGTATAATTATCATTTTTGACTTTGATTTTCTTTTTGTTTTTTTGAACATTATTGGCTGTTTTTAAACCACGAGGTAAAATTTCCCTTGTGTAATTTATAAATCTGTATACAGGGTGTCCCATAAAATCATTAAAATTTAACAATTTTAAAATTGCTACAACTTTTTAAGAAATCGATTAACAATACACTTTTTCAAATTACAAAAAAATTCAAAACCTACTATAAGAATTTTGTGAGACACCCTGTATAATTATCATTTTTGATTTGGATTTTCTTTTTGTTTTTTTGAACATTATTGGCTGTTTTTAAACCACGAGGTAAAATTTCCCTTGTGTAATTTATAAATCTGTATACAGGGTGTCCCATAAAATCATTAAAATTTAACAACTTTAAAATTGCTACAACTTTTTAAGAAATCGATTAGCAATACACTTTTTCAAATTACAAAAAAATTCAATACGTACTATAAAAATTTTGTGAGACACCTTGTATAATTTTCTTCGTAAATATCATTTTTGACTTGGATTTACTTTTTGTTTTTTGAACATTATAGGCTGTTTTTAAACTACGAGGTAAAATTTCCCTTGTGTAATTTATAAATCTGTAAGTTTTTTCACTAAAATAACGAATCACCCTGTATACAGGGTGTACAAGAAGTTCAGCAATGCTCGTTTATTTTTGAAACGAGACATTTTTGAGAAAAATGTTTTAAATAAAAGTGGTACTATTCTTAGTGACGCACTTTTTAGAAATATTACCATGACCTTAAACAGCAAGTTGAAGGTTAAACGAAAATTACTTAACTTTTTTTAAATAGCAACCACACATTTTTATTACATATTATTATAGCTTCCTTCCAGAAGTTTATGTGCCATATTTTTTTATTTTTCTAAAGTAAATAGTTTAAAAGTTACAAGGGTTTAAATTTTCAATACCTGAAGTTTGGCAACACTGCTTTATTTTTAAAATTAAGCATTTTACAGAAAAAATTTTTAGAAGTTACAAAAGTTTAAATTTTTAATATGCAAGTTCGGCAACACCGCGCCATTTTTTTAAATAACCATAAACCGTACAACTTTTATTTCAAACATTTTTCTCAAAAATTCTTGACTTTTTGTACACCCTGTATAAATATTTCATAACAATTTAAATTGTTACCAAAAATTTGATTTTAGTTTTTTTTTTGGCTTTAAACTTTAAATTTATGTGATACTTAAATTAAAAAATTGACAGTAGGAAAATATGGTGCAACTAGTTCAAAGTGGTGAAAAATAATGCGTATGTTCGTTGACATCACTTTCAAAAAATTTTGATTAGTTATGGATATTGCACTAACCAGTGGCGTACTCAGAAACTTTTAAAGGGGTGTTTATCTACTTCCATTTAAACAAAAACAATACAGGGTGAACTAAAATGATTGTGGTTTGATATGTAGGCAACCAAATAGCCAGGTTGGTACAACTGAAATCTTAAAAAAAAATCTCCTAATACTCCAATGGCGTAGCAAATTTTTTTTCCAAAATCTCTAATTTCACAGCAAATGTCAAATATTTAAAATGTTTTTCTTCATTTTCGAGACAGATGTTAACACAAAACAAAGATTTATGCAAATTAATTTTGATAAAAACTGACGTTTATGAAATAAAAGGCACAAAAAACGAAATTCAAAAATCTGAAGTTTGATATAACGGTAAAAATTATACCTACGCCTCTGCTTTTGTGAAGTCTAGTTACTTTGTTTTGATTTTGACATGATTTTGTGTTACTATGAACATTTTTAGGCGGGAAATTTGAATTGACCACAATCATTTTAGCTCACCCTGTATAAAACTTGCACGTGCACCTAACCCCCAGCCTTTTGGGTACGCCAGTGGCTTAACACATTTTGCACCACACATTGTGTGGATGAGAAAGAAAAGTTTTTTTGTAATTTTTCAAAAAAGAAATTTGATTAGTGGTTTTTAGAGGAAACAGCAAACGTTTTGTATTTTTTTTTTCATTTTTTATGTTTTTTTAATTTAGCTAATTTTGTTTATTAGTTAGGATTTTAAATAAAAATTTTCAATTTTTATGATTTATTGGCATTTTTTTCTGTGCTTTCAAGAATTTTTAAGTTTAAGAGTTGTACCAGGAGATTTATACGGGGTGCTCACTTTTTCCAGCAAAATTCCTTTTTGACAGTAAATGTCATTGTGAACAAAAAATATTTTTTTTCGATTTTTAAAAAAGTTACATTTTGTGCAACACCCTGTATAAATTTCATTTTTTTTTTCGATTTTTAAAAAAGTTACATTTTGTGACACCCTGTATAAATTTCATTTTTTTTTCCATTCTTAAAAAAGTTACATTTTGTGACACCCTGTATAAATTTCATTTTTTTTTTCGATTTTTAAAAGTTACATTTTGTGACACCCTGTATAAATTTTATTTTTTTAAATTTTTAAAAAATTTACATTTTGTGACACCCTGTATAAATTTCATTTTTTTTTTCGATTTTAAAAAAAGTTACATTTTGTGACACCCTGTATAAATTTCATTTTTTTTTTCGATTTTAAAAAATTTACATTTTGTGACACCCTGTATAAATTTCATTTTTTTTTTCGATTTTAAAAAATTTACATTTTGTGACACCCTGTATAAATTTCATTTTTTTTTTCGATTTTTAAAAGTTACATTTTGTGACACCCTGTATAAATTTCATTTTTTTTTTCGATTTTTAAAAAGTTACATTTTGTGACACCCTGTATAAATTTCATTTTTTTTTTTCGATTTTAAAAAAAGTTACATTTTGTGACACCCTGTATAAATTTCATTTTTTTTTCGATTTTAAAAAATTTACATTTTGTCACACCCTGTATAAATTTCATTTTTTTTTTTCGATTTTTAAAAGTTACATTTTGTTACACCCTGTATAAATTTCATTTTTTTTTGAATTTTTAAAAGTTACATTTTGTGACACCCTGTATAAATTTCATTATTTTTTTTATTTTTAAAAAAGTTACATTTTGTGACGCCCTGTATAAATTTCATTTTTTTTTTATTTTTAAAAAAGTTACATTTTGTGACACCCTGTATAAATTTCATTTTTTTTCGATTTTTAAAAAGTTACATTTTGTGACACCCTGTATAAATTTCATTTTTTTTTTTGAATTTTTTATTTTGTCGTCAACTTTAAGCCAATGAGAACGATTAATTTAATGTATGGGAATTTAAAAATGACAATAAGAAAAAAAAATATACGGGGTGTTTCAGAAAATTGATTAAAATTGTTAAAAGTTTTGTGGTGGATTTGATTGAAGTAAGTGTAATAAGATGTGAAGTAAATGTAATGAAATTTTTGGGTACGTGTTTGCGTTACGAAAACTTGATTTAGGCTTAAAATTTGTAGCGGCGCGTGCGTTAATGATGTGAAACCGTGCGTGAACGGGTTTAATTTTGGAGCTGGGCCCGATTAATGTTTGAAAGTTGCCAAAATCGAATCGCGGAATGCGTGTCAGTGTACCACGAAGGACCGTTTTTCCCAAAAACGGCTCTTACGCGCCTCCACTTTGCGTCCAAAATGGCGCGCTCTGCCACCTGTTTTTTTTTCGTTTACATGGCGAGGTCGACGAACCGCGATTTCAGATCGGCGAGCTACGCACACGTGTAATTAACACACGCACTTTATTAGAGGGTGCTGCGCGAGGAACGCGCGTGAAAGGAGCGAGAACCACATTTTTTTTCTTCTGTGGTTTACATGTCGATGGACTCTACAAAAGGTTAATATTTTGCAATTTAACCGCGATGATCTAAAGAATAAGCGTCCCCTTCACCTAGCTCAACACGACTGACCCCACATTTGTGTCCCACTATTTTATCAATTAACATTCCAACTTAATTAATAACAAAATACACCACCAAAAACCAAAAATTGGTGTTAAAAATAGCAAAAAAATAAAATTGAGCTTTATGTACGTACTACTTTAAGATCAAAATAATTTGAACCTTATTGTAGACGTGATTTAAGGGTTAACATGTTAATTTTTTGTAATGGGGTAATAATAACGAAGAGTTGTAAAGATCATTGATCTCTAAGTAGCGAGCGCTGGGTGATTTCTTTAAAAGAAAGAAAAAAAATAGAAGAAGCGTCTATGGCGAGGAGTGCGTTCACATCTCACTTCCCACGCGAGAGACTCTCAAATCACAAATCGAATTGAAAACGAGAGTGTTTACTCCTCTTCTTCATTCGTCATCATCACAAAATGCAACTCGATAGATGGCGCGCTATAAAAATAAGGATTTTTAGAAAAGTGGTCCAAATGAGTGGTGCAAATGAGTGGTGCAAAAAGGAAAGGAAAGAGTTGCTATAATTAAAGAGCCATTACCGAATTTTTATTTCGTTATTCAAGCACTAAAAAAAATTAATAAATATTGCGTGTTGAATTTTTTAATTCCACTTGTGCAATTTGAGTAAATTAACGATACTAAAAATAGTATTTGGATGAGATAATGTCGTTATCTCCTCGATTTCGGTGTGACATTGATCTAGTTTAGTTGGAATGAATTGGGACGTGAAAAGTGATCAGCTGGAAAAAGTGGGATAAAAAAGGCGCGTGGTTATCGCGACCCGATTTCCTAGGAGGATAAAGTAGATAAGGTGTTGTTATCTGGAGGTGACCCTGACACACTGCCTTTGGAAGAGGAGGATGAAGAAGTAGTAATTGTGGGAAGATGCGAAAGTGCATCTTTAAAAATTAATAAAATTATCGATTTCTCTCAATTTCAATTTAAAGAGAGAGGTGAGGAAATTGCTCCAGTTTGCTCAAAAGTATTACGGCCATCTTTTTTCGA
Organism: Stenus bimaculatus; assembly: GCA_963971135.1. NCBI lineage: Eukaryota > Metazoa > Arthropoda > Insecta > Coleoptera > Staphylinidae > Stenus > Stenus bimaculatus. The sequence goes on from OZ020183.1 coordinate 1,254,852, forward strand.
CGGAACTTTCGAAAAATTCTATCCGCTGGAAAGTTTTGGATTTTTCCCTTTCGTCTTTACTGCAGCTGTTTTTTTCTCGTGGAATATTCCACGGTTTTAGGTGCGTCAAACAGTAGGGGTCGCCGACCGAGGGGGCAATGCTTTCCATTTTTTATGAAAATCTAAGGACGACTACTCTCGCGTTCAATGATTCCAATTTTTTAAGTTATTCTACCTCTCGCGCTCTTCACTTGTACCAATCCACCACAACCCCTTTTTTCTCAACTTGACCCTAATATCTTTATTATACCACCATTGTGGTGGATTTAGCGAAGAAAGAGGAGAAAGGTCGAGGCAGTGAAATCAGGGGGTCAGTGGCCGAGGCCCGACAGGGCAACCCATCATGAAAGTAGACAATCACTTTTCTGAAATTCGAATCTAGGACAGGATCCTACTTCCAATGGAATTGGGTTATGTATTTTTATAACCGCCAACGAGTATTTTATTCGCCTCCGCATAAACGACCCCAACTTTTCATACAATCAAATTCATACCAACAGCAACCTTCATGAAAACCAAATTAACAAAATTTAAAATTCTAAACGGGAACGAGTTTTCAACAAAAACTCTTCAGTCTTTAATAGCTACTTCTAAACTATGGTTGTAATTTTTTATCTTGTAATTTTCTAAAATTATTTTTTATATGTTTCAGGTGGAATCTTGGAAGCTTATAGTGTATCCGATTTTAACATTGCTTATTTCATGGGTTGTTCACAAAATATCGAAATGGACATTTATTCCAGGACCGTGGGGTTTGCCTGTTGTGGGCTCTCTTTTAAGTTTAAACGCTAAAACTCCTCACTTGAACCTGACGGAGCTGTCCAAAAAATACGGAACCATGTATGGGTTGCGATTGGGGTCGGTTTACACGGTGGTGTTGAGCGATGTCAAGTTGATTCGGGAGGTGTTGGCCATGGAGGCGACTACTGGAAGGGCTCCTCTTCATTTGACCCACGGCATCATGCAGGGTTACGGTGAGTACTTGGAGGAGTCGTCTGTAGATCTGTAGAGTGGCACACTGACCCACTGGACCGGGTCAATGCCCACCAATTTTATTAGAAACGACCGAGAGATGCGTACCATCCAAGATTCCGTCACGTACCACCTACAGATCTTCACGCACATTTTTTTGCACCAGCCTCTAGCAAGTAATTAACATTATCACCACAGTAACGAACCCTAACCAGGGTTTAACAGTGGTTTCACCCCCTAATATATTTTACAGGGTGTCTCACTTTTTTCAACAAGCAAATGCAATTCTCAACAAAAATTTAAAAATTTTTCTAGGACACTCTGTATAAGTTTCGTTTTATTTTGATTTACTGAAAAAAATGTGACACCCTGTATAAAGGCTTTTGCACATTTTTGATTCATTCTTTTTTCGGCTGAAAAGTTTTAGATTTTAATAATTTTTTTGAATCTGTACTACTAAAGTTATCAACACCAAAATTTTATATACAAGGTGATGATAAAGTTTGGAACCTAATTCATAACTGCCGTATTTAATTTTTTTGAGAAAATCGCTCGGGCAGGTCAATTTTAGTTTTTAAAATCCCATCTCTTGGTATAATAAAAATATTAATGACGTCACTGGTGATTTAGCAATGACGTCATCATCGATTTTTTTTTAAATGGAAACCCCCACTTTTTTTCTCAGGTTTTTGATAGACATTTATGTCACTTAAACGATGATACAAAAAAATTGTAGCCTTTGTAATATAAACTTAAAATTAATTTGTACTATTAAATTTAAAAAATTTGAATGTAGTATAAGATTTATTTTGGCCGATTTCAATAAATGGTAAATTTAAAATTTAATTTTTTATAAATTTCCTTACATTTAAATGGAATCAAAAAATTACTTTTTCAAGACTATTTATTAAATTTTGTTAAATACATTTGAATGCGCATTATTTAAACATTTACTTTCTTTTTTTATTATTGGTAACTTCAAATTCATTTTAATTTATTTTTATAAAACCTTTTTCGTTAAAATAAAAATTTCCTTTTTTGAATTAAAAAGATTTTTTATTCAAAAATTTAATTGTTTTTTATATCATTGTTTAAGTGACATGAATTTCTATCGATAATGAGCCAAAAAAGTGGGGGCTTCTATTTAAAAAAATCGCTGATGACGTCATTGTTAAAACACCAGTGACGTCATTAATATTTTTTTTATATCAAGAGATGGCATTTTAAAAACTAAAATTGATCTGTCCGAACGATTTTCTCAAAACAATTAAATACGGCAGTTATGAATAAGGTTTAAACTTTATCATCACCCTGTATATACAGGGTGATTCAGACCACCCATTTATCTCGAGAACGCGTTATCGTACATGGCCGAAATAAAAAATTTTATTACCAAAGTGAACCTAAAGAATCCATTGGTGAACTTATTTTTTTCCGGAACAACCCGGAACTATCAGGAACCGGAACTAACTTTAATTTTTTAAATGGCAACATAGGTCGAGTTTGGTATGGTTTGATAGGTCTTTCAAAAACAAATAACTTTTATTAAAATATTTTTTTAATATTTTCTATAGTTTAGAATTTATTCGAAAAACAAAAAAAAATTGTTAAAAAAAGTTGTTTATTTTGAAAAGACGTATCAAACCATACCAAACTCGACCTATGTTGCAATTTAAAAAAATCAAAGTGATAACCGGTTCTGGATAGTTCCGGGTTGTTCCGGAAAAATATAAGTATGGTTTGATAGGTCTTTTAAGAACAAACAACTTTTGTACAAATATTTTTTTAATATTTTCCATAGTTTAGAATTTATTCAAAAAACAAAAAAAAATGTTAAAAAAAGTAAATAAAAATTATTGCATATTTTGAAGAATTTTATAAATTTATAAACTCTTTCTACAAATTCTAATATTTTACCAACTTTAAATATCATACTTGTCCATATTTAAACAAAATTCTTCAAAATATGCAATCATTTTTATTTACTTTTTTTAACAATTTTTTTTGTTTTTCAAATAAATTCTAAACTATGAAAAATATTAAAAAAATATTTTAATAAAAGTTATTTGTTTTTGAAAGACCTATCAAACGATACCAAACTCGACCTATGTCGCCATTAAAAAAATTAAAGTTACCTTCGGTTCCGGATAGTTCCGGGTTGTTCCGGAAAAAAATAAGTTCACCAATGGATTCTTTAGGTTCACTTTGGTGATAAAATTTTTTATTTCGGCCATGTACGATAACGCGTTCTCGAGATAAATGGGTGGCATGGGTGATCTGAATCACCCTGTATTTTTTTCAGCAATAAAATGTAATTCTCAACAAAAATTTCGAAATTTTTCTAGGACTCTCTGTATAAGTTTCGTTTTATTTTGATTTGCTGGAAAAAAATGTGACACCCTGTATAATTTATATACCTTTTTGTAAAAAATTTCAGGACTAAATTTTAATCAGAAGTAGGCTTTTGCACATTTTTTGACAAAACGTCATAGGTTTATTTTTTTTTCGGCTGAAAAGTTTTAGATTTTAATAATTTTTTTGAATATGTACTACTTAAGTTATCAACACCAAAATTTTATACCAGAAATATATAATACCTAAATATATTTTAAAAAATATTTCATGAAAATCGGTCGATTAGTTTTTTCATAATAAAATCGTAAAATATTTACTAAAATTTAGGCACAAATCCGGCCTTACAACGTTTATTTGAAGACTTTCAAAGAGGTTATTAGAATTATTGGAAAATACAAGTCATTCCTTAAATTTTGAACCCTTAAACTTTTTTTTACCTCGTGTAGTTTTCGACAAATCAAAATTTTTGCAAAAATAAAATTTGGTTTGAAAGTGATATTTTACACAATTTTGTTAAAAACTCAAAAACTTTTTTTGGTTTAAACTAGAAAAGAAACCCATATTTTTTTAATACAATTTGAATTTAGTAAAGAAAACAATAAAATATTGTCTAAAGCAATCTAAAACAAATAAATTATTTCATATTGAAAAATAATTGACCAAAAAAATTTAAAAATTTTTTTTTTAAAAATGCTCCAAACTATATTTAATTGTTTTTTTTCTCCAGATTAAGAATCTATAGGTTCTAGGATTCAAGATTTATAAGTTGACAGTATTATCTCAGTCACGTGATGTAGAAAAATAAAAGCAAAATCACAGCTAAATGTTAATTTTTAAAGCTTACAGCTTACAACATTTTTTGATCAAACCAATATTAAAAAAAATAAATTCAGGATTTTATGTAGTCCAGTGTTCAAAAAGGGGCGTGGAGTGCATGGAGGGGGGCAGAATTTTTTACTTCATGGATGGGTTTGGGGTTGTTATGAGAAAATCACACTAAAAGTCCCCGACTTATAATTTTTTGGTTATAACTCGAAAATTATTAATCTTACAGAAAAAAATACTCTTACCTTTTTGAAAGCGGTTAATATTTTCCACATTTTCCATTTTTACAAAAAATTTCTATCTTTAACCGTTCTCGAGTTATTCGCTTCTGAAAATCGCCTATTTCTGGAAAACGCTATTTTGAATCACATTTTTTGTCTCTTATAATATGATACATTTTGGATTTCAAGATTTTTTTACTATCATTACAGGCTTATTGCTGAAAACATTTTATTACATTTGGCATTTTTTTTCTATATAAATTGTTTCTAATAAAATCATTGATATTAAAAAATATATACAGGGTGTCCTATTTGATGTTGGATTGAAAATCGCATTTTCTTGTTTTTTCAAGATAGCGTGGGAACGATGCGATATTCAAATTTGTTGTAAATGAATTATTAATATTCGAAAAAATCTCTACTACTTTGTTCATTTAACCGACTTTCTATCTCCAATAATAAAAAAGATACCCATACAGTCCAACGTCAAATGGGACACCCTGTATATTTATTATTTTTATAATACAGGGTGTTCCGTTCGCGGTTCAGCAAATATCGGGCTTAAGAACTGGGACATATTTAATCAAGAAAAAAATGGATGTGTCTGTCTTTTTTAATTTTGGAGCTACAGCGTTTAGAATTTTACATCCCCTATTTTTGTTAAAAATCACGAAAACGTTAATAAGTTTTTAACCAAAGTGTGTAGGGATTTAAAAAAATATCATTGGTAAGCTAAAACCATCCTCTTTCAATTGTTGACAACAGTAATACAAAAATAATTGTTAAAATATTGAAAAAAAAAATCGCAAAGAAAAAAATAAATTTTTGTTTTTTTTTCGGTTTTTGAATTTTTTTCATCAGATATTACTTATAACCTCGTGATAAACTATACAGTTTATTTAACAAATTATGTTCAGTACTACTTTTTATAGAAGTAACTTCAGAAGGCTTTACTAAGTAAAGTAAAAGAACTAAAGTTTCTAAATTTTCTAAATTTTTCCTGTTTTGTTAAGGAAATGAACAAGTTTCAGAAAATTTAAAAAAGAAACACAACCGTAATGGGTCTTATCTTGGAAAAAATTTCAAAAATTGAAAAAAAATATTTTTATTACTTTGCGATTTTTTTTTCAACATTTTAACAACTACTTCTGTATTAGTGTTATTACCAATTGAAAACGGATGGTTTTAGCTTGCTAATGATATTTTTTTTAAATCTCTACGCAATTTGGTTAAAAATTTATTAGCGTTTTTGTGATTTTTGATAAAAATCGGTGACCTAAAATTAAAAACTGTAGTTTCCAACCCCTACATTTGCTGAAATACGAACAGAACACCCTGTATAAATTTTTTACGTTATTGCTAATATTTCTGGTTTTTATGATTTATTTTAAAACATTTGGAACACACCAAAAATGAGTATTTTTTAAAATAAATTTTCAAAAATGTTCCCATAAAGAAAAAAAGACTTAAATAAGCCTATTTTATAAGAAATTGTCTAAATTTTATAATGGAATTAATTTTGTAAGTCTAGCTTCAGTGGAAATGTCATTTTTTTGCGTACAAAGTGCATACAAAGTTTTCATCAAAAACGTCAAAAGCGTTAAATAAGTTTGAAATGGGATTTCAAAAAAGTCCCCATTGCGAATTTTATTTTTCAAATGGTCCATTTTATAGGAAATTCTCCAAATTTTATAATGGAACTAATTTTGTAAGTCTAGCTTCAGTGGAAATGTCATTTTTTGGCGTTCAAAGTGCATACAAAGTTTTCATCAAAAACGTCAGTTTAAATAAAAGCGTTAAAAAAATTTTGAAATGGGATTTCAAAAAAGTCCCCATTGCAAATTGTATTTTTTAATCCATTTTATAGGAAATTGTCCAAATTTTATAATGGAACTAATTTTGTAAGTGTAGCTTCAGTGGAAATGTCATTTTTTTGCGTACAAAGTGCATACAAAGTTTTCATCAAAAACGTCAAAAGCGTTAAATAAGTTTGAAATGGGATTTCAAAAAAGGCCCCATTGCGAATTTTATTTTTTAAATAGTTCATTTTATAAAAAATTAACCAAATTTTATAATAAAACTTTTTTTATAATCATATCTCGACTATAAATACCTTTTTTAGGTCATTAAAGTATGAGTAAAAATTTCCCCAAAAAAATAACTTTAACTTCAATTGGTTTTATTAAATTTATTTTTTGGTCCAGGATTGATTTTAGACTTTCAAATTGTAGATTACACCATAATCTTCAAATTAAACTCAAAACTGTTGTTATAATTTTATCGAAACTAGCAGTTTTTAATCAAATTTTAAGATTTTTTTATACACCAAAAATGAGTATTTTTATAATCAATTTTCAAAAAATTTCCTATGACAAAAATATTACTTAAATAAGTCTAAATCATAGGAAATTGTCTAAATTTTATAATGGAACTAATTTTGTGAGTCTAAGTTTAATGGAAATGTCATTTTTGGGCGTTCAAAGTGCTGTAATGTTTTTATCAAAAAAATGTTATGCTACCAACTTTTCATAAATAAGTTTTATAGAAAAAATTAAATTAGTAAATGGTTGTCTGGAGGGAATTAGTTTTTTTTTCTCCCTACTAAAATAGGGGATAAAAGTGAACGATTTAATAAGTAAAAATGACAAATTGTTTAAATTAGAAATTAATTATTTTTTTAGTAGAAAAAATGTTAATAAATTAAGAGTGTGTGTAAGAATTTGTAATGATTGGCCTGGAGCTTAAAGTTGGTTTAAAATAAGAATCAGTAGAGGTCATTGATTAATCAATCTCCATAACATTAAATTAATTTATTGGAAATAAACAAAATCCGTTCAATTCCATTCAATTTTACGCGCAAGGTCGTCGATTTTTCGCTTTCAAAACTATTTATTTATTTACACACCGCATTAGCATAAACTATGATTTAATTACGCCATTGGAATTTGAAAAAAATCACCACAACCCTATGAATTGATGAATAAGTAGTAGAAATAAATGTCAGAAATTAGCATTCATCAATAAATTAAAAATGTGTTGATCTCGAAAGGTAAACGCACTAAAGTTAACACGTGCCGATTTCTTCTCGGGGGTAATAACATCACCCATTTCAAGGCAATTATTAGCATTTCTCTTGCTTGCCCAAACCAAATTAATCTGCACATCAAGAAGTGATGATGATGATGGAGGTGCACGCTCGACCGTGACATTTTCGTGCAGGCTTTAAATAATAAAATGTGTGGTTTTGAAACGCGCCCTTATTGAAAATTGCGCAACAGCAGCGGTGGGCCTCAAGGGGTCGGAATTTTAAGGACACTCAGAAGAAGGTTCCTCGGACGTTAACTCCAAACGGTGACCATGGCCGACGACGCTGCTTTTCCTTTTTTTTCAACGCTTATCACAAGGGCGGTCGTTCCACCTTCCACGCACAAACACGCAAAAAATTACAAAAAACATTTCTACGCAACAACAGGAAACAACAACGAAAAAAACAAATTAATGCCGAACCTTGCTGCAACCTGCACTCAAATCCGGGTTCCCAAAAATTCGCTAAAAGTCAAGGCGACTGACTGCATTAATAATATTGCATTCTCCTCTCTTTTTTTTTCTGCAACCAAGGCCTTTGGAGTGATGCAATTCATAATGTCACGAGTCAGGCGGGCCTTGTACTTTTTTTTCCCGAAAAAAACCCTACTTTTTTATGTTCCAGGATTGATTTGCGCCCAGGGCGCTCTTTGGAAAGACCAGCGCAAATTATTAACAACATATCTCAAAAAATCCGGCATCACCAAGAAACCCGACATGGAGAAGAAGGCAATGGAGACCCGCGTCATGGAAGAAGTACAAGATTGTATTCAGGTATTTTTTTTTTTAGATTTTTTTTTAATTCAAATTTGTAAGAAAAATTTGGACGAACAAATTTTATTAATACAACCCTGTTTTTTTTATTTTTTTTTGAATTTACTGTTTTAGTAGAAAATTGAAAAAAATGAAAGTTTGCTTCAAAAACTTGCAATTTTTATTAAAAATTCGAAAAAATAGTATAAATAATACAAGATTGCATTCAGGTATTTTTTTTAAATTTTTTTAGTTCAGAGGTGTTTTTAAAAAATCTTAATACAACCCTGTTTATCATAATTTTTTTTTGAATTTACTGTTTTAGTAAAAAATTGAAAAAAATAAAAGTTTGCTTCAAAAACTTGCAATTTTTATTAAAAATTCGAAAAAATAGTATAAACAATACAAGATTGTATTGAGGTATTTTTTTTAGATTTTTTTAGTTCAGAAGTGTTTGTAAAATAATCTTAATACAACCCTGTTTTTCATAATTTTTTTTGAATTTACTGTTTTAGTAAAAAATTGAAAAAAATAAAAGTTTGCTTCAAAAACTTGCAATTTTTATTAAAAATTCGAAAAAATAGTATAAATAATACAAGATTGCATTCAGGTATTTTTTTTTAGATTTTTTTAGTTCAGAGGTGTTTGTAAAAAAATCTTAATACAACCCTGTTTATCATAATTTTTTTGAATTTACTGTTTTAGTAAAAAAAAATGGAAAAAATAAACGTTATCTATAAAAACTTGTATTTTTTTATTAATTTTGATTTAAGACAACGTTTTTTTTACTAAAACAACAAAAATTCGTTTCTCATTCTCTGAAATTGTAAAAAAATATAAAAAAAAACAACCGAAAAATTTGTAATATTTAAAAATAAATGAAAAGTTTGTGATTTTAAAATTTCAATTTTTTTCTTCGATTTAACTAATTTTTCTTAGTTTACTTAAAATTAAAACAAATTTGATAACGGAAAAAACTAAGTTGTTCTAAAAACTTTTATTTTTTTTTTATTTTTATAACTTAATGATTTGTTATACAGGGTGATTCTTTGTCATATGAAAGATGAAACTGTTTTGAGAGAAAAATGTATTCGATTCGTTTTAGTTAGGTTAGTTATCAGGAGCTAAAGTTTCAATCGAAATTAATTTTGAAAAAAAAATTAAGTTGGTATTAATTTTCATTTATTAAATAAAGTTGGTTTTGCAAAAAAATTGAATTCAATTTTCTTATACTAACTTTATTTAATATTTATTTCCATGACCAACTTGATTATAGAAATTTTTGAAATTAAAAATCTGCCAAATAAAAAAATGATGTAGACAAACGTTATTTGTTTTTTGAGTACATAGTTTTTAAAAAATGTATATTTCCAGATATTTATTTGTGTCAAATTAAATGGTTCACCCTGTATACTGGAATTACACGAAACTAAAACCATTTTTCTGTCATTTCTTTATTTACAAAAATTTGAAATTTTTGTATGATATAAATATGGTCTTACTTTCCCCGGAAATGGCATCAACTTTATTTTTTTATGTTTGTTACCTGATTTTTTTTTTCAAAATTGCAAATTTTTTTGAATTTTTTTTGGAAAAAAAATTAAATAAAACCTACTCAAACTACTCTTTCAAATATCAGAGATACATAAAATAAATTGTAATTTCTGAAAATCATTTTTACTAAATTTATTAAAATCATTTACCAAAAATATCCACTTTTTTGTTTTAAAAAATATTTTTTGTCAAAAACATACTTTAAATGCTTAATAATATATGCGAGAAATTAGACTGTTACTATTTTTTATTTTCATAAATATAGAAATGACAGGTGTACACTCGGTATATAAGTTGAGTTTTTAGTGCGAAAACTGTAGCCATATATTTTTGTCTATACTTGGTGTTTCATAATTAGAGCGCAAGTCATTCTTCCTTTTTTTAATGGAACACCCGGTATATTTTTTAATATTTGCATTAACACGAAGTTGGAGAATACAATGATATAAATATGGTTTTCCGGTTTTCCCGAAAATGGCATCAACTTTATTTTTTTATGTTTATTACCTCAATTTATTTTTCAAAATTGCAAATTTTTTTTTTCAAAAAAAAAAAATAAAACCTACTCAAACTACTCTTTCAAATATCAGAGATACAGAGATACATAAAATAAATTGTAGTTGATGAAATTCATTTTTACTAAATTTACTAAAATTATTTACCAAAAACATATCCAATTTTTTGTTTTCAAAAATATTTTTTGTCAAAAACATACTTTAAATGCTTAATAATATATGCGAGAAATTATTCTGTTACTATTTTTTATTTTCATAAATAAAGAAATGACAGGTCCTAGTTTCGTGTACACTCGGTATATTAGTTGAGTTTTTAGTGCGAAAACTGTAGCCATATACTTTTATTTTAAGAGATAACGAAAAAAAATATTTTTGTCTATACTGGGTATTTCGTAATTAAAGCGCAAGTCATTTACCTTTTTTAAAATGGAACACCCTGTATATTTTTATGATATTTGCATTAACACGAAGTTGGAAAATACAATGATATTTTTTTGAAAATGTGAGTGTTTAATTTTTTATCAGACATTTTTTTTATAAAAATTATCATACAGGGTGTATAAAAAATTCTGCAACGCCCGTTTATTTCTGAAACGAAGCATTTTTGAGAAAATTGTTTCAAATAAAAATTGTACGATTCTTAGTGACGCACTTTTTAGAAATATTGCCTTGACCACCAAGTTGAAAGTCACTCGATAAAAAACTTTTTTTAAATAGCAACCACTCATTTTTATTGTGTATTATTAAAGCTTGCTTTCAAGGGTTTATGGAGAATATTTTTTATTTTTAATTTTGATTAGTTTATGAAGTATTTTGATAGAAAAATTTTGACGTACTAAAATTTTATTATTTGTTCTGTTTATAGATACTATGTGGGTATCGAATCAAATAATTTTCGATAAAAAAATCATAAAAATAAAAAAGTGAAAAAAAATAAAATTTTTTTTTTGAAGATATATATAAATTAACATCTAAATAAAACAGTATTACATGAATTTCACTTTTTATTTTGTTCACTTTGTAAGCAAAAGTATTTAAAAACTTGAGTTTTTTTATTTTTTTCTTTTGAAAATTATATGACCCACCTAATTATCTACAGAGCCAATTATAAAATTTTCATATGTCAAAATTTTCCTATCAAAACACTTCATGAACTAAAATTTTCCCTCATCTCAAATTTCAGGATAATTGTTGCATTATTTGTAATTTTCAAAATGATTTTGTTTGTCGTTTAAATTTTCAAATAGTTGTCACTTTTTTTTGGTTATGTTTTTTGTTAGTCACCAAACACTTTTTCTCACTTGTGATAAAAAAATCAAAGACTACCAATTTTATTCATTAAATTTAGTTTTAAGTAGAAAAATGAAAAAAAGAACAAATTTTGATTTTATAATTTCAATATATTTTAGCATTTTTTAAAATTTGCAGTTTATTAAATCTAAGCCCATTTTAAAAGCGAATCAAGTGTGTTGTCACAACATCGGTTCAATAATGAACAAGCTAGTGTTCGGCATGAGTTACGATCGCGAGGATAAGGAATGGATTTGGCTCCAAGAGTTGCAGGAAGAAGGTGTTCGGTTGATAGGTGTGACAGGTGTGCTCAATTTTTTGCCCTTCCTTGAGAAGTTGTGGTATTACGGGAAAACGTTGAATTTTTTGAAAAGTGGCCAAAGGCAGACTCACAAGATCTACGAGAAGATACTAAAAGAAAAAAGACAGATAAATCAGCAAGCGTCCCTTATTCGGGATAAGTCTGTTCCTTGTGAACCGCAGATGTACAGTCTTATTGAGGCATTTTCGGAAGGAAGGAAGAATCACCGTAAAGACTTTACCTTTTCTTCGTATTATAGCGATCGTCAGTTGTTGCATTTGATGGCCGATGTTTGGGGAGCTGGTTTGGATACAACTGTAGTCACCATGAGGTACAATATCACATCAACCTAACCTAGTAAATACATATTCCATATTCCTAAATTTCAGTTGGTTTTTCCTCTACATGGCTTCCAATTTGGATATACAAAACGAGCTTCAGGAGGAGTTGGATGCGGTTTTGAAAAAAGGCGAGTGCAGTTTGGATGATGAAATAAATTTACCTTTTCTTAGAGCTTGTATATCCGAGGCGCAGAGGATCAGAAGCGTTGTGCCTTTAGGAATTCCCCATGGCACTCTAAATAAAATCGAAATCAACGGCTACACCGTTCCTCAAGGTACCATGATTATACCTCTGTTATGGGCCGTGCATATGAGTGAAGATTATTGGGACGAGCCCGAAAAATTCAACCCTCGCAGATTTATTAATGAAGAAGGGACATATTTTAAACCTAAAGCTTTTATTCCTTTTCAAACAGGTAAAATAAAGCAAACGGAGGAAAGTATTTTAGTTGATTTTTTTGGCATTTTTCAGGTAAACGTATGTGCCCTGGTGATGAACTCGCTAAATGGTTCCTGCTTCTCTTCCTGGGAAACATCATGCATCAATTTAGGGTTGAATCCGAAAAAGAGGTTGATTTGGAAGGCGAGGTTGGAATTACCCTAACACCCATGCCCCAAGATTTGATTTTCACACCAAGATTTTAGCGAAATTTTAATATTTTGACAAAATTGTAATGTTTTTAAAAATTTTTATACGTGTATTTTTAATTAGTAATTGTAATGTAGTAAGTTGTTTACGCATAAATAAATGCGATTTAATGATAAATGGTGTTTTTTTTTGTTGTTGTTGTGTTGGAATTTGGCGGGTCGCGCGTGCATGAATCAGCAATCAACAATCACGAGCCGGCCGGCATTTTTTTGCAACACACGTGGAAGCGAAAATTATAAATAATTCGACCTTGACTTGGCCAAATGAATTTTTTGGCGTGGAGGAGGAAAGCGACAGTGTTTTTAGCTGTGCCAAACACGTGGTGACAAAATTTCAATAAACTCGATTCGAGCAAAAATGAGAAAGTATGCAACATTGTTGGCGTGGTGCGTTTTTTTTTTTTTTTTTTTTCAATTTCAATAAGTGGCAGGTCGTAAATAATTTTAACGGCTTAATTGGCGGGTACGAAACGGCAAATTGCCCTCTTTACAGTAATTTACCCGTGGCTAAATCGCTCGATTAAATGAGCGTGCTAAAAAAATTGATTTTTACCTACTAAAAAAAAAGATGAACGTCGTAAAAAAAATTTTAAACTGCGGCGGCTCACCAGGATTTTTCCCGGTGTTCCGCCGGTCGTATCCGGGCCTGGAAACGCCTCCTTTTCTAGTTACTCACCACTTTGCTCACCAATTAGGAGCCTCAATCGCGAGGGCGTCGCTTCAAACTTAATTAATTAACGCACCACGCCCACATCAATCACCAAACAACGCTTTTTTTTACTCAACCGCAATTACAAGCGAATAATAATAAAGCGAAATAAACAAAACGTTAATTTTGATAAAAGCCGAAACAAAATGGCCGAATTACGAAAGAAAATGAAGTTGCCGACGAAAGTAAAAACAAAAGCCGAATTAAATTTTCTACAGTTAGGTTAGGTTAGTTTAACTGTGTGCTGAAAATATTTCGATAAAATGCCGAAAAAATAAAGAAAATGGCGAAAAAAAAAAGAAAAAGCCGAACGATTTTTTTTTATATTTTTTGTCCATGTCCGTGACGACGGTGGGGGGGGGGGGTGTTATATTAATTGAAAAAATAAAAAAATTAAAATTTTTGTGCACGAGTTTTTTCTTAAAAAATAAGTTTATTCTTTGGTCACATTTTTTTTAAATGGATAAAAGAACGAAAGGAAATAGCCGATTGATAAAAAGTTGATATGAAAAATAGACCGAAGCTGAAAAAATGACGGAAAAAGACTGAAAAAATGATAAAAGGTTTACATGAGGAAAGAACAAAAGCTGAATTAACCTAACCTAACATGTAACGAGAAAATTCATTAAAAGCCAAGTATTGTATGAAAAGTTTTTTTTTAAATTAAATTGTAAAATTATTTTTATTCACATTTTATCGTTCGCCTTATATTTAATTATATTTCATTCATTTTTTTGTTTAATTGGTCCATTTATCGTTTAGTCTTTTTTCTTTCAATCAATTGTCTTTTTTTATATTTAACCTATTTTCATTCGGCTTTTAATCTCGCTTGGTAGTTCAAAAACTTTAAGGCAGTTTTTAGGAAATTTAAAAATAAACGAATAATCACAAAGAAAAAAATCGGTTGATGGAGTTTTTCTAAACGAAGGGAATATCAACCTTATGTAATCAGTACATTAGGGTTATATTTAAATTTGACAGCGTTGTTAAATATGAATGTCACCCTTATATCATTTGTACATAAGGATGAAATTAAAATTTAACATCGCTGTTTTTTGTTACAATCAACGTATTTATTCAGAATAATATATTTTTTCGTTATCTATTTTTTTAAATGATTATTACACTATTTTAAATTTTATAACAATTTATGTAATAGCCTATTTTTATTGGAACATTCCATGTTGGAAGTTAACTGTAAGTAACAGTTTTAATAAAATTGAGAAAGTATACAACATTGTATGATGCTGATGAAATGTTTTATTTTAATTTCAATAAACGGTAAGTGAAGTTATTAATTTTAACGGCTTAATTGATTTATTGAAAACACATTATTAAAGTAAATTATAAAAAATATACAAAGTGTCTAATTTTTTTCTAGCAAATTTTTTTTTAGGTAGTAAATGTCATTGTGAACAATAAATTTTCTATAAACTAATATTTTTTTTCGACTCCTTAAGAAGTTAGAGCAATTTAAAAATTTCAACATTTTAACGATTTTTTGTGACACCCTGTATAATTTTTGTTTCTTATTATCATCATGTTGCCCAACTAAACTTTATTCAATTCGGCTTTTTATCGTTCGTTCTTTTATCCAATTCGTCATTTCATTTACCATCAATATTTTTTATTAAGTTTGCTTAAATGTACCAAATATTACATAAAACAAAAAAATGGTAAATAATTTTTGGACCTAAAAGCCGAACTCTCTTCAAAGGCCAAATATTGTTTAATTGGACAAAAGAGTAATAAAACCGAATAATAAGAGGTCGACAAGAATAATAGGCTGAAGAAATTGATCATATTATAAATGATTGAATTGAAATGCCGAATTCTACAAAAAGCAGAAAGAAAAATGCTTCACGGAAAAAGGCCGAAAGAAAATGACACAACCGATAAAAGGCTGACAAAAATATTTTCAAAATTAAGCGTTGCATATTTATTTGTATCGATATTTTATCATTAAAATTAATTTTTTTGGCCAATTCGGCTTTATATTTAATTCGGCATTTGTCCGATTCGTCCATTTATAAATTTGAATAAATATATTTAAAAAATGAGTCAATTTAAATCCACATACTTGATAAGCATTATTTTTCTTCAAGTATGTTTTTTAAACTGAAAAGCCGAAAGAGATGAAAGACAAACTTTAATAAAAGATTAAAAGAAATAAGTTAAACGCATTTAGTGAGAAAAAGACAAATCTTGACAAAATCCTCAATGGAATAAAGCCGAATTAGTTAAAAGGCTGAAAGGAAGAAAAAGCCGAAATAAAAAAGGACGAATGATAAAGTGTCGACAAGTCTGAAAAAAAAACAAATTAAAGAAAGCAGAAAATCTGAACTAACCTAACCTATATGATAAAAATTATTTTGTCACATTCAACTATTTATTGTTTGGTTACATTTCTTAAAAATTGACGAAAAAACGAAAGAAAAAAGCCAAACCATAAAATAACATGAAAAATAGAAAAAAAACCAAAAAAATGTCGAATTAAATCGTGGAAAAAGACTGAAAAAAACGAACCCACTGATAAAAAGTTTTCCTTATTTGACGTTTTATCCACTTTGGTTTTTTGACCTATTTTCATTCGGATTTTTATCTCGCTTGGTAATTCAAAAAGTTTAAGGCAGTTTTTAGGAAATTTAAAAATAAACGAATAATCACAGAAAAAAATCGGTTTTTTAATAATTTTTGATTTTTTCAATATTTGCAAATGTGTGTTTTTATTCGATGGAGATTACTTGTATGCTTTTATGATGTTTTTCTGAACGAAAGTGAATATCAACCTTATGTTATCAGTACATTAAGGTCATATTTAAATTTGACAGCGTTGTTAAATATGAATATCACCCTTATATCATTAGTACATAAGCGGGAAATTGAAATTTAACATTGCTGTTTTTTGTTACAGTCAACGTATTTATTCAGAATAATACCATTTTTTTTTTATCTATTTTTTTAAATTTTATAACAATGTATGTAATGGCGAATTTTTTTTTGGCACATTCCATGTTGAGGGTTAATTGTAAGTAACAGTTTCAATAAAATTGAGAAAGTATACAACATTGTATGATGCATGACAGTGGCGCACCCAGGATTTATTTGGGGGGAGGCGACGAACATTGAAAGACAAAAAATCAAAAATCGTGACGACGGTGGGGGGATTATTCTAATTGAAAAAATAAAAAAATTAAAATTTTTGTGCACGAACATTTTCTTAAAAAGTAAGTTTCATAATTTAAAGATTAGGATTTTTAAATTTAAATTATTTAAGCAACATTTTTCTCAATTTTCTTAAAAAAATACATTCCTATTGGGGGGGGGGGGGGTGCGCCACTGATGCATGATGCTAATGAAATGTTTTATTTTAATTTCAATAAACGGTATGTAAAGTTATTAATTTTACCGGCTTAATTAATTTATAGGAAACATATTATTAAAGAAAATTATAAAAAATATACAGGGTGCTCACTTATTTTCCAGCAAAATTTTTTTTTAGATAGTAAATGTCATTCTTAACAAAAATTTTCCTATGAATTATCGTTTTTCGACTTTTTAAAAAGTTACAGCAATTTAAAAATTTTAACGATTTTTTGTGACACCCTGTATAATTTTTGTTTCTTATCATCATGTTACCGAACTAAACTTTCTACATTCTACAGTTAGGTGAGTTCAACTGTATGGTGAAAATATTTGGATAAAATGCCGAAAAAAAAAGAAAATGCCGAACGATTTTTTTTATATTTTTTGTTCGTGTCGGTTTTTTATGCAATTCGATTTTTTTTCGGCTTTGTCTTCTTTCGGTCTTTTTATTTATTTATTTTAGTCGGTCTTTAGTTCTTATTGGCCTTTTGTTTTAGTGGTTTTTCTTTCTTTTTTGGCTTTTTCGGGATAAACTAAGCATTGTATATTATAAATTTATAACGATATTTTTTGATTAGAATTACTACATCTTTGAACTTGATTGGTTTTAAAACTTAAATTCAAGTCGGCTTTTTATGGTTCGTCTTTTTATCCAATTCGTCATTTTGAACATTATTAATCTATCTGATTGGCTTACAGATAATGTCAAAATCCAAAGCATATTTGATTTAAATTTAAAAAAATTAAATAAAATTTATACAGGGTGTCCCAAAAAATTAATATTTTGAAATTTTAAAATTGGTGTAACTTTTTAAGGAGTGGAAAAAAAATATGAGTTGATAGGAATTTTTTTGTTCAAAATTAAATTTAATATCTAAAAAAAATTGTTCAAAAAAAAAGTAAGACACCCTGTATAAAAATCGGTGGGTTTAATGATAAAAAAAGTTGTAAAGGTAAAAAAAAGAGGTTAGGTTTAAATAAAAATATTTATTAATTTGTAAAGGTTGTGCGTTAAACTAAAAAATATAATTTGAATAATTAAAAGATAAAATTGCACATTGCACTTGGCTCGAGATAAACTAAAATCTAACTAAATTAGTGGACAATATTTACAAGAACACATAAAATTATTTACAACATAAACTTAAAATAAAATTGAAGGTGATTGAGATGATTTACTTGTACATTTGTTTTTCGTAAATGGCGTTGAAGGCGGTTGCGGCGGCGGCGAATGCGCATGCGTCGTCCTTTTTAAAAGTTAAAATGGTGAATAAATATACATACAGGTATGATGAGGAAGGAGGCGGTTCGCCGACGACCGACAACTCAATGTGGTGGGTGTGACTAGTTTAAAAGCTAAATTATGTTATTTACAGTGATTAATGAATCATTCGTTGGTTTGATAATTATAAAAATTAATACTAGGTGAGTATGAACACGTTGCACAGCCGAATTAGCTCGGTGGGAGGATGAGATCTCTCAAATAGCTATAAATTAATAAAACGTACGGTTACGATTTGGTTTTTTAATGGTAAATGAAGGTTGCGGTAGTCGAGTAGTGTAGTTAAGCCGTTTTTAGGAAACTCAATGCAGAGACCGTGCTCTTGGGGAGAAGCGGGCGGTGGGGGCGACTTAAGCTCACTTATCCACTGCACGCTGAGCGGAGAGACGTCGCGCACTCCCACTCCATGGCTCGGGAGCGCAGACACACCCTGAAGGGGTTGGGGTTTATGGTGACGCCCGCGTTGCCTCTCAACGACGGCAGCGTCTCTCCCTGCGGCACCGACAGCTCGAACGAATGCAGGAACGAGCTGAAGAAGAGGAATATTTCCATCCTGGCCATCACCTCTCCCAAACACATGCGACGTCCGACTCCGAACGGAAGAAAGTACTCGGGCTTGGAGACTTTACCTTCGGAGTTGATGAAACGGGAAGGGTTGAAGCGTTCCGGGTCCACCCACAACTTGGGGTCCATGTGCACGGCGTGGAGGAGAGGAACCACCTGCGCGCTTTTCGGCAATCTGAACCCGTTTAAGTTCAAGTCCCTGCAACAAAATGAGTCAATTTTTGCGCTTATATAAAATCATTACGAAATGCGTTCAAAAAGGCGCGTGCGCGAGTTCAGCGACCTTTCCACGCATTTTCGCGGTCCGCGAGCGACTTTCACTTTTTTCGCCAACAAACGGACCGGACCAATCAACGACACTCACCTGGTGGGGGCGTGCGTTGTTCCCATCGGCACGATGCTCGACCGACGCAGCACCTCTAAAATCGTCGATTCCGTCACGGGCAAGTAGGCCAAGTCCTCCAGTTTAGGCAACCGGTGGCGTCCCACCACCTCATCCAATTCTTCCTGCACCGCCTTCATCAACTCAGGGTGGTGCAACATGAATAAAATCGCCCACTGCAACGAAGACTTGATCGTTTCCATCCCAGCAGAAAATAAATCCCCCATAATCTGCTGCATTTGCCTATCTAAATTTACAAAAAAATTATTAGTAATTTATTTTTTTTAATTCCAAAAAAAACTTACCATGATTACGACCGTCGAAAAGATGATCTCCCATGCCTTCCTCTTCGGCCTTTTGAATCTCGTGTAAATAAGTATCGACCAAATCGCGCAAGTTGCTTGGATCAAAAGTTTTGCGATGATCATCAATGGTCTCTTGTAAAAATAAACCCATTTCTTCCCTGTTTTGCTCAATTTTTTGGCGAGTCTTTTGTAAACCCGGGAGGTATTTCAAAACGGGGATGAAAAGCACGGGACTCATGGAACCGAAAAGTTTAAAACCCTCGTCGATCAAATCCATGTATCGTCTAAATCTTGAATCGTTATGGGAAAATCGGACGGACATGGTGATGTCGCATATGACGTTGGAAATGGAAACGGCCCAAACCGGGTTGAGATCGATGGGTTGAGCGTTGCGACCTTTCAACTCGCCTAAAAACTCCTCGACTTCTTTCATGATGCGGTTTTCCATTTGCGCTTTTCTGCTGCCGATGTAAGTCATGCCGAAACGTCTCAAGCGATCGTGGAGGAATCTACGTTGGTCTTTCCACAATTTTCCTTCGGTATTTATTACGCCTAATAAAAAAAATTTTTTGAAATAAAATATTTTTTCGGTGGTTTAAATATAACGACTTACCGTATCCTCCCAAAATATTGGTAAATTCCGTGGTGGGTCTTCCTGTAAATTCTTCTTTTCTAAAGGCATCCCTGATGATTTTGTAGTCGCTCAAAACGACGATGAGTTGCGAGCCGAACCTCGTGCTGAACAAATTGCCGTACTTGTGCGTTAAATCCCTGTAGTAAAGGTGGAGGTCGCCTTTGAGGAACGGAAGAGAACCGAGGATGGGAAGTCCCCAGGGTCCCGGCGGAAGAGATTTGCTCTCTCTGAAGATCTGGAGCGTCCTCACTAGGACGAGCACCGCCAAGAAGACGAGGAGGAGGTTCGTGGAGGCCTCCCTCAGCAGCACACCCCACAGCCACAGAAACCCGTACACAAACATTTTTTCTCAAGTAAAAATAAATCGCACGAATGTTTTTGTTTTTTTTTGGTTTGCTTTGCGAGTGCATGAGTGTCAATGCTCGAGCACGAATGAAAAGCTTAGCTTATATACGTTAGTGAAGCGTGGTGTTAAGTCGCTCGGGGGCGGAGCGCGGCATTCCTGCCAATGCGGGAGTCGCTAGCCTCCCCCACCACCGCAACGCTTAAGTACACGACGCATCCCGACGCCTTTTTCCAAGTGCATCGCGCGCTACCGCAGCTCAACTCGGAGCGCCTCATTCGCGTCTCGCAACTCGCTCGCTCGACGATCAACGCACACTACACACTCATCACTCATTTTCGCATTTTGCAAAGTTCGCCCCGCTTGCGCACGCAACTCAACCACTTTCCATCGCACTTGCAAACACTCGAAATTTTTTCAAAACCGAATTTCCGGATCTAAAGGCCAGCCGTTCAACTTTCTCACCCGCTTTGTTTGCCACTCCATTTTTTTCGACCAATTAATCTCATCGCCCAAATTAATTCATCATGTCACTGAACTCACACCCGCGACTCCTTCAACCACTCAAACCAATAACCTCAAAATATTATCTCCCAATTTATAATTGTAGTACTTATAAAAATTAATTAAACTTGATAGCTATTACAATTTTCAACAAAAATTTTTCCCCAACCGATTTTAACAAATTATACCTTATTTTAAAGCCCTTCACGTGTACTTTCATTTAAAAAAACATTCGTTTCGATATCACTTTTAGTTTACAAGTTACAACTACTAAAAATTTAAAAAATTTTAAATAAATTAAAGAATGACACAAATATTTGGACTGCTTCAATAAATTAAAAAAAAAACTCGAGATGTATTTTAATGTATAATAATTTTTTTTCATCTCAAGTTTTTTCTAATTTATTAAAAACATTTTTTAACCTATTTTTAAATTTTAAAATGCAACCTCAATAAAAATGCTGCTTCTACAATTGGCATGCATTTTTTTTTTGGACGACGAGAAAGCTTTCAAAAGTGTTCCTGAAAAAACTAAATTTTGAAAAATTGTTAAAAAAATTACCTACGTCCCTTTTTTATTATAAAAATCGAAAAAACTTAATTTTAAAATTTTTTAAAATTTTGCCAAAAAACGACCGAATCAGTGGCGTAGCTAATCAAGGGGGAGCAAAATCGAAAAAAGCAAAATTTAAATTTAATTACAAATACTTTAAAAACCGACAGAAACTAAAAATTCGAAAAGCGATAAAGAACTTATAAAATTGTTACTTTTTTGCTGGATATCTTGCATCTTTCTTTGTATTTTGAAACAAAGGCTGTAACCGAGTAAATTTGGGCAATATGCCTATGAACCGATTTTGCTAATTTTTTTTTCAGAGATGCCTTATTAACTAACATTAAGTTTCTTCAAATTTTGGCTTCGAAATGTACATGGTCTTCTTTAAAAAAAATAATATTGATTTTTTGAAAAAATTAATTTTCTCAGTAATAGTTGTTAGAAATTTTTCTGGAATGAAATATATTATGGAGATGCTAAATACTTATAAGTTTTATTTTTTATTTTCTTTTCAGAGATGCCTTATTAACTAACATTAAGTTTCCTCAAATTTTGGCTTCGAAATGTACATGGTCTTCTTTAAAAAAAATAATATTGATTTTTTGAAAAAATTAATTTTCTCAGTAATAGTTGTTGGAAATTTTTCTGAAATGAAATATATTATAAAGATGCTTAATACTTATAAGTGGTATTTTTTATTTTTTTTTTCAGAGATGCCTTCTTAACTAACATTAAGTTTCCTCAAATTTTGGCTTCGAAATGTACATGGCCTTCTTTAAAAAAAATAATATTGATTTTTTGAAAAAATAAATTTTCTCAATAATAGTTGTAGGAAATTTTTCTGGAATGAAATATATTATGAAGATGCTAAATACTTATAAGTAGTATTTTTTACGATTTTTGGTTTACAGAAAAATAAAAAAAAATCAAAATAAAAATTAAAAAATTAAAAAAAAAATATTTTACCAGGGGGACCATCACCATTTTTTTGTCAAATATTCCTCATATGTACTTCTATAATATGTATTAATCTCAAAATTATCCGTTAAGTATAACATAATAATATTTATAAAAGTCTTGAAAATTTTCTGAATTAAAATCATTTATACAGGGTGTCCCGGAATAACTGTGACAATTTTTTTATGGTGATAGAGGAAGTGAAACTAAACATTTTGACTTATAAACTAATGTCCGGAAATGCTTCCTTAAAAAGTTACACCACTTCAAAAACTTTCAAAAAAAATATTTTTTTGTAAATAAAATAAATATTATTATTAATTTGAAATTTTGGCCACAGTTTTTTCACATAAGGATACACATTTTCGACCAATAAAAGTTTAAAAATATTTCTGTAATACACTGTTCAAGGATTATTTTAGTACTTTTAAAATTATCAAAAACTTAAAGAAACAAAAGATATAATCAAAAAAATGTGATGACCCCCCTCCTCCCACATGTAATGCTCCTGAAAATATTTTTTAAACTTTTATTGACCTAAAATGTGTATCCTTATGTGAAAAAAATTTTGGCCAAAATTTCAAATTAATATCTCTTGTAATATTTATTTTATTTACAAAAAAATATTTTTTTTTTAAATTTTTGAAGTAGTATAACTTTTTAAGGAAGCATTTCCAAACAATACTTTATAAGTAAAAAATGCTTAGTTTCACTTCCTCTATCACCATTAAAAAATTGTCACAGTTATTCCGGGACACCCTGTATAAATAATTTTAATTCAGAAAATTTTCAAGACCAAACTTTTCTAAAAATTAATACCCAATGGACAATTTTAAGATTCATACAAGTTATAGAAGTAGATTTGAGGAATATTTGACAAAAAAATGGTGGTTGTCCCCCTAGTATAAAATATATTTTTTTATTTTTGAATTTTTATTTTTTTTTACTTTCCTGTAAACCAAAAATCGTAAAAAAATACCACTTATAAGTATTTAGCATCTCTATAATATATTTCATTCTAGAAAAATTTCCAACAACTATTACCCAGAAAATTTATTATTTCAAAAAATCAATATTATTTGTTTTAAAGAAAACCATATACAGTTGCTCCCAGCTGGAAGTAGGACAAAAGTAATCACGATCGCGTATTCTTTGTCCTACTTCCATCTGGGAGCAACTTTACATTTCAAAGCCAAAATTTGAGGAAACTTAATTTTGGTTAATAAGGCATCTCTGAAAAAAAAATTAGCAAAATCGGAACATAGGCACATTACTTAGGCTACAGCCTTTTGGTTTTTCAAATATACCGGGTGTCCACGAAGCTAGGACCACCCCTGTAATTTCTTTATTTATGAAAATCCAAATTTAAAATTTTAGTATGTTGTATGGCATAAAGAAACGCATTTATTGAACTAAAAAAATTTTCAATTTCACTTCCTGTTTCTCCAGAAATGACATCAACTTTCTTATTTTAAATAATACACCATATTTTTTTGAATTTATTATTAAACATTGGTAAATGTGTAAATATGTTTGCAACAAAAAATATTTTTTTTCTAAACTTTCAAAAAAAAATTTTGGATTTTTTTTTGATCATTTTTTTTAATAAAATCTATTAATACATACTTGCCTTAAATAATTTAAATAAGTGAAATAAATTGTAAATTATGAAATTCATTCGGACGTTTTTGAGAAATTAATTTTTGTAACTTTTAAAATGCGTTTTTTTGCAAATATCTTTATTTTTTTCAAATGGCATAATAAGCCCCACTATACTAGTATATAACATACTAAAATTTCAAATTTGTATTTTCATAAATAAAAAAAATTATAGAGGTGGCCCTAGTTTCGTTAATTTTTGTGGGGGTAGGCGCACACCAATGAATTGCTACAGGACGCTAAATGTGAAACTACGCCACTGGACCGACTACTATAAAACAAGACTCAGACTGTAACATTTTAATACAAAAAAAAATCCACTGCATTAATTAATCCAGTGGTGTCACAGCTTTTTTTTTCAAAAAACAAAAAAAAAAGACACGATCAACAATTTTATGTAATAATGAGTTGTAGACAAAATCCAAAAAGCATCAAAAATTAAAAATTACTAGACACATGACATTTTAGAAAATTGTTTAAATCAAAAAGATTTAAAGGTAGAATTTTTTTTACTTTTTTCAATTCATTCCAAAAAATTTCTTTTTAAAATAAAATGCAATATCCACGAAGGAGTCTTCCAAAATAACTATGTTTAATTTAATACTATCAACTTAAAATAATCATCTTATAATACAGGGTGCCTAAAAAGTCCTACATAATTTACTACAAGTTTTTTTATTATTGGTTTCATAGAAAAAACAAAAAAAATTGTTAATAAAAGAAAATAAAAATTATTGCATATTTTGAAGAATTTTGTAAATTTATAAAATTTTTCTACAAATTCTAATATTTTACCAACTTTAAATTTCATTCTTGTCCATATTTAAACAAAATTCTTCAAAATCTGCAATAATTTTTATTTACTTTTTTTAACAATTTTTTTTTGTTTATCGAATAAATTCTAAACTATGGAAAATATTAAAAAAATATTTTAATAAAAGTTATTTGTTTTTGAAAGACCCATCAAACCATACCAAACTCGACCTATGTTGCCATTTAAAAAATCAAAGTTACCCCCGGTTCCGGATAGTTCCGGGTTGTTTCGGAAAAAAATAAGTTCACCAATGGATTCTTTAGGTTCACTTTAGTAATAAAATTTTTTATTTCAGCCATGTACGATAACGCGTTCTCGAGATAAATGGGTGGCACGGATGGTCTGAATCACCCTGTATATTAAAAAAATTTTAAACGAAAATTTGTTTACAAATGCAATAATTTTCTTATATCATCGTTTAAGTGACATAAATGTCTATCAAAAACGAGTGAAAAAATCGATGATGACATCATTGCTAAATCACCAGTGACGTCATTAATATTTTTATTATACCAAGAGATGGGATTTTAAAAACTAAAATTGACGTGTCCGAGCGATTTTCTCAAAAAAATTAAATACGGCAGTTATGAATTAGGTTCCAAACTTTATCATCACCCTGTATAATAATGAGTTGTAGACAAAAAACATCAAAAATTAAAATTAGTACACGTAACATTTAAAAAAATTGTTTAAATCGAAACGATTTGAAAGTAGAAATTTTTTACTTTTTTCAACTCATTCAAAATTTTGTTTTTTAAAAATAAAATGTGCCAATTGTAATAACCATGAAGGAGATCCTATAATACAGGGTGCGTAAAAAATCCTGCATAATTTACTACAATTTTTTTTTATTATTGATTTCATCAAAAAATCTTATGATTTCACCAATATTTTAAAATACAAAATTATTACAATTTAAATTTTTTAAAAAAGCCTTCTTTAAAAAAAATTGAAATACTCTTTGTTCTAAAATTGAAATGATTTATTTGATATTTCCAAAAATATTCCAGTAATTGTAAAACTTTTACAACAAACTTAATTAAATGTTATGAATGAATAATTTAAAGAAAACAAAAACATTTTCGAGATGCAATTTGATGTCATTTAAGGTCAATTTTAGCGTCATGAAAATTGAAAATATTTCCATAGGATTCATTGATCACGGTTGAAACATTTGCTTGAAGTGTTGTTGATTTCAAGAAAAAAATATTTGTTATCGTGGAATTCTCCCAAATTGCACGATGACGTTCTTTTCGACTTTTGTATTCTACAAATATAAATAATCATTTCCAAGAAGCTCAAGCGACATTTAAAAAATAAAAATTTCAGTCGCTTTTTAGGACTACGACAATACTTTTTTTATTCCAACGAGATAACTTTTTGATTCGTCCAATCTGAAATTTTTTAGAGTTCGCTGACCGCTGCTCTTATCAAAAATTAACTCCAATTCAAATTATTTAATTTTAATTATGAGATCAAATTTTTATATCCAAAAAATTGTATTATTTTTAATTTTTTTAATTGCTAAAGAATATTGTTTTTTTTTTAAATTGCGTTTTAAATTTTTTTTATAATTTGTTATTGAAATTTAAACGTATCAATTTAATAATATTTATGCATCCTAATTATTAAT
The DNA here is from genome assembly GCA_963971135.1 of Stenus bimaculatus. Lineage (NCBI taxonomy): Eukaryota > Metazoa > Arthropoda > Insecta > Coleoptera > Staphylinidae > Stenus > Stenus bimaculatus. Next base: position 1,281,458 of record OZ020183.1, read on the forward strand.
TGCATAAAAATCCTTCACGTTTTTTTTAATCTTATCAAAAAAAAAGTTGCGAAAACTAACAAAAAATATCTAGTAAAGACCAGAAATTTTATTTATTTATTCTTGTTTATATTATATACAAATAAATATTATTAAAATGATTGCATTTTTAGTAGATATTTTTTTAAATATTTTTTTTTAATTCACATTTTAATATAAAAATTTAAAATTATTTTTGTTTAAAACTGTGTTAAATTAATGTTAAAATAAAAATTGAGGATTAAAAAAATTTTATTGAAGATTCGAATTAAAATTTTAAACGAAATAAATCCATTTTTTTAAATTTCGCATCTACATTTAAGTTTTTTAATACAATTTTTCATAAAAGAATTAAAAAAAAACAAAGTAGCTGAAGTTTTATACAGAGTGATTCAAATTTTTAAAATCTCTCAGTTGGTAATATATTAAAAAAATTTTAAAAAATTTCGGAAGATGGTAAGTCGATTTTAACTACTATTATTTCAAGCCTAAAACTTGGCATAAAAAATATTAAAAACGATATTCAACTTTTTCGAAAATCACATACCAGATAAGGTGGTAAACTTAGGCGATTGCCACACTTTATGATTTTCTAAAAAAATAAAAATTTCGCCACCTGACGTAGTTTACTAAAATCCGCATTTACAAGAAAATAAACAACTTTGGTGACATAAATCAACAGACCTTTTCTGTGAAGAAATGAGCAGAGATATTTTAGTAAAGTTAAAATCTCTAAATATTTAAAGAAAAAATTGTTAGGCTTAAAATAATGAGTTATCCTCGATTTTACCATCCCTGAAAACTTTTTTAATATATATATATCCAAGGAATCACCAACCAAGAGATTTTAACATAAATGAATCACCCTGTATAATAAATTTATAATTTTTTTTTAATCATAAATTAAAAAAAAAGTATTGTTGAATTCAAAAATTATTCAATTAAACCAATATTAAAAAATATTGTGAATTATGCACAACTTTTTACCCACATTGTATTTTTGTTTTTTGTTTAAATATTTTTAGATATTTAAAAGAAAAACTATCAATAATTTACGTTTAAAATTGTATTTTAATAAAAAAGTGATGATTGTAGATTTGAATCTACAATTTTTTTATACAGGGTGTACAAAAAGTTCAGCAACGCCCGTTTATTTTTGAAATAAAGCAATAAAAAAATATTTCAAATAAAAGTTGTACGATTCTTAGTGACGTACTGTTTAGAAATATTGCTAATATTTTTGCTATAACTTTTATTTGAAACTTTTTTCTCAAAAATACTTCATTTTAAAAATAAACGGGCATTGCTGAAATTTTTGTACACCTTGTATACAGGGTGATTCGTTATTTTAGTGAAAAAACTTAAAATGTTAGTGAAATCATAAGATTTTAAAATTTTAAGTGCTTTGAAATTTTTCCTTAAAGAAGACCTTTTTAGGTTAGGTTAAAAAATTTAAAAAGTAATAATTTTATATTTTATAATATTGGTAAAGTGGGCATTGATATTTTTCATCTGGAGGACTCCATCTTGATTATTACAATTCTAAATTATTTTTTTATAATAAAATCCTATATTTTTTAACAAAATCTAAATGTAACAAAAAATAATAAAATAGTTTTGGCGAATTTTATTTTTTTTTAAGTTTGGATTTTTATTTTACTTTAAAATAACCATGAAAAAATTCTCCAAGTGAAAAATAACTATACCCAGTTAGAGGCTTTTTTCTTAAACTTACTTTTAGAAATATTCCTACTTTACAGGTTAAAAAAATTTAAAATTGTGTTTTACTAAAAAAAAAAAACTCGAATGGAAATTTTAATCTGCACACGTTCTATTTTTTTATACAGGGTGTCCCATTTAACGTTGGACTGTATGGGCATCTTTGTTATTATTGGAAATAGAAAGTCGGTTCAATGGATAAAGTAGTAGAGATTTTTTCGAATATTAATAATTCATTTACAAAAAAATTGAATATCGCAACTTCTTTATTTTCGGTGGTACTAAAAAAGTTTTTTGACATAATACAGACAATTTTTTGTGTACAATGCAGTAAAACAAATGAATATTTTTTTTCGCTAACGACTTGACCGGAAATGAACCAAACTTATTTTTTTTATGGTAGCCATATTGGATTTATACATATTAATTTGGTATACCATATGTCATATTTAAAAAAAAAACTAAAATTATTTGATTTTACAAACTAACTTTGGACTTTAAGAGATGTAAATTGTCAATAACATAAATGTAATTATTTAAAATATTAAATGTAAAATAAATCTCAACACATATGTATTGACAGTTTACATCTATTCAAGGCCATTTTTGTTTAGTAAAATAAAATTATTTTTATTTTTCTTAAAATATTACATATGATATATCAAATTACTCAGAAAAATACACTAATTCCAAATATGTGTAAATCCAATATGGCTGCCATAAGAAAAAAATAAGTTCGGTTCATTTCCGGTCAATCCGTTGGCGAAAAAAAAATATTCATTTGTTTTACTGCATTTTACACAAAAAATTGTCTATATTAAGTCAAAAAATTTTTTTGGTACCACCGAAAATAACGAAGTTATAGCCATATTTTGAAAATCGCATTTTCTTGTTTTTTCAAGATAGCGTTGGAATGATGCGATAGTCAAATTTTTTGTAAATGAAGTATTAATATTCGAAGAAATCTCTACTACTTTGTACATTTAACAATCTTTCTATCTCCAATAATAACAAAGATACCCATACAGTCCAACGTCAAATGGGACACCCTGTATAATTGTTTTTTTTTATATTTTTACACACTTAAAAAAATATTATCAATAATTTATGTTTAAAATTGTGTTTTACTAAAAAAAAACTGGAATGGAAATTTTAACCAGCACACGTTTTATTTTTTTATATACAGGGTGATTGATTCGTGATTTTAAATTAGATATAATGCCTTAATAAATTGATTTTTTTAAATCAATAAGGATAGATTATAGAATTAGATATTTTTTAAATGAATTTGTTGAGGTTATTTTTAACATACCAAGTGATTCCAAAATATCAATAAATAATTTTGTAGTATTGCAAAATGTGCAATTGCTCTTCATAATTACAAAAAAAAAATTAATTAAACAAAAATCAACTTAAATCGAATACAAAGCTGAATTTTTCTTAATAAAAAATATAGTTGATTATTTTTAAAAAAAAGCGAGTTATTTTTTATAGTTATGGATTTTTGGACATTTCGTGTTTTTTTTGTTTTATTTCTTATAAAGTATGGGCAGTACGAAATTAAAATTTTATCCTAATCTAACTTAACCTACATACAAGTATTTTCGTGTTTCATTGAAATCGGTCCATTATTTTTTTCTGAAAAAAATCGTAAAAAAAAATTAAATTTTAAGTACAAATTTGGCTGCGGAGAGCTTATTTTTAAAACAAACTGAAACCGTTCTATTATTTTTCCAGAGCTTGAAAAAAACCAACAATTTTAAACTATCAAACGTTTTAAACGGCCAAATCATTTTCCAAACATTAATAATTTATTTAAAAATTTCACTGCAATTTTTATGTAAAAATCTGATGTTTTTAAAATTTCTGTAGTTTTTGGATCGTAACTTTGGAACTAAAAATGACATCGAAACGAATGTTTTTTTTAAATTAAAGTACACGACAACAGCTTTAAAATAAGCTATTATTTATTAAATCGTTGAGGGTTAAATAAGGATAAAAAATTATTGAAATTGTGGTATTTTTATATGTAATATCATGAGTGGTCAAATTTAAGTCGATTATTTTTCACTGTCATTACCACAAATGTCATTTGGGGTTAAGTTTTAATTTTTAACCCCAAATGACAAGAGTGGTAATGTATGAAAAATATTCGACTTATAATTTGAACAAGAGTGCATATTTAAGGGACTATTTGACGAACATTTTTCACTTTTTTGTGCAAAATTTGACAGCTAACTTCAAACTTATTGAAATTTGACATCAACGTCATGAAATAATCGCTGATATTTTTGACGTTTTACTTGACACAAAAAATAATCACTTGTGAGTTGAATAGTCTTATTAATTTTTGTGGTGTTGAAATTTTAATTTTTTTATAGAAATTCAAAAAACTTTACACGTGGCGTTTTGATGATTAGATTTTTCATTACCTTACATCAGTAAGTTTGCTCGAGAAAAGACAAAATTTTGAACTTCAGGTCAAATAAAAAAGCAAAAAATTTCTACCTAAAAAGCTACGTGTGGCAATTTTTAATTTTTGCATAAAATTCTTCGACGAGTCGTATTTTCTGGTGTTTTTGTTTTTTGAAAAAAATTGTGATGGTACTGGATTTATCAATGCCGTGGATTTTTTTTTAGTGTATTAAAGTGCTACAACCTGAGTTCTATTTTATAATATTCGGTCATCTTTTGATACACTTATAAAATTCTTTAAAATCATATCAACACGACTGATTCAAAATTCATGGATTTACGTGTGGTAAAAAAGGGATCCAATTTGGTCACTCGGATTTTTTTAACAATTTTTCAATATTTAATTTTTTTTAGGAATGCTTTTGAAAGCTTTCTGGTCTTCTGAAAAAAATAAAATTCATTGTAAAAGAAATATTTTTTCTTGAAGATGCATTTTAAATTTTTTAAATCGGCTAAAAAATATGATTTTTGATTGAAATTCAAATAAAGATGTGGAAAAAAAATGGACCCAATTTTTGGGGAACAGGCTTCATTTCAACGTTGGCACGACTGATTCAAAATGCATAGATCTCATAAATAAACGTGTGGTAAAACAGGGACCCAATTTGGTCACTTGGATTTTTTGACGATTTTTCAAAATTTCGGTTTTTCAGGAATGCCACCGCCCGAAAAAAATAAAATTCATTCCAATTATAAAAGAAATATTTTTCTTGAAGATGCATTTTAAATTTTTTAAATCGGCTAAAAAATTTTTTTTTGTCAAAAACTTCTTCTGAACTGAAATTTAAAAATTCAAAATAACAAAATTTCAATTTCGAAAAAAATTTTTGATTGAAATTCAAAAAAGATGTAGTAAAAAATGGAAAATTGGTTGTCCAAAAAAATTGAAATAAATTTAATTTGTTTTTGAGATGAATTTTTGGTGTGTAAAAAAAGGTGAACGTAATTAATTTGGGTTAATTGATAATTTGATAAAAAAATATTTGGGTTCGTTCGATTAATTATAATGGTTGTAAGTAATTAAGGCTGACAGTTGAAAGAAGTGGCAAGTGGCGTTTTGGATTGTGGCAGAGTGTGTGTGCTTGAGTAGAAATGTGAACGTTAATTGGCCGTGATTTATGCAAGTGGTAGACATGACCGTGAACGTTCTAATTTTGCGTAACGCACACACGCACGATTCACACACGCATTATAATTTGGATATTATAATAGCAATTTGGTAACATGAAGAGATTGAGGTCAATCGGTTTCTTCCTAGGGTCTCGCCTTGACACAAACAACGACACCAACAAAAAACGCAATGACACGTGCGCAAATACGCATAAAATACCCGAAAATACACGCAAATTTATAATCGTTTTGCAATTCGTGCGCCTTCGTAAGACGTTACGAAAATTTATTTAAATTTTTCCTTACATCACACGTTTTATAAATCTCGTGGGAGATTAAAATATAAGGGTGGGTTCAATGGACGACCGTTTTAAGGTCGTTGAACCGTTTTTTTTAAAAAGGTACCTTTGGGTACCTAGAATTTTTTTTTGTAAGGGCGTAGGAAACGTCTGGTCGTTGACCTCTTTTTTTGTGCTAGAAAAAATTAGGTCTAGACTGAAAACGTAGACGAAAGGACCAAGGACGAGATAAACTATTTTCGGTGTCTAGTTTTGAAAAAATCGAGTGATCAAGGTTGAGTGTGAGTCGTTTATTTTTGCGGCGAGTTCTTGAACTTGCGCGATATGCACTTTTGCGATTAGACCATGACCTGCGCGCACATTCTCGCAATTATATCATAATTGCGAGCAGATAAATTCGCCAAAATATTTTCACAGCGATAAACTGTCATCTCGCTACGTGGCACGTTTTTAGAGCGTGTTGGGGGAGACGAGTTGTTAGTTGTGCTTAGAATTTCGGTTGCACAATTTCTTTTGTAATGGAATTGGGTTAAATCCAATTATTTAATGATATAAAAATGATATGAGCGGTCGTTTATTGAAAATTGGTCACTGCTGACCCAAATTTGAGCGTTGCAAGTTCCCCTGGCCCCTCTCGACACCCGCACGTGTTGTGGTCGCATCATCGCCGAAATTGGCTACATGGGCCAACAAGCAACACGATAAAATAAGTGCTTGTTGCTCCTTCACTGGACGTCCTTGCTTGCACAAAAATTATTTGTTAATCGTCGCGTCGAGAAATTTCTCAACAAACGCTCCTTATTTTCGTCAAGTTTTCGTCGATGTCGCGAAATTGGAAACGAAACGAACAAAAGCACGTAATCATCTCGAGATTACAACAAACTTTTATTTCGACACGATTTTATTCATTCTCCGGAACTCTCGTCTCAAATTGTACATCTTGTAGGTGTGTAATTGTAAAAATGAGCGAAAGAGAGAGAAATCAGAGCATTAGGTCAGGGGTAGGATCATGGTCACGACTCACTTGCACAACAACATCAAAAACACACATTTTCATTTCCACTTGCGCAACATTTTTTCTTTTTATCGACGCAATCTCTGAAAATCAAAAAATCGGCACGCACGTGCGTTCGTTCGTTCGTTCGTTCGTTCGTTCACCCATCACCCAAAATCTTTCTGCTAAAAAATGCAATTTCATATCGCCTCTAACCTTTGTGCACTCGCTACGATTAATCAATTTCTTTTTTCGATTAACTTTCGTACTACATACTTTTCAACACCAATAACCTCCAAAAGTGCAACGACTTTTTATCCACTAATTTTATCGCCTTCTAGAAGGTATTAGATCCTCCAGGTTATTCAACTTTATCTTCACAACCACCAATGACCTCACCAAATTCATTAATTATGCCCTCATCCAACTTATACACATTTTATTAATTCAAAGAAATCAACCTTCGATAAATTAGTTTTTGCATAATAAAATTTGTTAAAATTTCGGCACAAATCCGGCCCTGGAGAGTTTATTTGAAAATTTTCAAACATTTTATTAAAATAATCAGAAAGTATAATTCATTCCTTAAATTTTAAGCCCTTAAACGTTTTTATACCCCGTATACTTTTCGAGAAATCTTCTTTTTTCTAAAAAAATTTCACGGTTGAATTTGACTCGAAAGTGGGATTTTGCACGTTTTTGTACACAACTCAAAAACCAAAAGTGATAACAAAATGATTCTTGTTTTTGGCTGAAAACTCATTTAAAGTCCTTTCTAAAAAAATATAAAACTTTATTTTAATTAGTGATTTTGAAGTTTTTTTAAAGATTTTATTATTCAAATATTTTCCACGTTTTAGATTTTAATAATTTTCTTGAAAACTACAAAAGTTATCAATACCAAAATTTTATACCATTAACATGTAGCAATTAGACGTATTTTTAAAAATATTTGGTGAAAATTAGTCGACTAGTTTTTTCATAATAAAATTTTTACTAAAATTTGGGCAAAAATCCGGCCCTGGTAAGTTTATTTTAAAATTTTCAAACATTTTATTAAAATTTTCGGAAAGTACAATTCATTTCTTAAATTTTGAGCTCTTAAACGTTTATATACCCCGTATACTTTTCGATAAATCATATTTTTTCTAAAAAATAAAAATTTCAGGGCTGAATTTGACACAAAATGTTTGCACGTTTTTGTCCCCAACTCAAAAACCAAAAGTGACAACAAAATGATTCTTTTTTTGGATGAAAATTCATTTAAAGCCCTTTCTAAAAAAATATAAAACTTTAATTTAATTACTGAATTTAAACTTTTTTATAAGTTTTTATTAATTAAATATTTTTCACGTTTTAGATTTTAATAATTTTCTTGAAAACTACTAAAGTTATCAATACCAAAATTTTATATTAGAAACATGTAGTACCTAGAAGTATTTTAAAAAATATTTGGTGAAAATTAGTCGATTAGTTTTTCTATAATAAAAGCGCAAAGTATTTGTTAAAATTTAGTCACAAGTTCGGCCCTGGAGAGTTTATTTTAAGATTTTCAAATATTTTATTAAAATAATCAGAAAGTACAATTCATTCCTTAAATTTTAAGCCCTTAAACGTTTTTATACCCCGTATACTTTTCGAAAAATCTTCTTTTTTTGTAAAAAAATCTAAAATTTCAAGGCTGAATTTGAATCAAAAGTAGGATTTTGCACGATTTTGTCCACAACTCAAAAACCAAAAGTGATAACAAAATGATTTTTTTTTTGGATGAAAACTCATCTAAAACCCTTTCTAAAAAAATATAAAACTTAAGCTTAATGAGTGAATTTAATTTTTTTTTAACTTTTTATTAATTAAATATTTTCCACGTTTTAGATTTTAATATTTTTTTTGAAAACTACAAAAGTTATCAATACCAAAATTTTATAACACTAACATGTAACAATTACATGTATTTTAAAAAATATTTGGTGAAAATTAGTCGACTAGATTTTTCATAATAAAATATTTACTAAAATTTGGGCAAAACTCCGGCCCTGGAGAGTTTATTTTAAGATTTTCAAACATTTTATTAGAATGATCGGATAGAAGAATTCATTCCTTAAATTTTGAGCTCTTTAACATTTTTTTACCCTGTATACTTTTCGAGAAATCATCTTTTTTGTAAAAAAATCTAAAATTTCAAGGCTGAATTTGAATCAAAAGTAGGATTTTGAACGTTTTTGTCCACAACTCAAAAACCAAAAGTGATAACAAAATTATTTTTTTTTATGAAAACTCATCTAAAACCCTTTCTAAAAAATATAAAACTTTAGCTTAATTAGTGAATTTAATTTTTTTTTTAAGTTTTTATTAATTAAATATTTTCCACGTTTTAGATTTTAATATTTTTATTGACAACTACAAAAGTTATCAATTCCAAAATTTTATACCACTAACATGTAGCAATTAGACGTATTTAAAAAAATATTTGGTGAAAATTATTTGACTAGTTTTTTCATAATAAAATTTTTACTAAAATTTGGGCAAAAATCCGGCTCTAGAGAATTTATTTTAAAATTTTCAAACATTTTATTAAAATAATCAAAAAGTACAATTCATTCCTTAAATTTTAAGCCCATAAACGTTTTTATACCCCGTATACTTTTCGAGAATCTTTTTTCTAAAAAAATTTCACGGTTGAATTTGACTCGAAAGTGGGATTTTGCACGTTTTTGTACACAACTCAAAAACCAAAAGTGATAACAAAATGATTCTTGTTTTTGGCTGAAAACTCATTTAAAGTCCTTTCTAAAAAAATATAAAACTTTATTTTAATTAGTAATTTTGAAGTTTTTTTTAAAGATTTTATTATTCAAATATTTTCCACGTTTTAGCTTTTAATAATTTTCTTAAAAACTACAAAATTTATCAATACCAAAATTTTATACCACTAATATGTAACAATTAGACGTATTTCAAAAAAATATTTGGTGAAAATTAGTCGATTAGTTTTTTCATAATAAAATATTTACTAAAATTTGGCCAAAAATCCGACCCTGGAAAATTTATTTTAAGATTTTCAAATATTTTATCAGAATAATCAGAAAGTATAATTCATTCCTTAAATTTTGAGCCCTTAAACGTTTTTGTACCCCGTATACTTTTCGAGAAATCCTCTTTTTTCTAAAAAATCTAAAATTTCAGATCTGAATTTGATACAAAAGGTTTGCACGTTTTTGTCCACAACTCAAAAACCAAAAGTGATAACAAAATGATTCTTTTTTTGGATGAAAACTCATCTAAAGCCCTTTCTAAAAAAATATAAAACCTTAATTTAATTAGTGTTTTTTGAAGTTTTTTTTAACATTTTATTATTTAAATATTTTCCACCTTTTAGCTTTTAATAATTTTCTTGAAAACCAAAAAAGTTATCAACACCAAAATTTTATACCAGAAACATATAGCATCTAGATGTATTTCAAAAAATATTTGGTCAAAATCAGTTGATTAGTTTTTCTATAATAAAATCGCAAAATTTGGGCACAAATCCGGCCCTGGAGAGTTAATTTGAAGATTTTCAAACATTTTATTAGAATGATCAGAAAGTACAATTAATTACTTAAATTTTGAGCCCTTAATCATTTTTATACCCCGTATAGTTTTCGAAAAATTAACCTTTTTTTGAAAAATCTAAAATTTCAGGGCTAAATTTGACTCGAAAGTGAGATTTTACACATTTCAAAATTACTAAAATGCCACTAATAGCACTAATCCTATCAAAATTTAATAGATGTCAATGTCGAAGTATACAGGGTGTCCCAATATTACATATGAAATTCCATGGTAAAGTTTCTTGAAGTGGTTGCTAAACAATCGTGCAATGCAGCATAAAATTTTGAAAACGAGTTCAGGAAATCATGAAATTTTTTTTTCTTACACTTTTTTAAGATAAAATGCCTATTTTAAATATAAAAAAATAGCCAATAAAGATGACGTCACATGTCGAACATGACTGACAAATGTCAAAAATACATCAAAATATGCAGAATAAAAAATTAAAATTGACCTGTCTTAAGATTATTACCTTATATCCTTTACAGATAGAGCTAATACTAAAAGTTCCTTAATTATCTAAAAAAATAATATACAGGGTGTCCCAATTAATATTAATCCTTACTGAAATTTTATTTAAAAAAAATTAGAAATTTTAATTTATATTTTTAAATCTTGAAATTAAAAGTATGTAAATAATTTAATATACTCAAATTTATTTATGGTTTTTTGGAAGGATCGTGGTAAAAACTGTGAAATGTGTTAAAACTTTTATGTTTTTCGATATTTTAGATTTTATAGAGAACAAGTTTTAGTTGGGACACCCTGTATATAAAATAATAGCATGTTAAGTATAATTTTGCTTCACAACAGTCTGAACTTTCGAGGGTCCAGCTTATGCAAGAGTTGCATTTCTTTTTTGCTCCAAGTTACGCAAACTGTGACAAAATGGCGGATTGCACCGGTGAGGAGCAAAGAACTGGACTTGATCAATTGTTTATATTTGTTAATTAATAATTACACAACCGCAAGTTCAAATTTTAAGTTCAAGACGATCAATCGATTCAGCCCGTTTTATTACATAATTTTATTTTGCCAATTTTTACCTACTTTTTTGACACCAATTTTTCCCCTGCACTCATCAAAATTACATAAGTCTTTTGCGATACATTTTACTCAATGTTACGGTCAACAACTACAATTTTAACCAATCAAAAAAAAATCACACGTACAATGTTGCCATTTTTATCTTTGCTCATACATAAAAATTGGTTTTTTTTTTGGTGTTGCTTCTTGAAACTGAAATAAAAATGACTTCCGCCTTTCACGGGTTTTGTGGTTTGGTTGAATTGTCACGTTCGAAGTATAAAAAAGGTGAATTTCGGCGAAGGGCCTGTGCCACTTTTTTTTAACGGGCGCCAAGGGTCGTAAAACACTCATAAATCTGCCTCATAAATTACTTTCAAACAAAAACCAAGTCGCCAAAAACTTAATCTTACTAGTTCATCGCCGATGATAAGAAAAAAACTACTAAATAAATCATTAATCATCAACTAAATGCGTAATTATTATCTATAATTAATAGCTTCAATTCATTTCTTGTTTAATAAGATGACGTAATGGAGTTATTACGCGTGCCGAATTTTTTAAAAATATTTCTTCAATGCTCTATTAAAAAAATTAAAAATATTTATCCTCGTAAAGCAAAAAAACGTTGTAAATATTTACAATTAGATTAAGAAAATCGCTAATTATCTATTTATAAACACTATTTTTTTATTAATATTGCTATTTATAATTTGCGATTGTAAATACTTACGGAATGATTTTATTGCAATATTGCAAGGTTACATGCGTAAGCAATTAAAAATTTACTATCATTTTTATTAAATCATTCAATTTTAACCAATGGAAATTTTTTTTGAAATCAATTTGTGTCTTTCAATATTTTCTGTACCCCATTTTTGCTTCACCGATTTTAACAAATGATAGCTCATTTTAAAGACATTGGCGTGTACTTTAATTTAAAAAAAAATCGTTTCGATATCGGTTTTAGTTCCGGAGTTAGAACTCAAAAACTACTGAAACAGTAAAAATTCGACTTTTTGAAAAAATAAATTTTAGTTAACCAGAAAATAATTTATTTTGGGCGAACCACTTGACCGATCAAAACATATGATAGCTTAAAATTTCTGGTATTTTCCACACTTTCAAAAAATTAAACAACGGTTTTTATCGTTTCAAAAATGCGATCTCCAGTGCCAAATTTGTACTAAAAATTTATTTTTTTTTACGATTAAAAAAAAGTAAATCATCAATATTAATAAATGATGGTTTAATTTAAACCCATTGGCGTGTATTTAAATTTAAAAAAATATTCGTTTCGATATCGCTTTTAGTTTCGAAGTTACGACTCAAAAACTACTGAAACAGTAAAAATTCCACTTTTTGGGAAAAAAAAAATTTTGGTTAACCAGAAAATAATTAATTTTGGCCGAACCACTTGACTGATCAGAGCATATGATACCTTAAAATTTCTGGGATTTTCCACACTTACAGAAAATTAAACAACGGTTTTTATCGTTTCAAAAATGCGATCTCCAGAGCCAAATTTGTACTAAAAATTTAATTTTTTTTGCGATTTTTTTAAGAAAAAAATAAATAATCAATTTTAATAAATGAAGGTTTAATTTAAACCCATTGGCGTGTATTTAAATTTAAAAAAATATTCGTTTCGATATCGCTTTTAGTTCCGAAGCTACGACTCAAAAACTACTAAAAAACAGTAATAATTCCCTTTTTTTGAAAATAAAAATTTTAGTTAACCAGAAAATAATTAATTTTGGGCGAACCACTTGACCAATAAAAACATGTGATAGCTTAAAATTTCTGGGATTTTTCACACTTACAAAAAATTAAACAACAGTTTTTATCGATTTAAAAATGCGATCTCCAGACCCAAATTTGCACTAAAAATTTATTTTTTTTGCGATTTTTTTTAAGAAAAAAGTAAATAATCAATTTTAATAAATGATGGTTTATTTTAAAGCCCTTGGCGTGTATTTAAATTTAAAAAAATATTCGTTTCGATAACGCATTTAGTTCCGAAGTTACGATTCAAAAACTACTGAAAGAGTAACAATTCCACTTTTTGAAAAAAACAATTTTTGGTTAACCAGAAAAAAAAAATAATTTTGGCCGAACCACTTGACCGATCAAGGCATATGATAGCTTAAAAGTTCTGGGATTTTCCACACTATCAAAAAATTAAACAACGGTTTTTATCGATTCAAAAATGCGATCTCCAGACTCAAATTTGTACTCAAAATTTGATTTAATTCGCCATTTTTGGGAAAACAAATTTTTGGTTAACCATAAAATAATTAATTTTGGGCGAATCACTTGACCGATCAAAGCATGTGATAGCTTAAAATTTCTGGGATTTTCCACGCTTTCAAAAAATGAAACAACGGTTTTGATCGTTTCAAAAATGTGCTCTCCAGGGCAAGATTTGTACTCAACATTTTTTGCGTTTTTAAAAAGTAATTGACCGATTTAAATGAAATAAACGTGCAAATTAGGTATTACGTTGCAAATTGCAAGTTCTAGTGATGACAAACATTCACCTCTTGATGAGTGAGGTGTTTTCTTACAAAAATAGTGCAAGTGCGTTCAACCGGTGTTTGTTTTTGTGAGAAAAGCTCACTCAATGACATGCAAATCGCACGATTATTTTTGATTGCATTGCACTTTTCTTATGTAATGTTTACACCGAACATCTTAAATTACAAAGAGATTAAAGTGGCCTAAAAATTTGGAGATGGTGAAACGGTTTTTGGACCTTGACTTGAAATTAATGCGTTTTCAGTAAAAGTATAATTGAATTAATTTGTGGAACATCCTAAATTATTGTGCTATTTAACTTTGGATGTGGAATTGATAAGTGATAAGAATTACATAACGTGAAAACGCACGCGTTGGGGTTATCATCAAAAGACACATGTGCGTTTTAATCTTTCCCCGCCCAATCATTAATTATGCATTCGCATTAATTACTAATGAAATCGAAATGAATTATCCTGATATGGCTGCTTGACCACTCGTTAATGGATCAATGTCGATCACATTTTTACCACACCTCATAAATAGGTAAAGGACAAAACGATTATAATTCATCATTTTCTATTTTTCAACAATTTATCTCGCTTTATTATAAACTAACCTAACCTAAAGACTGATTTGTAAAAATGAGCGATAAAAAAATCAGTCAATCTCTCGTATCACTATCATGTCTATAAACTATATTCTATAATTGAATCTACGATTTTTGATAATCAATTTTTAAGATATTTCCAAAATTATCTTCAACAACAATTTTGTAAAAACCAATCTCCAAGGAGCTCGTCTCCAATAAAAAATTATACTTCAAAATTTTTCCAGGAAAACACCAATTTAAAACCACCATTTCATCTTCATTTTTTCTTACTTCAACCACTCTGATTCCTGAAGTTGATTTCAACAAACCAAGGCTTTCATCAAAATTTAATACCCAACTTTTATTTTCATCAAAATTATTGAACCACCTACAAAAATAACATTAATTTTAATTATTATTATTATTAATCAAAAACAAAATACTTGTGGTACGCCAAAATCATCGCGCTACTTTTAGTGAAGCAAGTATCATCAATACAAATTGGTTTATTTAAAGTAACTGCTGAAAAATGAGTGTTCCTTATGAACGATTTGCTTTCAGGATTTTTCACTTCAATCCAAACTTGCTCATCACATTTTGCTGCTTTGGATGACTCGATTACTCCAGTAGTTTCAGTCACCAGGAAGATATTTCTGACATCATCAAAACCACGACCCATTATCCCTACATCAGTATGACCAAGATCAAAAGTGTGGCAAAGCTCGTGTAAAACTGAGCCTAAAGTTGTTGAATAACACGCACCTAAAGTTCCTCTAAAAATTAAATTAAGTGAAGTGACAGTCCACTTCATCGACACACCTTTCTCGAAGAAATTACATACATGTCAATGAAAATATAGTGTCAATAAAAAGCTGGTGTCGATAAAACAGTTATCGATGAAAAGGTATTGTTGATAAGACGTGTAAGTCAATGTCGAAGAAATTACATTGTCAATGAAAATATAGTGTCAATAAAAAGCTGGTGTCGATAAAACAGTTACCGATGAAAAGGTATTGTTGATAATACGTGTAAGTCAATCTCGAAGAAATTAAATTGTCAATGAAAATATAGTGTCAATAAAAAGCTGGTGTCGATAAAACAGTTGTCGATGAATAGGTATTGTTGATAAGACGTGTAAGTCAATGTCGAAGAAATTACATTGTCAATGAAAATATAGTGTCAATAAAAAGCTGGTATCGATAAAACAGTTGTCGATGAAAAGGTATTGTTGATCAGGCGTGTAAGTCAATATTGAAGAAATTACATTGTCAATGAAAATATAGTGTCAATAAAAAGCTGGTGTCGATAAAACAGTTGTCGATGAAAAGGTATTGTTGATAAGACGTGTAAGTCAATGTCGACAGAACAGTTGTCGATGAATAGATAATGTCTATGAAACGTCAGTGTCGATGAAACATTTATTACTATTATATGAAAAAGTGGTGACAATAAACCGTCTTTGTCAATGACAATGTTTGTCACAGAAATGAACTGTCAATGATATTGCATTCGATGAAAAAGTTATAAAACTGTTTCTTACCTGTAAGCGCTATCATCTAAAAATTGAGCCTTATCAACCTTATTTTCATCCTCAAATTTCTCCAAAATTTCCTGAAAATCCCCGGCCCAAGTGTATAAACACGCCGTTCCAAACAACGCTAAACCACCCCCTCCCAAAGCCACGTAACCTCTAGTAATCCCCACTAAATCCTCATGACTCACCAAATCTTCTTTAAACAACCCTCTTTGATACTCAGTGCAAGATAAAAACGCTAAATACTTAACATTGTCACTACGAAATTTTGAATTCATTATTTCCCGCGCGAAATACTCCCACAACTCTTGTTGCGCCATCTCTTGAGCTTCCGCGTAACCCAACGAACTTTCAAAAATTTCGCATGCTTCCACCGCGAAAGTTTTACGACCAAATTTTAATTCGTACAATTTTTCAGCAATGATGCATTGCAAAATTTTACACGCGGTATTTACACGCTTTAAACCACTTGTAACATCATTTACTTCACCTTTATTGGCTTGAAAATGCCCGTCATGATTTTTACAAATAATATAGAGTGGTTTAACTATTTTACAAGCAACTCGTCGTGTGTAAACTACTTTGAATTCAAATGAATGGCAACAACAAGTTACTATTAAATTATTAATACCCTCAGTAAGTTCAATTAACGCTTTGAAATTCCCGGAGAGTTGTTTAAATTCATAATTATTAATTTTAATAAATTTCGGGGGGTTTAAACCAATTATAGAGGCTTTAATTAGAATTAATTGATGATGAAATTCTTCGTTTTCATTAACGTTGGTAAATTTAATAACGTGCATCTAAAAAAATTAAAATATTTTTAACGTGGCCTTAGACACGGTTGACTATAACGCCGTGTCCTTACACACGCCATTATTTAAAAAAAACTTTATAAATATTATTCAATAAATTATATTTAAAGCAAGTTTTTTTTGTTGTAATTAAATTAAAGGCGAATTAATTTATTTAAAAAATTAATATTATTAAATATTATAACCTCAAAAGTACTTACGGTTTTATTCGCCGTTTTTTAAAGGTTTATAACAGAAATTTGGTTTGCGTTTGGTTAAATTTAAGTTATAATTTTAATATTTTACGAAATTATTAATTAAATTACTAGTATTGTCGTTTTTTTGTATTAATTTATCTGCAACCAAACACATTATACGACAGCGCCATCTCGCGGTTTACGCTTGAAGTTGTAATTCGCGCCAACTTCACGTTGTTGAAAAATCGTTTTT
Source organism: Stenus bimaculatus (assembly GCA_963971135.1). Classification (NCBI taxonomy): domain Eukaryota; kingdom Metazoa; phylum Arthropoda; class Insecta; order Coleoptera; family Staphylinidae; genus Stenus; species Stenus bimaculatus. The sequence continues at coordinate 1,298,580 of OZ020183.1, forward strand.
TTTTTTAAATTTCGCACGCACAAATTTAATTATTGGGTAATTAATCATGATCACGAAGGTGCTTATTATATGTCTAAAAATAAATGGCTGAAAACAATAATAAAAAATGTCGTTCTTCGTTCTATTCCAAGGCCGTTAATTTCGGGCCGTAAACAATAAACAATGTCAAGGTGGTTGGCTGAATATTCAAATGCCTAAGCGGTCAATCGTATGCAAAAATGTGCGCCTCTTCGAAAGCAAAAGTTTTTTACTCTTCACAAACAAATCTAACAAAAAACTCATCCTGCGAAAACGTAAACAGTCGCCGGTTTTTTTAGTTCCTCCACGTGTCTGCTCCTCTTTTTTTATTGGACAGGTCCATTTATTCGAGATAATTAACCATTCATAAGCTTAGACTATTTTTTATGAAGTAGTAAAGGTCAATAAAAACCGTCTACAACGTTTTAAAAGCATGTTAACCCTTAATCACTGTAACCAATAAGGTTAAAATTATTTTGATCTTAAAAGAATAGGTAATAAAGACTAAATTAATTTTACTCCGGGTAAGATGATTGCACGACTGCGTTAATTAGGAAAAATTTAATATAAAACATTTTTTTACAATAAAAGTGTAAATAAACATAACTAGAAACTTTAAATATTATACAACCCTTCAAAAGTATTACTATAAAATTCAATTAAATGTTCAACACAAACATTAAGTGATCTTAAATAAGTGGAGATGTCCTTATTGACTTGTTCGTACGCATGGTAATTTTGCAAAGCAACTGCGTTACGAAATTCGAATTTATTCGGGCAATATTTCAACATGATCTACAAAAAATACACAATTTATAAAAGATAAAATACTATAAGTAACGTACATTGAATAATTGAGTTCCCAACCAGCCATGATGTGCTTCCAAAGTTTCTGAATAAGCTTCAGTAATTATTTCACTCAAGCTACAAACTGAACTCGTATCTTCAATAAATTTTTCCAAAATATTCGAGAAGAAATTCAAACCCCTGGTTAACCATAAAACTGCTTCTGCTACAGTTTTCTCCCCTATAATTTTCTCAAAATAAATGATATCTTCAATAAAAGCAAATTTTGTAATATTTTCTTCATATTTCTGTTCAATTACCTTTAAATATAAAATTAAACCACTAAAAACTACAATCAAATAAATAACTCACCTCAATATTATTTTTTATATCATACCTAACTGGAACAAAAATTTTTCCCAAAATATCTAAAAAAAAACCTTTAAAAATGAAATTTTAATGTCAAATAAGCACCAGTGAATATAATAACGCGCCTCGACGCTTCCAAAAATTCGTTGGTATCAATTTTTAGTTCAACATCCGCTTCAATCAAACGTGGGAAAGGTAACATATATTCAGAAAAATACGTTTTAAAATGTGGTACAAGGCGTTCCTCATTAGGTGATTCCATGGGTTCTTCCACTTTTGTCCAAAACTGACCTATTATTCTTCCTATTTAAGCTCAAATTAATAAACTAAAATTAAAAAAATATGAAGGAATATAAAATGATTGATTTAATTTTCAAAAAAATGACAGTGAGTATTATTTATATAACTCTCAATTGTTTATTTACTATAAAAACACTAAAAAACGGGCGAATTATCATTTATTTAAATTTAAATTTGTAGAGTAACTCAAGAGTTGTTAAATGGAAAGCTCTTATAGCGTTATGCAACCAAAGTTACACCAATTAAAATTTAATTTCTTTAATATTACCACATTTTTTATTAAATTTACTACAATTAATTAATAATATTTTTAAATTTAATTTTAGCAATAATTATTAAATTAATTAAAACTCGAATTATGAGAAATGTCAAAAACACAATAGGCAACCAAAGTTACAGAAATGTCATTTTATATTATTTATGTATACTACAATAAATTTATTTAAAATCTTGTACTCTCAATTATTAAAATTAATTTAATATAATCGTATTGATAATTATTAAATTTATATGTATAAACGCGAATCAAACAAAAACTAAAAAAAATCATCTTATACAGGGCTTTCATTAATGACTGTTCGTCAGGCTAGCAAACTTTAACATACTACAGTTGGCTAGGCTGGCCTTTTAACAGTGGCGTCCTTAGAAAAATAACTTTAAATAATAATTTATTTTTAATAATAGTAACAAAATATTTATTAAAAAATAATAAACTAAAAAAATAATTCATTTGCAATAAACAATATTTATTTGTAAAATTTAATTACATAATTAAATTATAACCTAAAACTACTTTGAAGGTTAGAAATTAGAAAAAAAAAGGATTACTTTCAGATCATCATTTTTCCTTTTAGTTTCAAGAAAATGAAAAATACTTTGAATTTAACACAAAACCCGGAGGAAACATGTAAGAGACGCTTTGACTAAAAATGACAGTTCAAAACCACAAAATAACTAAAATTGGTTGCATGGTATACTTGGTTGCATAGATTCGTCACCTTGACCGAACAGTAATTAATGAAAGCCTTGTACAAAAACATGCATTAATAGTAGGTACTGTCTACCGTCCGACGGTTAAATAATTTAATAATTTAAATTATTTTAATTATTTGATAGTCGGGCGGTTAGTGGTACTATTTATTAAAAGTTAACTTCATTTCGTACAAATATCATATTACAGCGTTGCCAATCTGGAAATAAACGCTTAAAATGACAGTTAACAGTTACTCACACATGGAAACGTATTAACACAAACAGGAATTTCGTTTCGGTTTTGTGCTTTTTGTGAACGAAGCTAGTGCAAGTGGGTAACGAGAGAAAGAATTGAGTAAATCCGCTGATAAAAAGCATCAGATGTGAGTATTTTAAGGTTTTTATAAGGTAAATAAAGTATACTCGTGTTTGTCGGCGCGCTAGCGCTTGGAAGGGGGCGATGTTTGTTTCCCACATTTTTGGGGTTAAATTAAAAATGTATCGTCTTCGGCTCGAGTCGAAAACGGCCCTAAAATAGATGGCCGCATAGAAATCGCAGCCGTATGATCACCAAACGAGCAAATAAATACGTCTCGAATTCGCGCCTTGCCGTAAAAAGGAAAGAGTTTCAAGTGTAGTTAAGGTTAGGTTGTTTAGTTGTAAATTACGTCGTTTCAAAATATTGAAAAAACACCACTTTTTACCCATCATTTGCTCATTATTACACCTCATTATCATGTTTTAAGATTACTTAAATTGGTAGGTGTCAAAATATCATAGAATTAACTCTCATTTTAAGCTCACCAAGTTTCGCAGTAAACGTTAGACTTGCTTTTTATGTAAAAATTTAATCTGAACGATAAAATGATAAATTAATGGTGTTTGAATGTCATTACGAGTGTATTTCTATATAATTATTTTTTAGATTTGAACGTGTGATGAATAGATTTGACTTTTAAAAAAACTGGTGTGCCTGCGTGTGAAAGAAAGTGTGTGAAGAAAGAAAAAATGGCGACATTGGAGCATCAAGCGGCGTCCTTGTTGGACTTCAAGCAGAAGCTCGATATTGACCTTCTTGACCGTGTCGTGTTAAGTATGTATGGAGGTAATGGAGACACCCAGAGAGTGGCACAGGATATACTTACGTCTCTAAAGGAGCATCCCGATGCGTGGACTCGTGTTGACACCATACTCGAATTTTCAAGCCATCAACAAACCAAGTACTTTGCTCTACAAATCCTCGAGCAAGTCATCAAAACTCGCTGGAAAGTACTCCCCCGTAATCAATGCGAAGGTATAAAAAAATACATAGTCGCTTTAATTATTAAAACGAGCTCAGATTCGGCGACTTTAGAAGCGAATAAAACTTACCTCAACAAACTTAATATGATTCTTGTATTGGTTTTAAAACGAGAGTGGCCGAAGAATTGGGAAACTTTCATCCCCGACATCGTTGGTGCGAGTAAAACCAACGAATCGCTTTGCCAAAACAACATGATCATCCTCCAATTATTAAGCGAGGAGGTTTTTGATTTTTCCTCAGGCCAAATCACGCAAGCAAAGGCAAAGCATTTAAAAGACACAATGTGTGCTGAATTCTCAGCAATTTTTCAACTTTGCCAGTTTGTATTGGAGAATTCCCAGAATCCGCCTTTAGTAAATGCAACTCTAGAAACTTTATTGCGTTTCCTAAACTGGATTCCTTTGGGGTATATTTTCGAAACCACTCTCGTCGCCATGTTGATACAAAAATTTTTACCTGTCCCGCTGTTTAGGAATGTCACTTTAAAATGTTTGACGGAAATTGCTAATTTGAACGTGGGGAATTATGATTCCATCTTTTTGGAGATGTTCACTGAAACCATGAATCAATTGGAAATTATGCTTCCCTTACAAACGGATATTAGGGTTTCGTATGCTTCAGGGCAAGAACAGGAGCAGAATTTTATTCAGAATTTAGCCCTGTTTTTGTGCACGTTTTTAAAGGAACATGGTACGTTAGCAGAGAATAATCCAACTTGTATGCCCAACGCTCTTCATTACCTTGTTCTAATTTCTGAGGTGGATGAAGTGGAAATTTTTAAAATTTGTTTGGAGTATTGGAACTTGTTGGCGGCTAATTTGTATAAAGATGTTATGTATACTGGAATTCCTGTACAAAAATTGAATAGGAAAATGTTATATGTCGAAGTAAGTACATTAATTAATTTTAAGTTAAATTATTATTACGTTTTAATTTTTAGGCTTTAAATAAAGTTCGTTACATAATGATATCTCGAATGGCCAAGCCGGAAGAGGTTTTAGTAGTTGAGAATGATAACGGAGAGGTTGTGCGTGAATTCATGAAAGATACAGATTCTATAAATTTGTATAAAAACATGCGCGAGACACTCGTTTATTTAACTCATTTGGATTGTGTTGATACCGAACGTATCATGACTGAAAAACTGCAAAATCAAGTGGGTGGTTCTGAATGGTCTTGGAAAAATTTGAATACGCTTTGTTGGGCGATTGGAAGCATTTCTGGAGCCATGCATGAAGAAGATGAAAAACGTTTCTTGGTGACTGTAATTAAGGATTTGCTTGGTTTATGCGAACAAAAACGTGGAAAGGATAATAAAGCTATTATCGCATCGAATATTATGTACGTGGTGGGGCAGTATCCAAGGTTTTTGCGTGCACACTGGAAGTTCCTTAAAACTGTCGTTAATAAATTGTTTGAGTTTATGCATGAAACTCACGATGGGGTGCAAGACATGGCGTGTGATACCTTTATTAAAATAGCTTTAAAGTGCAGGCGACATTTCGTTATGTCTCAGATTGGAGAACCTTGCCCGTTTATCGAAGATATCCTTTTGAACATATCGTCTATTATTTGCGATTTGCAAGAACAGCAAGTCCACACTTTTTATGAAGCTGTTGGATACATGATTTCTGCTCAAGTTGACGTACCCGTACAAGAACATCTTATTGAAAAATATATGCTGCTACCCAATCAGGTGATTATATCACGCCAAATCAATTTAAAATCGTTTATAACTTTGCTCTCTTTAAGGTTTGGGATGATATTATTTGTGAAGCAAGTAAAAATGTAGACATTTTAAAAGATACTGAAGTCGTGAAACAATTAGCCTCTATTTTAAAAACCAATGTACGAGCATGTCGAGCTTTAAATCATGCCTACGTTATACAATTAGGTAGAATTTATTTGGATATGCTTAATGTTTATAAGGTAATTTTACTTATTCGTTTCATATATATATAGTAAATAAATAAATAAATATAGAATATTACAATTGTATTTTTCTTAGGTTATGTCTGAAAGTATTACTCACGCAATTACATTAAATGGTGAAGGAGTGACAAAGCAACCGCTTATAAAAAATATGCGTGTGGTTAAAAAAGAGACTCTAAAACTTATTGCTGATTGGATATCCAGATCAAACGATCACACCATGGTACTCCAAAATTTTATCCCACATCTCCTTGATGCAGTCCTTTTAGATTATCAAAGGACACCAGTGCCTTCGGCTAGAGAACCGGAAGTCCTCATCGCCATGGCAACAATTGTTAACAAATTGGAACACCACATTACGTTGCAGGTAATTTAAAAAAAAAATTTTTTTCTTAAAAACTATAAAAGTTAGCGATTTGAAATTTTTACCAATTATAAACACTGTGGATAGACACATTTTTAAAAATATTCGGTCAAAATAATAGTTTTTTTGGAAAAAATTCGCAAAGTTCTCACAAAATTTTGGTACAAACCCAGCTCTGGACGCTGCAATTTTGAACCATTTTTTTAATTTTTTGCAAATATTTGTAGAGGGGGTATGGGGAGTATTTTAAGCCACTAAACGCCACTGTGGTGTTTATATGTAGTTTCAAAGATATTAATTATTTTGTAAAAAGTGAAAAATTTCAAACCGAAATTCCGGCCATAACTTGTAAACGCAAAGTGATAACGAAATAATTTTTTTTCATCTGAAAGGGGGCTTCAAGAAGTTTCCAATGACCTAAAATACAAGAGGGTAGAATCAATTTTTAGCCGCCAGAGGGTTAAAAACTTAGATTTCAGTAATAAAATAGAACATTTCGGCACAAATTTGGCCCCAAAAATGTATTAATGAATATAATAAAATAATTGATAGCATTTTTAGATAGTAGAGATCATTCTGCAAATTTTAAGTACTTAAACTTTCTTGTAGCTTGATTAGTTTTCGAAAAATTATTTTTTTTAATTTATTTCGGTTGAAAATTCAAATTTTGAGCACATTTTCGGCCATAACTTGAAAACGCAAAGTGATAACAAAATAAATCTTTTTTTATCTGAAAGGGGGCTTCAAGTAGTTTCCAATGACATAAAATACAAGAGGGTAGAATCAATTTTTAGCCGCCAGAGGGTTAAAAACTTAGATTCCAGTAATAAAATAGAACATTTCGGCACAAATTTGGCCCCAAAAGTGTATTGATGAACATAATAAAATAAATTATAGTATGTTTAGGTAGTAGAGATCATTCTGCAAATTTTAAGTACTTAAACTTTCTTGTAGCTTGATTAGTTTTCGAAAAATTATTTTTTTTAATTTATTTCGGTTGAAAATTCAAATTTTGAGCACATTTTCGGCCATAACTTGAAAACACAAAGTGATAACAAAATAAATCTTTTTTTATCTGAAAGGGGGCTTCAAGTAGTTTCCAATAACATAAAATACAAGAGGGTAGAATCAATTTTTAGCCGCCAGAGGGTTTAAAAACTTAGATTCCAGTAATAAAATAGAACATTTCGGGACAAATTTGGCCCCAAAAATGTATTGATGAACGTAATAAAATAAATTATAGTATTTTTAGGTAGTAGACACCATTCTGCAAATTTTAAGTTCTTAAAATTTCCTGTAGCTTGATTAGTTTTCGAAAAATATTTTTTTTTATTTATTTCGACTGAAAATTACAATTTTGAGCATATTTCTGGGCATAACTTAAAAACGCAAAGTGATAACGAAATAATTTTTTTTTCATCTCAAAGGGGGCTTCAAGAAGTTTCCAATAAAATACAAGAGGGTAGAATGAATTTTTAACTGCCATAGGGTTAAAAACTTAGATTCCGGTAATAAAATAGAAGATTTCGGCACAAATTTGGCCCCAAAAATTTATTGATGAACTTAATAAAATAAATTATAGTATTTTTAGGTAGTAGAGATCATTCTACAAATTGTAAATACTTAAACTTTCCTGTAGCTTGATTAGTTTTCGAAAAATAATTTTTTTTATTTATATCGGCTGAAAATTACAATTTTGAGCATATTTCCGGCCATAACTTGAAAACGCAAAGTGATAACGAAATAATTTTGTTTTCATCTGAAAGGGGGTTTCTAGAAGTTTCCAATGACATAAAATACAAGAGGGTAGAATAGAATTTTTTTAACACGTTCGATTTTTTTTGTGAAGCTCTGGGTGAAAATTTAGAAGTGTTGATTTTTTTACTAATAAATATTAAAGTAATAAGCGAAATAAAAAAAATTCGATTGTTGTAGCTGTAGAAGAGCGAATTTGAGGGCCCCAAAAATATAGAAAAAAAATAAGATATCAAAAATAGCACTCGTTTCAGGCCTTGTTTTTATTATGAATAAAAAACCAATATTTTTTTACAGTTTTACTGATTTTCTAAACATTTCTGCCCAAAAAAACTCTAAAATTGTACACTTGGCGCCGTGACGCCACCCCGTTGCGCCTGGAGACTTAAAAATGGCTATGGTCTATCCCCAGGATGTGAGAATAAAAGGGGCCAAAATTCGTCACTTTCCTTTAAAACTGGAGGGGACAGCAATTTTTCAAAGTTGACTCCCCCGACGACCTGAAAAAAATGCAAGAAAAATCGACCATTTTCGGGAATTTTTTTCGAAGTGTTTGGGTGCTTTGAAAAATTAAAAATTCGAACCCCGTGTAGAATCAACATTCCCCTTTACGATGCCGCTCGAATTTTTAAAATCAAACGAAAAAAACTACCCTTTTCATGGGGCCGAACAAAAAAAGTCCGATTTCGGGGTTAAAGTACAAAAGGAGGTGTAAATCCGCCTTTTTGATATTAGGTTCAGTTGGAACAAAACAATTTTTTTTTTAATTTGGTCCCCGATAACATACTAAAATATATTTTAATTTTTGTAGGTTCCTTCGATATTTGATGCCGTATTCGAATGCACGCTGGATATGATAAACAAAGATTTTGAGGAATATCCAGAGCATAGGACAAATTTCTTCTTGCTGCTTCAAGCGGTGAACAACCACTGCTTCCATGCATTCTTGAACATCCCACCGGCACAGTTTAAACTAGTACTGGACAGTGTTATATGGGCATTTAAACATACCATGCGGAATGTGGCAGAAACAGGACTGCAGATACTACAAAAACTGTTACAGAACGTGCAGCAACATCCTCAAGCAGCACCTAGTTTTTACCAGACTTACCTGACAGATATTTTGCAACATATATTTTCGGTAGTCACAGATACATCGCATACAGCAGGGTTATCGATGCATGCGTCTATCTTAGCATACATATTTTCGTTAGTAGAGAATAACGAATTGAATTGCCAGTTGGGGCCGTCTACTGATAATATTAGTTACATAAGAGAGTTTACAGGATCTTTGTTGAAATCAGCGTTTCCTCATCTCACGTACAATCAGATTAAAGTTACGATTCAAGGAATGTTTAATCTCAATCATGATGTATCCGCTTTCAAGGAGCATTTGAGAGATTTCCTTGTTCAAATTAGGGTACGTAATAATAATAATAATAAAGATGTTGATTTATATAAAAATTGAATTTTAGGAATATACTGGTGAAGATGATTCGGATTTGTATTTGGAAGAACGAGAGAAGGCTTTAGCGTTAGCTCAAGAAGAAAAATTGAAAGTGCAGCGTTCGGTGCCTGGAATTATAAACCCCCATGAAATGCCGGAAGAAATGCAGGATTAAACTGAGAAGGTTTACAACCCTTTACGACATTTAATTTGTAATACTTTTTATTGTAGAAAACTTAACAACTTATCTCAAAATATTTAATTCCATTTGCAATATTTTTGTATTTTTGGTATTCTAAATTGGAATAGTAAATGATTAGTTATTTTTGTAAGAAAGTAGTTTTTGGTTTTTAGTTTGATTAAAACAAAAGTGATCTCTCAAAATTAACGGAGGGTTGTTTGACTTGGTTGAGCCGCGAAATTGCGAGTGTTTGAAACGGTTGATGTTTTTGTTTTGAATGTTATGTAAATGAAGTTATAAATTAGGTTTATAAATGATGTGTGTCAGTTGTAGCAGCACGATTGACTCGTGCGTAAGTTTTTGTTTTTTATTTTTATTTTAACAAATTAACATCACCCCGACCATCGTACATTTTTACAATTTAATAGAATTACAGCAGCCTTCCCTTATGGAAGTACTTAAAGATCCTTTTTCTTTTTTAATTAAAACACCACTGATAAAGCATTTATCTCTGAATCATTAATTAAATTATGTAAATAAATGGTGTTTCATTTTTTTCATTATTTTGTTTATTATAAAAAAAAAAACGAAATCCTCTCACCAAACTTTTACATCTATGTACAAATAGCTTAATGATAATATAATTGCTTATAAACAATTTATATATTTTAGAAATACAATATTGTATACAAAATATTTATTTATTTTTACACGTGTGCAAGTTTAAGCCTCATCGTATCACTTTTAATGCTAAAATCTAATCGAAAAACCTTTAAATTCAGGTTTAGCTAAGTTTGCCCAATTTTTCAATTCACAACGGTCTATTTTACATCCTGGAGATCCCGTGTTTGATAACCAAATCACCCTAAAATTATTAAGGCATGTTTGTTTAATGAATTTAAGTAAATTGGCGTCAAAAGTATCAACACTTGGCACCAGAAATTAATTTTATACATACATTTGCTCAATGTCCGTTTTACTTCCTTGAATTTTACCATAAAGTGTTCCTTTTTTGGTATTTTTCACCCACCCTGATACTTCCATTGCTTCACTTTGCTCTTTTAAGTACTTTGTAAAATAACAACCTGCAAAGATTAAAGTTAACCAATTTCTAAACGAAATTTTTAACGATCAAATTAAAAATTTTAAGTGGTTTATTCAATTGGATGGAAGCCAAATATTTAAAACATCAATTTTAATAACGCATTGATTTGGGTTCAACGTATTGAAATTTAAAAATAATTTTTGTAAATCTACCTTGTACAAGTCCAAAAACTTCAAATTCTACCGAAACGATAGGTCCTTTGGTTGCGGCGCTCATTTTTTCGCGCGATTTACTTGCTTAAATGGCGTAAATTAAATTCGACGCTTGTATGAAACGACGCCTTGCTATTTAAAGACGCCCCCGCGACGCTTCCTGGTTTTATTCAAATGATCACTTGCGTAACGCGCTTTATTTTCGCAACAAAAGGCCGCACGCGCCCAAAAAAAAATTTCAATACTTCAAACATGCGCCAAGGAAAATAAATTACATGGAGGAAATTTATAGGAAAATGTAAATAATAGCTTTAAGTAAATAGTATTTGTTATATTTTCATAAAACACAGATATAAGAAAATTGTAGGCAACCAACTGTACGTGTATATTTGGTTGCCTTATAGCGATCGTAGAAAAAATATTTTATTATTTATTTAAAAGTTTGTCTGCACGCGTCAGTTCTATCTCTTCGACTTCCTGGTGGACATAATATTGGGGCTTGAATAATCGAAAGACGATCTGTGCCTTTCAAACATTCAAGTTCTAAAGTTGTTGAATTTACACCAAAAATTCCTCCACCTTGTTCAATTGGCTTACAAGGTCTTCCAGGCTTGAATAATTCAAAACACTCGCCTTGAAATCTAAAAAAATATTTTTAGCATTTGCTGGATTTACTACTTTTTGACTTACAAAACAAAACCATCCTTTTTACAAGGATTATCAACGCATTTTGGGTTAAAATCCTTTATGGGCAGGATTAAATATTGGTTTTCTAGGCAAGGTCCTTGCCTGTAAACTTGAAAACATCCATCTTTTGGGGCGTAGTAAACAAAACCTTAAAAATAAATAATTTTAGTTTTGCAAACATTACAGTTAAATAAATTACCTGGGCCGCAATCACAAATCCAGTCGTTTTGTTGAGTACCAGGATACAGTAATTGATTTTGCGGACATTTTCCAGGAATAAAAAGCGGTACTCGTGTCTAAAATAATCAAATTATTACAAAAAAAACATGATCTTATGAACTTTGATATTATTTATTTACTTAATGAACCATCGTGACCTAGAAGTCACGTGATATATGAACAATTCATTTTATTTTTTACCTAATTAATGTTTACTCACGTTAGTTCTATCAAAATCAACTTTTTCCTGTTCGGGAAAACCCACATCTGATTCTGCACGTGAATTCACCACCACGCAAAATAAAAACACTGTTAAAAAAGTCGACATCATTGCGTTATGTTCTATTTTATGTGGCGCATAAGCAAGATTTGATAAGAATTGTTTTGATTTAAAGCTTGACCACTCGACTAAAGCGATTTTTATGGTACTAAATAATATAATCTTATTGGAGATGAACCTGGGGACTAATTTATTTTTACTTGAATACAAATAAAAATCTTGCAGAACCGGAATTTTTATCTACCATCAGGAAATTCCAGAAAGAAACACGATTATTGAATTGATTACTTTATCAAAGAATTAATAGTTCAAACAAATTATACATTAATTAAATAAGTATACAACCACAGTTATTCTTTCTAGTTAATGTTTGTATGATTTAGCTAGATTTTTCAGCCTTTTTCATAATCATTCGAGGAAATATTCTGCCAATATTAAGTTCGACTTTTCGAGCAATCACGTCAATAAATTCGTTTGTTGTAATAAAATCAGATTCTTTAATATTATTTCCATGGACGCAATAAGCTAAATCTTTGGTAAGGTTTCCTTCTTCTACCGCAGCAAGTGAACATTCCTCAAGCAACTCTGCAAATTCCAGCAAATCATAATTGCAATCCAATTTTGCGCGATGTTGTAAGCCCCTACTCCAAGCAAATATCGATGAAATTGGATTTGTTGAGGTTTGTTTTCCTTTCAAGTGTCTCCTGGAAAAACAATTATCATGAGGATTTAATACAAGTTTAGCCTAAAGTCGAAACATACTTGTAGTGTTTGGTAATACTTCCATGTGCAGGCTCTGTAAGAATAGTTTTACCATCGTGTGATTTTAAACTGTGCATCATCATCGCCATTGAACCAAAACCTTGCCCAACAACATCCGATAAAACATCACCATCGTAGCTTTTCAAAGCCCAAACGAATCCACCTGAAGATTTAATCACCCAAGCTGACATATCATCAATTAATCTGTGTTCATAAATTATCCCTGCTTTATCAAATAACCTTTTATATTTACTAAAAAATAAATCAATCAATATTATACTATTGCAATTTGCAATTTACCTTTTATAAATGCTTTCAAACACATCATAAAACAGTGTATCGTATTTTTTTAGATGTGTATACTTGGAAGAGAAGAAAAGTGGAAATTTTCTCTCTAAAGCCGTTTGAAAACATGATTCGGCAAAAGCCGAAACGCTTTCTTCTGTATTATAAGCCGCCAAAGCTACCCCTTTTCCTTGAAAATAAAAAACATCATACTCTATTTTTTCACCATCATCAGTTGTGTACAATAATTGCACCTAAAATTTTTGATTAAATCCTGGTACTTAAAAAAAAAGAACTATCAACCTTTCCTGGTTTATCAATGATTATGTCCTTTCCTGCATATTGATCTCCAAAAGTGTGCCTGCAAATGATTATAGGTTTCGACCATTTTGGCACGAATTTATTGACATTATTGCAGATTATTGATTCTCTAAATTGCGTTCCATTAAGAGCGTTTCTAATTATCGTGTTTGGGCTTGGCCATAATTTCTTTAGCTTATACTCTGTAAAAAGTTTTGAATTTTAAAAAATATCGGTTATAATCATAGGCAACTTAATTCACTGCATGTAAAGTTGCATATAACATTACAAAAAAAATATTTAAACAAAATAACATTTTTAATAAACGGTATGTTTTCAATGTTATTTAAATAATAAAATAAAATTTATTGCAGATTTATTGTTTATTTAAAACCAGCTAGTAGGTTATGCAACTTCGTTTGCTGCAAATAAAGTTGCATATATCATTTTAAAAAAATATTTAAATAAAATAAAGCTTATAATCAGTTGTATATTTTCAATAATTTATTACATAATATAATCGAAACAAAAATTTTCGCCAAAGATGTTTTTATTTATATCAAATTAGGCAACTTAATTTGCTGCAATTAAAGTTGCATATGTTGTTACGGCAAAAAAATTATTTAAACAAATATTATTGCAAAAATTGTTATTTAAACTAGATTTAAATTTAAATAAAATTTTTCATCATCGATATATTTTTGACAATTTTTTTACGTAATATTAACTATTAGTGATAAAATATTTATAAACATTGTATAATTCAATAATGAAGTAATATTTTTTAAATCAAAGTGCATGTTTTTATTTAGATAAAATTATAAGTTTTAGTGATTATGTTTTTATACTTCTTCCTTATTTAATGGATGAAGTAAATTGAGTGAATTAATTAATTATTTTAAATGCAAAACTGGTATTTTTAAAATGCACTTTGATTAGGGATCAATGCACTTTGCACTTGAAATGAAAACAAAGAATTATTAATGACGTCATGAATGTGAGTGTACTCGGGAATGCGTCTTTGTATTTCAAAACACCCACAACAAAAAAAAAACAACTTGAATCTTGGACGGATCAAGGGGGGGGGGGGGTTGCGATGGACACTCGTTTCAATCAATAAATTTAAATTAAATTTTTTGAAAATGATTTACCTTTTAATTGTTCTCCGCAAGGTGTAATTGTTGAACATTTTATTCCAACTTTGTACTTTAAAACTGCAGCTGCTGCTTCTTCAACAACTTCGTTATCAGTTAAATTTCTGAAAATTAAATTTTTAGTTTTTAATATTTTTACTTTTGGTTACCTACTTTACCTGTTTGTTAAACTGCAATCGTAGTAATCTCTTTCCAAATTAACATAAGGGATTATCAATTTTTGCTTAATTTTGTCGAAGACTATTTTGGACATTTCATCTCCTCCTATTTCAACAACTGGTTTTTGTACGATTATTTTTGTTCTTGTTGTAACTGTAAAATCAGTTTTTTTGTCAATTTTTTAAATTTATAGATTTTTAGTACTTACATTTTCGGTGACTGCAATCAGGCGACAAAGAGACCAAAATTTTTGAACTTTTTTTGTTAATACACCGAACACAAACATTTGTAAATAGCATTTTGAAATGCGCCTTTGCGGTGTGTTGATCACTTTAAGGCGAGAAAAGTAAGTTAAGTCAAGTGGCTTAAGTAGCGTTTTCTAGTAAAGCCGGTATTTGAGTGCGTTTATGTTCAGTTCACTACTCACCACTCACTCTACCGCCTCTTTGCGATTACCACTGTTCACCGTTGCAAGTTGCAACTAACTGAGGATATAATTAAAATCCGGATTTATCAATTAAGCATTAGGGTCAAATACCAATTTACGATCCGCGTCGTACATTTACGCTCGTTTCTTGTTCATCTGTAATCACTTCTTTACATCTGCAAATTTTACTATAGCCAATCAGACGTTACGCTCATAACTGACTTACGACTGTAAAAACTCTACAAAGAAAAAATTGAGCGTAATAAGGAACGTATACGATAAGAAACGTATACGTTAAGCTTCGTATACGTTAGACAACGTGTACGATAAGCAACGTATGCGTTAGACAACGTGTACGATAAGCAACGTATACGTTAGACAACGTGTACGATAAGCAACGTATGCGTTAGACAACGTGTACGATAAGCAACGTATACAGACAACGTGTACGATAAGCAACGTATGCGTTAGACAACGTGTACGATAAGCTTCGTATACGTTAGACAACGTGTACGATAAGCAACGTATACGTTAGACAACGTGTACGATAAGCAACGTATACGTTAGACAACGTGTACGATAAGCAACGTATACGTTAGACAACGTGTACGATAAGCAACGTATACGTTAGACAACGTGTACGATAAGCAACGTATGCGTTAGACAAAGTGTACGATAAGCAACGTATGCGTTAGACAACGTGTACGATAAGCAACGTATGCGTTAGACAAAGTGTACGATAAGCAACGTATGCGTTAGACAACGTGTACGATAAGCAACGTATACGTTAGACAACGTGTACGATAAGCAACGTATACGTTAGACAACGTGTACGATAAGCAACGTATGCGTTAGACAACGTGTACGATAAGCAACGTATACGTTAGACAACGTGTACGATAAGCAAAGTATGCGTTAGACAACGTGTACGATAAGCAACGTATGCGTTAGACAACGTGTACGATAAGCTTCGTATACGTTGGACAACGTGTACGATAAGCTTCGTATACGTTGGACAACGTGTACGATAAGCAACGTATGCGTTAGACAACGTGTACGATAAGCAACGTATACGTTAGACAACGTGTACGATAAGCAACGTATACGTTAGACAACGTGTACGATAAGCAACGTATGCCTTAGACAACGTGTACGATAGACAACGTGTACGATAAGCAACGTATGCGTTAGACAAAGTGTACGATAAGCAACGTATGCGTTAGACAACGTGTACGATAAGCAACGTATGCGTTAGACAAAGTGTACGATAAGCAACGTATGCGTTAGACAACGTGTACGATAAGCAACGTATACGTTAGACAACGTGTACGATAAGCAACGTATACGTTAGACAACGTGTACGATAAGCAACGTATGCGTTAGACAACGTGTACGATAAGCAACGTATACGTTAGACAACGTGTACGATAATCAACGTATGCGTTAGACAACGTGTACTAAGCTTCGTATACGTTGAACAACGTGTACGATAAGCAACGTATACGTTAGACAACGTGTACGATAAGCAACGTATGCGTTAGACAACGTGTACGATAAGCAACGTATACGTTAGACAACGTGTACGATAAGCAACGTATACGTTAGACAACGTGTACGATAAGCAACGTATGCGTTAGACAACGTGTACGATAAGCAACGTATACAGACAACGTGTACGATAAGCAACGTATGCGTTAGACAACGTGTACGATAAGCTTCGTATACGTTAGACAACGTGTACGATAAGCAACGTATACGTTAGACAACGTGTACGATAAGCAACGTATACGTTAGACAACGTGTACGATAAGCAACGTATGCGTTAGACAACGTGTACGATAAGCAACGTATACAGACAACGTGTACGATAAGCAACGTATGCGTTAGACAACGTGTACGATAAGCTTCGTATACGTTAGACAACGTGTACGATAAGCAACGTATACGTTAGACAACGTGTACGATAAGCAACGTATACGTTAGACAACGTGTACGATAAGCAACGTATGCGTTAGACAAAGTGTACGATAAGCAACGTATGCGTTAGACAACGTGTACGATAAGCAACGTATGCGTTAGACAACGTGTACGATAAGCAACGTATACGTTAGACAACATGTACGATAAGCAACGTATACGTTAGACAACGTGTACGATAAGCAACGTATGCGTTAGACAACGTGTACGATAAGCAACGTATACGTTAGACAACGTGTACGATAATCAACGTATGCGTTAGACAACGTGTACTAAGCTTCGTATACGTTGAACAACGTGTACTAAGCTTCGTATACGTTGAACAACGTGTACGATAAGCAACGTATACGTTAGACAACGTGTACGATAAGCAACGTATGCGTTAGACAACGTGTACGATAAGCTTCGTATACGTTAGACAACGTGTACGATAAGCAACGTATACAGACAACGTGTACGATAAGCAACGTATGCGTTAGACAACGTGTACGATAAGCTTCGTATACGTTAGACAACGTGTACGATAAGCTTCGTATACGTTAGACAACGTGTACGATAAGCAACGTATACGTTAGACAACGTGTACGATAAGCAACGTATACGTTAGACAACGTGTACGATAAGCAACGTATACGTTAGACAACGTGTACGATAAGCAACGTATGCGTTAGACAACGTGTACGATAAGCAACGTATGCGTTAGACAACGTGTACGATAAGCTTCGTATACGTTGGACAACGTGTACGATAAGCTTCGTATACGTTGGACAACGTGTACGATAAGCAACGTATGCGTTAGACAACGTGTACGATAAGCAACGTATACGTTAGACAACGTGTACGATAAGCAACGTATACGTTAGACAACGTGTACGATAAGCAACGTATGCGTTAGACAACGTGTACGATAAGCTTCGTATACGTTAGACAACGTGTACGATAAGCAACGTATACGTTAGACAACGTGTACGATAAGCAACGTATACGTTAGACAACGTGTACGATAAGCAACGTATGCGTTAGACAAAGTGTACGATAAGCAACGTATGCGTTAGACAACGTGTACGATAAGCAACGTATGCGTTAGACAAAGTGTACGATAAGCAACGTATGCGTTAGACAACGTGTACGATAAGCAACGTATACGTTAGACAACGTGTACGATAAGCAACGTATACGTTAGACAACGTGTACGATAAGCAACGTATGCGTTAGACAACGTGTACGATAAGCTTCGTATACGTTGGACAACGTGTACGATAAGCTTCGTATACGTTGGACAACGTGTACGATAAGCAACGTATGCGTTAGACAACGTGTACGATAAGCAACGTATACGTTAGACAACGTGTACGATAAGCAACGTATACGATAAGCAACGTATACGTTAGTGTATAAACGTTGCTTCTCAGAAATGTCTATACATTATAATTCATTCTATGATAAGAAGTTCCTTATAGATATAGTTATACGTTACGCGACGTTGGGCAATGTATACGATATAAACTTGATTCATAACTGCCGTATTTAATTATTTTGACATAATCGCTCGGACAGGTCTTGGTATAAAAAATATTTGGCAATAACGATTTTTTTTAGATGAAAGCCCCCACTTTTTTAAGCAACGCATATGTTAGGCAACGTATACGATAAACAACGTATACGTTACGCGACGCATACGTTAGGCAGCGTATACGTTAGGCAACGTATACGTTATAAACTGCCGTATTTAATTATTTTGAGATAATCGCTCGGACAGGTCAATTTTAGTTTAGTCTTAGTACATAAAATAAATTTGGCAATGACGTCATCATCGATTTTTTAAATGGAAGCCTCCACTTTTTGTAATCAAAAGGTTAGGTATATGATAAACAACGTATACGTTAGCCAACGTATCTGATGTTTGACATGACGTCACTATGACGTCATCAACATTTATTGCCTAGTTGCTAGGTATTTTTTATTAAATGATTAAAAATGTAAATAACGAGCTGCAGTAAGTGTATCTTCAAAAAAAAGCCAATAACTCTAACGTAGTTATGATTTTTATTCCTTAATTTAAATTAATGTTTAAGGGGAAATTTAATAATTTGTTTAAAAACCGGAAGATGGCGCTGGTATAATCTTTTTGGTACCGTTGTAAAACAGTCGTAATAAGGTATTATTTTATGGTATAAAAACCATATCAATCCGTTTAAAAAAAAATCTTGACGTCATAGTGACGTCATGTCAACTGAAAAAAAAATATTGTTGGGTTCAAAATAAAGGTTTTTAAAAACAATGCGACACATTTTTTAGGGTTCTTAAAAATTCCAGAAGATAACGTAGTTATGATTTTAATTCCTTACTTTAAATTCACCCTGTATACAGTGCGGACATAAAGTAAATCCCCCCTGCTAACTTTTGAACGGTTATGTTTCTGATTCTGAAAATTTGTCTACGGAGGACTCAAATCGCGAAATTTCTAACCAAAGTATTTTTGATTTTGTGGAACTTCCGGTTATACCGGAAGTGGATGGGAACTTTCTTATTTTAAATGGAACGCCTAGTACATTTTTGCATTTTCATGTTCTCCATAAAAATACCATTAAATTGACGCAGCCTAGTGCGGTCTACGATTAATTCTTTCGGAAATACGCCCATTCGAAAAATCGCATTTTATGCAACTTCATTTACACCGGAAATGGAAAATTAACGAACTTAAAGTTATACATAATTTTGTTTAAATTTAATGTTATTAACTTAATTGCAAAAGAAAATCATTTAAAATAAGGAAGTTGGGGCAGTTGGCTCCAACTTCCGGGGTAAATGAAGTTGCATAAAAATGTGATTTTCAAATGGGCGTAATTGCAAAAGTAATAATAGTAGAGCACACTACGCTAGGTCAATTTAATGGTATTTTTATGGAGAACACGAAAATGCAAAAAAATACTGGGTGTTCTATTTAAAATAAGAAAGTTGCCATCCACTTCCGGTATTACCGGAAGTTCCACAAAATCAAAAATAGCATTATTAGAAAGTTCGCAATTAAATACTTTAGTGGATAAATTTTAAGAATCCAAAACATAACCGTTCGAAAGTTAGCAGGGGGGGGTTAATGTTTGTGGTTAGGTCAGGTTAGGTTAGGTTAAGTTATGTTGGGTAATAAACTATAGATTTGTTAAATAACTTTTATTTTTACTAAAAACATAATACATGTAATTGCATTAATAAAAATTAAATTTTAAATAGAAAATATGGCAAATTTTGGCATTTTGCGTCACGTGCGTTTTGAATTTTTATGGTAGGTTTTTAGTTGGTCCCAAAATACCAAAGTTAATACTGTGTGAGGTCCTATCCGGAAGTAACAAGCACCTATTCCTTTGTAGAATCCCAAAACGCCTTCAGATTTATAAATTTTTTGAACACAATCTGCGTAGTTCCTGTATAAAAGTCCACGACCTTCAGCGTCAACGCCTTTAATAAAAAAAAAGTTAGTATTTTTAAAATAGGGCCCCAAATTACTAACACACGCATGCCATTTAAAAATTTCAAGTCTTTATTTAAATTTTCATAAAGTTAAGTCGCAAATCGTTTTTGCGTATATAACACTTGCATCAATTAACATTCATTTATTTAAATCGATTAATTTATTTATGAGCATTTCGGGTTTAACTGAACACGCGCTTGGAAGCTGATCATCATGTGAGACACGCTAAAAATATTTGCAATCGATTTTATTGAATATTGACTTGAAATTAATGTCGCATAAAAAGTATTATTTCTGAAATAAAACTCGGTACGACAGGTGCGTATTTAGAAAATTTGAGGCCCCTTTTGAGGTCTAACCTTGATTGTAAAGCCTTGTTGAAATTAGATCAAAAGGTGCCATGACCATAGCTACAACAACGCCCCCTATCATACTTGAAACGAAAGTACATGTCAACGGCATTTTTTGAAATACCGTGTAACTATCGAGTTTATCTTTGCAGTAACTAAATGACGTTAATTGGGCTAATGACCCAAAAGAGGCCCTTGGTACGGCAGCTGTGGTGCCACGAAATAAACCTTTCACCTAAAAACATCAAAATAAGCCAGAATTGTCGTTATTATAGCATAAACCCACCCCGAATTGTTTATAAATCCCTGAAATCGCATCAACCATCCCCGTATGTTTATGTTGGTGCCCAAAAGCGATTTCTCTAGCTGCTTTCGATTGCAAATGCGTCTTCACCAAGTATAACGGACTTCCAAGCACCGACCCAAACACCCCACTAAACCCTGCAGCAACAGCATTTTTATAAATAACTGTTTTTCCACTTTTATCTTTTGTAAACCCGTAATTCACCAGAGTTTGGTACGTTCCCAAGCGCACACCGTTGAGGACCAATTGGAACCACAGGGCCGGCACCAGCCCCGCTTGTAACGCCAAAATACCATCATGTTTTGCTATCACGTAACCGGCGTGAAAAACATTTCTATAATGGACGGCGTGTTTACCACGAGCATGAAGTTCCCCTTGTAATTGCATCCGGACTTTCATTACTTCAAGGGGATTCGTAAAAAATCCCGCACACACCGCTGCTAAACCACCAATTCCAAACTCCATTGTATCCTAAAATATTCAAAGCGTGAGAACCAGCCTTTACATTACATCTTATACAATAAACGCGGCAACCAAGTTTACAGCTTATAAAGTTGCCTATATCCAGGATGTTTCATTGAAAACTTCAAATGTCGTTTATTTCATAACCAAATTTTTTTTCAAAAAATTAATCGAACACCCCGATTTTTGTTCGATTCGTTTTAAAGAAAAAAAAATAAAAACCTATTGTAATACTCAAATTTAAAGTTTGCAATAAATTTTTTTTAAATTATAAAATAATTTTATTTTTAAATAGACAATTAAAATAAATGTTCGAAATGTTTTCCAGAATTTTCCAAGCAGAAATAGAGACGGTCTTCAAACTCTGCGCGAACATTTTGTAGCATTACTGGTGTAATATTTCCACATTCGTTTATGATCCTTTGACGAAGGTCTGCTAAAGTATCAGGTTGGTTCTGAAAGACCTTATTTTTTAAATAGCCCCAAACGAAAAAATCCAGCGGTGTGAGGTCAAGTGAGCGTGCTGGCCATTCAATAGTACCTCTACGGCCAATACAACTAGGAAAGGTTCTGTTTAAATATTGACGAACTGGTAACGTATAATATGGCGGAGCACCATCCTATTGAAAAATTATCAAATTTTCGTCCAGCATATCATCATTTTCTAAGACATGTGTTATTGTATGTTCGATAATATTTTGCAGCATATCTAAATATTTTTCGCCTGATAAGTTGCCATCAATAAATATTGGGGCTATAATATAGTCCCCATAAATGCTATAATTTTTCTGGATACTGACAGTGCTCTTCTCGCATCCAATGTGGATTTTCTGTACTCCAATAACGACAGTTATGTTTATTCACTTCACCCCTCAAATTAAATGTTGCCTCATCACTAAAGCAGATGTTTTGTAATTGGTTTGGAGTATTTGATAGTCTATTAGACATAACTTCACAAAACTCTGTTCGGCGATCAAAATCATCTTCACTTAATTCTTGATGACAAGAAACTTTATATGGGCGATATTTAAAATTTTTTAAAATTCTCCAAACCTTGGTACTTTGAAGTCCTGTTAATGTAGATAAGTTTCTTATGGAAGTTTGCGGATTTAGAGATTTCTACTTCATTTGGGGGGCCGCCAGTTCTTTTTTTATTTTCTACTGAACCCGTTTCACGAAATTTATTGAAAAAATCTAAACAATATCTTGCAGATACATTTTTATCTGGATGAAGATTATTAAAACGAGTAGCTGCTCGAAGGGCACATCTTCTTTCTTCACCTTATAGCATAATAATTTCAACTCGATCATCCTTAGAATAAACCATTTTGAATGGTTGGGAAGTAATAAAGTTAGTGTAATCTATTTAATTCGAAAACTTGTAATACACTAAATTAAATTATTTCAATTTTTAAACCACATTTTATTTAGATTTAAACACCTGTCAAATCATGTGGATAACATAACAAAGAAATTTATTTATTGTTCTTTTGCGTTTAAATTTTAAATTAAATTATTCATGAGAACCAAACGGGACATCTTACCTTCAATTTTTTATTCAGTATTTAATAATTTGCTAATTGAAAAAAAAAATTTGGGTTAATTTAAAATTTTTAAAATTTATTTATTGCAATGAGTTTTTAATTTTTTTCTTTAAAACGAATCGATCAATTTTAATTTAATTTATACCGTTGAATTCTAATTAAAAGCAGCTTTCAAATGATATATTACTCAACTCCTGTTGCCATTTAAGAAATTAGGGGGTTAACGCCCCCCGCTTAAGGGAGTGACGTGAGAGTGCTTAAATCGGTCTTATAATGCGTCTCCCTCAAAACAAAAATCGGCGTGTTCGATTAATTTTTTGAAAAAACGACATTTGAAGTTTTCAATGAGACACCCTGTATATAGGCAATTTTATAAGCTGTAAACTTGGTTGCCGCGTTGATTGCTTACTATATTGTTAGATGGCTCTACTCTACAATTAAAATTTTTATAAACAAAAACATAACTAAATTAAAAGTTTGTATTAAATAATAATTTTATTCGAATTATTATTATGAATAAAAATTTCACCAACTTTTTTTGTTTAATTGCTTTTTTAATTAAACGGTCATTTACTGATTAAACTTACTTGTTATATAATAGTCACCATTTTATCACAATTTTTATCGACAATATCGAAACTTATCAGCTTAACAATATCTTTGCTTTCATTGATTTAAATTAACTGAACTTTAATATATCGTTTATTTAAGAACGGGATAAATTGCTGCACCAATCAAAATTAATCAGCTGTTTGCTGAGTTAAGCAATGAATGCGCGTGAATTTAAAAAAATCAAGGCCATTTTTAGTAATTTCTATCTCAAATTTTAAACAATGCAAATAGATTAATCGCTTATCAAGCTAATTTAAGTATGTAAATAATTTGAATTTGGAATGGAGTGTATAAGTATATTAAGTAATTGGCTCATTAGCAGGACGATAATTGTTAAAAAATTTTTGAATAGACAACCAACTCTGTATGCGCGTTAAGTAGGCAACCAAATTTACAACGTGTCTAAATTGTCAATTTAAATTTTCGAGTAAAATAATTTATTTAATGGATTTTATTCTTGGTGGTTTATCTGCTGCGGGAGCAACAATTTTCTCGAATCCCTTAGAAACAATAAAAACTCGCATGCAATTACAAGGTGAATTAAAAGGACGAGGTACTCATGCAGTTCATTACAAAAACGTCTTTCATGCCTCTTGGGTGATTGCTAAACACGATGGTATTCTCTCGTTGCAAGCTGGATTATTACCAGGAATGTTATTTCAGTTTATTGCTAATGGTATACGTTTCGGGTTTTACATGCACTTCGCCAAACAGGGTTTTGATAGGGATGAGAACGGCATGACAATTTGGTACAAGACGTTTTTGGTTTCTGGAACTGGAGGTGCTTTTGGTATGTGGATTGGTAGTCCGTTGTATTTAGTGAAAACCCATTTGCAGTCAAAAACGCAGGAGGAAATCGCTTTTGGTCATCAACACGAACACACCTCGTCCACGCAAGGTTTGAAAAAAATTTGGCACGAACAAGGGGTAACAAATTTTAGTAAGTCTATCAAAATTTAGAGAATCGTGCATGATGTTTTCAACGAAAATTTAGGAAGAAATTGTTTTCTTTTTTAAGATTAATGGTTTATTTCGCGGTGGTTCTTCAGCGGTGCTTCGTGGAATGTTCGCCCATGGTGGTCAATTATCAGCGTTTAATGTAACTAAAGATTACTTGGTTGAATACGAGTATTTACGCACGCACAAAATTTTGAATTCATTTTTGGCTTCCATGATTGGTGGTGTAGTTTCAACTCTTGCTGTAACACCTTTCGATGTCGTTTCTACAAGGCTCTACAATCAAGGTAATAAAAATATTCTAATATCTAGTTTTTAAATCTTTTGTTTGTTTTAGGAATAGATTCAAGTGGAAAAGGGAGTTTGTATAACGGTTATTTTGATTGTATTATCAAAATATTTAAAACTGAAGGTGTTCTTGCTTTTTATAAAGGTTTGGGGGCTTCTTATTTTAGATTAGGACCACATACAGTGTGCAACCTCATGTTTTGGGACGAATTAAAGTATCTTTACAGTAAATACACAAACACACCTCTTTTGTAAATACAATAAATTATTATTAAATTTTGATTTTAATCAATGACAATAACTTGATCTGATTCTCTAACTACAAATATGGATTTATTTCGTGGTGTGCGAAGTGTTGGTTCTCTTAGCCACTTGGAGTTTGCCACTTCCCTAATTGTTAAACGATGGTGGGCTTCAGGTTCCAACATGTGCCTAGAAATAATAAAAATCAAAAATAATAAAATTATCCAAGCCATTTTGACTCACGTTATTAAACTACGAAGAAAATCACAATGACTTTTCCAGGATTTAAAATTCGACGCGCATATCGACCTTTTCAACTGATTTTCCAACATAGTTTTGACATTAGTATCATCAAATGGCATCGTAGCTGATATCATTATGTAAAGGATACATCCCAAGGCCCATATATCGTATTTTTTTGGATCGTAGCTAATCCCCTTAAAAATAAATTTAAATCAAGTCAAGAAATTACTCGTGATCCCTAAAATACTTGGATTATTTCTGGTGCGGCATAAGCTGCTGAACCACAAAATGTCGAAGAAAAGATTTTCCGCCCCTTCGTATTCACACAAAATCGCGCGAATCCAAAATCACAAATTTTAATCACATTATTACTAGTGAGTAGAATATTTTCGCATTTTAAATCTCTATGTGCTATATCGATTTCATGAAGATAAACAACTGCATCGACTATTTGCCTGCAACAAAAGCAAGTATAATTTTTAGCACAAAATTTTTAAAAACCTTACCTAAATATTGATTTCGACCGATTTTCATCAATCGGACCCGTATCTCTAATATGCTCTAATAAGTCACCATTTGGACAGAACTCCATTGCAATTATAATATAATTTTCAGTTTCCGACAAGCTTTTCATATTTACAATATTAGGATGTTTCAAATACTTCACAAGACTGAAATTCTAAATTATTCCCTGGATAAAAAAATGTATAACTGCATACCCCAATTCGCGAGGAAGAAATTTCTCCCTAAACTCCTTCCCACTTTGTTTCTTATCAATAATTTTACACGCTATAGCTTTATTAGACCCGTCATTTTTAAGTGCCTTATACACTTTACTGTACGTTCCTTCTCCTATTAATTTATTCAAAGAATACCCCATTTCTAATACTGCACGGTTTTTCTAAAATAAAAAATGAAAAAATCTTATAAAAAATTGTATCTTTTTAATTACCTCTACATTCTTGTCAATTTTATTTAATTTTGCCATGCTTTCTTTAATTTTGTCTTATTCAATTTCACTCCCCAACTTATTAAAGGACTATATAATTTCCATACGCAAAATTACAACTTAATTTTACAATTAAATTAACACTTATGACATTATTTTGAATGTAATAATATATCACCTACTTTGATCCATTTTATTTTTAGTTATTTAAGAAATTATTATTCTATCTCACACAATACTATAATAAAGAGTAAATAATAAAGTTCATAACACGCTCGCGCGCCCGCGAATATTTTTGAAAATTCAAAAAATATTTACATTTTGTTATATGCAACCAAACATACAGCATTTAAAGTTGCCTATTTGTTTTCTATCTTCTCAACTACGGTTCTATGATTCTATTTTGACAGTGAAGTATGAATGACATTTGACATCTGTAAATTAAAAATGGCTCTTCGCGTATTATTTAATCTTTCTGTTGATTAAAAATGTTTTTAAAACATGATTTAACGTAAATTTAAGTGCAAAAATATGGAGGAATTCAGTGGACCTGTTTGTTACGTCTTGGTCGTCGGTTTTCACCATAAAAAAGGCTGCCAGGTTAGACAACTTATGTCCTAATGTTTTTTTTTAAACAATTATCTCAATGTAATTAATCATAATGATATGTTTATCACGAGATTTATCACGAAAGTTGTGGAAAATGAAATTAAATTAATTGTAGGTTGAGTATTCTTATCCGCCTCTAGTTCCCGGAAGCCCAAATGAATGTCCGATTGGTTGGAAATATTTACCTACACTTGCTTTACCCGATGGTTCTCACAACTTTAATGAAGACACCGTTTATTTTCACCTACCAAGTTTAACAAAACCACGCAAAACAATTTATGGAATATCATGCTTTCGCCAAATACCAATTGAAGTAAGAAACACGCAAATCTTATATTTAATCTAATATTTGTATTTTTAGAAACTTAAAAATGTAACTTCAGATATTACAAGAGGGACAGTTCAAAAATCTGTATGTGTGTTAAGCACCTTACCATTATACGGGCATATTCAAGTGAAAATGGCACTCATTACTCACGCTTATTTTGATGAAGGCGATTTTAGTAAAGTTTCGTTATTGGAAGATACGTATCATCATTTGAATTCCGTGCTTTTGCAAAACGAGTCACCTACTCAATCGTTTGTAGGTAATAAATTCATGCAGGTATTTATTTTGTAATAACGTTTATTAAATTCTTATTAATTTTTAGGACTTTCGGCTAGAGATTTTATATTGCAATGGAGACACAAAGCAATCCTCTTGTTTAAATTACTTTTACTTGAGCGTAGAGTAATATTTTATAAATCACCTGTACATCCGCTTTGCTCAACCATTTTAACCCTTTTATCGCTCCATCCGGGAATGATTGAACAAGGATTACACGAATCTGCTTGTATTAGGTTGTCAAGACCCATGTCACCAATGCCGAATTTCTCAGATGATGACACAACCCCTGAAGCAAGTCCAAAACATGCACTCCAAACACGTGTTGAAAATAATACCATAGCTGCTGAATTAGGAACGGAATTAACAGTGTCCATTGAAAATAAAGAAAACGAAGCAAGTCCAAATGAAAAAAGCTTACAGCGTGAACCAAGCACTGAAGGTTTTTCAGATCAAATTAATCACAACCTCACATACTTAGCGCAATTGCAACCTGAAAATTGTGGCTTTCCTTTATCTGTCTACAGTCAAGGCTATTTATGCCTCCCGTACTTATCTTTACCTTACATGGATTTATTAAGTGATGTTAATGTACGCGGCTATGTGGCTGGTGCTACAAATGTGCTTTTCAAACAAAAAAGGCAGCTGTATGATATTCTTGTTGATATTGATGCCGGACGGATTGAGTGCCAAGATATGGAGTTACGGAAGCAGCTCCATTTAACAACTGAAGATTTGAGATTTGCTGACTATATTGTTAAGCACGTTAGTGATGAAAAACACGACGTGTTTTTAGATGGAGTCGGGTGGGAAGGCGGCGATGAATGGATAAGAACGCAATTTAAAATATATTTGTTATGTTTATTACGTACCTCCATGCTACAAGGTTAATAAAATTACCTTTAAAAATGTTTTTTTTAAATAAATTACTGTTTTAGATGGAAGTAAGGAATTGGAGCAATTTAACTCGACGTTCATGTCAGCTTGGAAGGATACACATAATTACAAAATGTGGAATAGTGCCGAGTCGCCAGGAATAATGGAAGTTAATCCAGGCCACCCGTATGCAGGGCAACTTTCAGTATCCGACATGAAATTAAGACTCTCACAGTAATTAAAATTAATTTTATTAAATTTATAAATAATTTTTTTAAATTTTAGCACCATACATAACACGGAAAGTGGGCGAAAAATAAACCAAGCAATGTTAACCACAGGAAGAGCAGTCGCTACAACAAGCAAGGCTGTTGGTAAGAACCAATCAAATCAATTTTATGTGGGTATAAATAATTTTTTTTTTAAATTTTTTTAGGAGGTGCTATATCACATGCGAAAGGTGCATTTTCAAGTTGGTTTAGTAATCTTCTGGTAACACCTGATCCATCTCAAAAGCTGGATATAAATAACTCGCAGATAGAAGCCATGGAAAACAAAAATAATGAAAATAAAGTGAGGAGTGATAACGATGAGGCTACAAATTTAAAAAATGAAAAGAACGCCACCAATGGCTTTATTATAAAAGAAATACACGAGAACAAAAATGAACTGCAACAAGTTTAATTAAAAATTAATTATTTAAAGCGTACTTAGTTATTGTGTACATATTTTTGGTTGTGATATTTTTTCAGATGTAAATGCTCCTTTTACAAATCGTGTAAAGTTTATTAGACAGACTTTTTAATATTAAGCACTGATCGTTTTCGTGATAGTTGAAGAAATTTTTTAATAATTGTTATAAGTTTATATTTAGAATTATGTATTATTATAAATAATTACTTTTATTTTATTTATTACATAGAGGTTCATAAAAATAAATGATTCTATTAATCTTTCGTTGTATTAGTTGTCTGTGGCGTATAAATATATCTATCTATCTACCCAGAAATTTTTAAAGGGGGGTGCACTTTTGACGTACTTCCATCTACTTCCAATTAAACAAAAACAGTATAAATGTTTTTAAAAATATTTATAAAAATTAAAAAATTATTTAGTTTTTTCCGACTAAAGTCCCAAAAAAGGTGAATAAAATACAAAATATTTCAAGAAATCGACGATTTTCCCAAGTTTTTCCTTGGAGTTTTCCGGCGAAAATTGTACCAGTGATAAATACTAGTGCTACACACGATTGTACAAAATTTTGTAAAAATATTTATAAAAATAAAAAAGTTATTAAGTTTTTTCCAACTAAAGTCCTAAAAAAGGTGAATAAAATACAAAATAATTCAAGAAATCGACGATTTTCCCAAGTTTTTCTTGGAGTTTTCCGGTGAAAATTGTATCAGTGATAAATACTAGTGCTACACACGATTGTACAAAATTTTATAAAAATATTGATACAAATAAAAAAGTTATTAAATTTTTTCCAACTAAAGTCCCAAAAAAGGTGAATAAAATATATATAAGTCAAGAAATCGACGATTTTCCTGGAATTTTCCGACGAAAATTGTACCAGTGATAAATAATAGTGCTACACACGATTGTACAAAATTTTGTAAAAATATTTATAAAAATGAAAAAGTTTTCGTTGGAATTTTCCGGCGAAAATTGTACGAATGATAAATAATAGTGCCACACACGATTGTACAATTTTTTTTAAAAATATTTATAAAAATAAAACAGTTACTAAGTTTTTTCCAACTAAAGTTCTAAAAAAAGTGATGAATAAAATACAAAATAATTCAAGGAATCGACGATTTTCCCAAGTTTTCCTTAGAATTTTCCATCGAAATTTGTACCATTGATAATACATAGTACCCTACAAGATTGTACAAAATTTTGTAAAAATATTTATAAAAATAAAAAAGTTATTAAGTTTTTTCCAACTAAAGTCCCAAAAAAGTGAATAAACTACAAAATAATTCAAGACATCGACGATTTTCCCAAGTTTTCCTTGGAATTTTCCTGTGAAATTTGTACTACTGATAAGTGATAGTACCACACACAATTGTACAAAATTTTGTAAAAATATTTATAAAAATAAAAAAGTTATTAAGTTTTTTCCAACCAAAGTCCCAAAAAAGATGAATAAAATACAAAATAATTCAAGAAATCGACGATTTTCCCAGAATGTGGTATGTCCATTAAGAAACAAGAGTTTATAAAATTGATATAAAATATATATTCTTTGGTTAAAATTTGAAAATATAATCTTTACAAATGTACATCCAGAAACAAAATTTACAATAAAAAAAGTACATTAGTCTTTTGCTTACTTAGATAAAATTAAGCTATAAGCCCAACCAATCACTCTCACAAAATTTTAATGTGGTTATGTGATAGGTGGTATTATAATACGTTAATATGTGTATCAATTTGAGGTTTCCTTTGTAAGAAACGATTTGATACAATTATTTCACAAAAATTTAATACTTAAATAATACGAATAATGGCACTTGCGGTAACTAAGTGATTATCACCTATAATTTTTTGTGCAAAAAATTTCTAGCACCTAAATATTGCAAATGTAATACGTTAATTGTACTTAAATCATTAAACTAGAGTAATTTAACTAACTTAACATAAATACTAAACGAATTTAAAGTAAAGCGCTATTTTTGGAAGTTTGCTTCATCACATTTGTATTCAAGTCTATGGTTTCCTCTTTTTCGGAGGTTTAGGTGGTGGTGTTGGAGGTTTATCATGTTCTTTACTTGTTTTAGTAATTACGGAGTAGACAGCATTATCTATACAATTTATAGAAATATCGGCGATAGTCGTTGGTATATTGCAATAATCAATTTCCCTTAATTTTATTGGTAATGGAGGGGGTAGATCTTCTTCACTCACACTTGAATCAGTGGTGCCTATATAAAGGACGCTTATTAAATAATAAAAATATTAATTATTTTATTACCAATAGAATCTCTGTTACTGCTTGTTCCTGAACTACTGGCTGCACGTAAGTTCAAAGATAAACTGGTAGGTCGTGAAAACTGTCCACTAGATGGTCGACTTAGACGTTTTTCTTTCTCTACTTCGGACCTCAAGGGACGTTTAGGTGTCAGCTTAAAAAAATCCAATTAAAATCGAGATTTCAATTATAATTTTGATTACCTCTTCTCTAAGTTCAAATACTGGATTTCCATTATTTGCAGAGATAATAACAGCAGTTTCCGTTTCGGAAGTGTACCATTGTGTGCTTACCATACTTGAGTTGCTAATAGATTCGGTTTTACTCGATCTACGCTTATCTTTATTGAATTTTCCCTTTTTGGAGCTAATCGGTGTGCCTGATAAGCTCCGAGAAGGTGATAAAAGAAGACTTTTTGTACTTGGTGAAGAGATTTTACTAAAATATTAAAGCAATTAAAGGTTTTTAATTACTAGAAGATTTTTATAAACAAATAATTACCATTAAAATTTCCAATTAAGCATCCCGTTAAATAATGAACTAATCTAATTAAAATACTAGGTGTAAAAGAAAGGTGTTGTTTTAGCGTGCTTATTTATGTGTAAATAAAAATAAAGTTGTTAATTAATAGGTGCTAGAGGCAATTTTAGTTAATGTGATTAGGAAACCCATTTTGTGATGAACGTCTGCAAATAAAATAATTTGTTAGTATAGTTTACACCAGTGCAACAAAAGCGTTTAGTTATCTAAAATTTTATTTGAAGGATTACTGGGAGTAGGAGTATTACTATCATGCTAATTGGAATATCAAGCAGCTATTTGAAAAAGCAAACAAAAATACAAACCTGTTACTAATTTGCGAGGATGATGTAGAAAAATTAAAGCTCGAGGTCAAGTTTTTAAATGATGTTACTTGTGATCTCGTTAAGCTTGAAACACGGCTTCTAGCACCAGCATTACTAAATCAAAAAACGGCATGCATAAATAAGGACAAACAAAATTATCAATAAAAAAGTATATCACTGCTTCACAAATTAATATATCCCATCTCCCTCAATAAATAAATGAAGCAGCAAAAAATTAATCAAAATCCATTCCAAAAAATTGTAAAAACAAGTTGATAATAAAAAAATATACATGCACTACATTGAATATAAAAACTTTTATTAATCCCGAAAACAGCAAGAAATTAAAGCGTACTTGTAAACTAATTAATCTTTAAATCACCTTAAGCAAATACTTACTCTGATAAGCTAATTGCATCAGAATTCTTCCCATCATCCATCATGTTAACCTGCTTTCGTAATGTTACGTTTTTTAAATCTTCACATATCTAAAAACGAGCTGTGAATCATATTTGTTTACAAAAGCTTTTACAATTTACCTTTTTACCGTATTTTTCATACACACCATCCCGCATTTTAACAAAACATTCCTCTAACCGTTTTTGAAGAGGCTGAAGCGTGTCCGGTATGTTTTGTCTAAGGATTTCAACGCATTTTTCTAAAATTGGTATTTGACTAGCAATTAAGTCTTTTAGTTTGTCAATTAACTCCAGATCTTCTGGATGTCCTTCTTTGTATTCATCAGTGAAGAATGAATTTTCATAATTTGTTATTCCCCCCATCACGGCTGGATCTAATATACCTAAAAAAACAAATTCTAATAAGACAATTAATTTTTTTTAAATTCATTCATTCATTTTTTTGAGTTTTTGGGGTGTAAAAATTTTTTTGGGGGTGTAGAGGGCAAGTGACCCCTACATAAAACCGGACGGGGGTGCAAGTCTTCAAAGTTGACGCCGACGAAAACCGGAAAAAAAGCAAGAAAAATCGACCGACTTTGGCCCGGAAAAAATTGAAATTCGAACCCCGCTTAGAATCGACATCCGTCTTCACGATGCAACCAAAATTTTTAAAATCTGACTAAAAAACTACCCGTTTCGGGGTGGTCCAATCGAAAATTGGCGTAAACACTGTCTTATAAAAAACACCTTGCGGTTTTAGTATTATTTATTATTGACTTACCGCTGAGTTTTAAACTCAATTGGTTTACATTAACCGACGATAATTTATCATTATTGTAAGATAAACACATCGACATTAATTGATTGTTAATATTTTCCATCGTTTCTATGGCCAGGTTCAATGGAGACACTTCAAAAGTTTCGCATGTTTTTACAGGAAACCACCTTAATATATGCGGCAATGAATGTTCTGTTGTAAGGACAACTCGTTGTAACCACATGGTTGCAAATTCATTAGCGTCTTTTAATGTTGGATCTTCTTTTCTGAGAGGGCGCGAATATTGAAACTTGTCAACGTGGTTTACTTTGTAAAAGTTGACAATATTATCTGCTACTTTCTTGCCCGAAAAACGATTTATTTTCTCCATCACTGGATCAACATTATTAATTTGTAAATCTATAAATTTATTAAGAAATTTAATCACATTCACTTAAAGTTTACTTATATAAAAATTAAAAGGATACATTGTCCGTTAGAATAGACTATCTCATCACCAGGTTGAGTAAGTTTTGTTAACATTTCGGCCTTTGGAAATTCGTTTAATATTCTTGAACAAAATTCGGCCAAACGTTCGTATTCTTTGCCACGATATACAAAAATTTTATTTTGTAAGAATTTTGGAAAGCCGCATCCGTAATAAGCAACTCTAAAATATTCAGACTTGGGTCTTTTATGAGTTATTATGTTCTTATAATATTCCGACATTCTTTCGTGAAGTTTTGCGAGATTTTCATAATCGAATGTTTCCTCTTCATATTGTTTTATTAATTCCTGACTTTTTTCTAAAGCATATTCCCACATCTAAAATCACAACAAAAGTAATGAATGAACATGAATAGAATTAATTTTACCTTTCCCTTGTTGTAATTATCGATTATATCATAGTAAAGTTTTTCCTTTAATTTTCTGTGCGTATTAAACTCGATGGGTCTGTTGCTTTTTAGTAAAGGCGGCAATAATTCATCCGACCATTTTAAGAGTTTACAGTGTAGCTCTAATGTGTAAGCAGCTTCGGTATAATTCTCACATTCTGTATGTAAATCGTATAGTTTATAAACGTATCGAATATACATTTCTTTTCTGTTAATTTCAGAGTAAAAGTCTAATAAATTAACGATGCAAATCATTCGATTATCCTTATTCTCATCGTCCATAATATATCGGTATTGCAAGAGCCTTTCCATTAGACTCGTTACAATCTTAACAAAATTAACACCTTTATCCTTAAGTGTTGCATGTTTAAGACACAAATCCATCATGAGGTCATAAAATAATTGTCTGTAAATTTCATCCCCACGTCCTCCTTCAATTAAAGTATCCAACTTTGCGATAATTTCATTTTCGAAATCATCAAAACTTCCTTTAACATTTTTCGAGTTTCTTATTGTGTCACCGAAACTCTCAAATTCAATATTTGATGAATAGTATTCACATTGCATCATGTCAAAGAATATAGGTATAGTAGCTTTTCTTAATTCCGTTTCTGGCAGTAAAGTCATTTCTAAAATGTTTTCTACAAGGCTGGGAACAAACTTACGCTTGTACTGCCCTAGGTTAAACCACATGGAACGTATTTCAAATCCCATTTCTCGTCGCATATCTTTATATCTATTAACTATGCGTAATCGTTTGTTGCAAGTGAATTTTTCTAGTTGTAACGCTTCTTGAGTCATAAACGCTATGGCACAGTGGAAAAAGTTATTCCAAGCCTGCTGTTCAAATTTATCAAAAAAATAATCGCGAATAGTGTGACTAAAGAATCTGAGAGCTTTAAGTATGACAAAATTTTGAAGCATAATCATATCACACCAATCTTTGGGAAAAATTGATTTTTCAACCAAATCCTTAAATATCATGAGAACTTCCATTAAAAAATCTAGAATATCAATAGGTGTCGCAAAGGACCTAATATAATTTTCATAATGTTCATTACTCATTTGTCGGAAAATATCAATTAATATCGTTATCAGGTTCCTCTAAAAAATAAATACGTATTACTTATTTAATATTGGAGTAATTAATTTACTTACAGCATAAGGGTTTTCTTTTTCCA
Source organism: Stenus bimaculatus (assembly GCA_963971135.1). Classification (NCBI taxonomy): domain Eukaryota; kingdom Metazoa; phylum Arthropoda; class Insecta; order Coleoptera; family Staphylinidae; genus Stenus; species Stenus bimaculatus. Next base: position 1,334,078 of record OZ020183.1, read on the forward strand.
TTTTTATAAAGCTTTGGCTTATAGTACGTAAATCAGTTGTTATTATTTCATTAAGGCAATGATAAGTCTGTAACGGATCGGTTTCAAACAACAAGTCCATAATATCTCCAAGGGTTTTTATACATAATTCAATCTAAACGCATAAAAATAATTTAATAATACAATTTATTTAAATAAAGGTAAAAAAAGATGGTAATGAAATATTGATCATTATTTTAAATGTGTTTCACCTCTTCAGGATATCCGGTGTGTTCGTTAATACACTTTTCCGATTCTCCAAGCACACGAGCCACCTTGGCCACTGAACTTTTGTTTATTCGACGTCCCTGCTGCGTTCCAGGAGTTACACCCTATAATACCCAATTTTACCACTAACTACTTCTACATTATTTATTTTACAAAAGTAAAAAGAGCAAAAAATTATAAGATATTATTAAATAGTATAATTGTTTTGATGGTGCATAAAATTATACAATGTGCTAATTAATTTTTTTTAAAGAAACAATTTTGTTAGAAAGATAAGATATATGTAAAGAAAATAAACATGCAGTTGCAACTTCTACGTGCGAAGTAAGACAGAAACTAATGCAAAAAAAAACAATCAAATAAAGCACAAACATTAAATATAACACAAATTACATAACAATGCGTAACAACAAACCGTCATTTAGCAAGTGACACTTCAGTGGCCAAGACAACTCTGTGCATAGAAAAAAGAAACATTTGTGTAATTATTATTATTTGCGGTAGGTACGTTTATTAATATGTACAGCTTTTATCACGATTATATACAATTCAATTGAAATAATATACAAAATCTACGTTTAAGTACAATAATAATATGGAGTATTGAATATACAATTAGTGAGTTCACAAGTGTGTAGCGTTAAAAAATTGAAAGTTAATCATTTATATTTAAAGTATAAAGAAAGTAGAAAAAAATGATAAAAAATTCAAGTCTCTACGATGTTTCGTTCAAAAGTTATGAATTTTTATATAAAATATGGCATTGTGGTATTATCTAAAAATTTTTGATTTTTTGAGGTTTAAATTTTTTTAGGGGGTGTAGAGGGCAAGTGACCCCCTACATTTCATCCATTTGTATTATCTTTCATGTGAGGGGTTGAAAAAAATTTTTTTTGTAATTTTTAAGGCTACGGGCTTGAAATTTTTCATTGAAATCGGTTTTTGTTTTTTTTCTCGAAAAGTATAAAAGTTACCGGTTCCAAATTTTTACCGAAGGTAAACACTGTAGATAGACACGTTTTAAAAAATATTCGGATAAAATCGGTAACTTTTAGTACAAATACGGCTCAGGACGGCGAAGTTTTGAACCATTTTTTAAATTTTTTGTGAATATATGTAGCGGGGATTAAGTGGAGAATTTTCAGCCCTTAAATGTCACCGTGGTGATTATAGTTTCGAAAATATTAATTATTTTGTTGAAAGTGAAAAATTTAAGAGCAAAATTTTGACTCAAAATGGAGATTTTGCTTATTTTACTACATTTTCAGTCATAACTCGAAAACGAAAAAAGATAGCGAAGCGATTCTCGCTTAGAATCGACATCCCTCTTCACGATGCAACGGGAATTTTTAAAATCTGACTAAAAAAACGTCCGATTCTAGGGTTTTCAGAATCTGGCTCCACACTTTAAAGATAAACATAAATACAAACTGCACGTTTGACAAGAAACAAAGAAATTGAAGCACATTAATTAAGCATTATAGGTATCACCTTATACAGTGTGTCCCAGAAAGGAGTGATTAAAATTGTTCCGTCAATAAAATAAATTTTTTTAAAAATTTTTCTCATCACTTTTTTCTGGATGACACTGTATATTTCTTCATTTTTAATTATTATGTAATCGTTTGTAGAAATCAATTTAGCATGTAATAATATGGTATAATGAAAAAACAGTTGTTTTAAGCATAGCATCTTAAGAATTTTGTCAGCACAAGATTCATAGAAAATACATACCTCCTCGTTTTGTTCTAACAGTATTCTAATTTGCCTTGTAAATATCGGTAATAAAATGTGACGACATTCTTGCAATTTAAAGAGTTGACTGTGAACTATTTCATTCATAGTCATAATTTTTTGCTTAGTCAACTTATTTTCTGGCATTCTTTCCAATAGATTACACAAAATATAACTAAAATTAATAATATTATAGTATCAAACACGCCATTTAAAAATACTACCTTAATCTATTTGCATCAAAAATTTTTAAAATATCAGTTATGGTACTCGGTAAATATTTTAGGCAAGCACCTTGTTCCCTTAATAACTTATCAGAATTTTGGCACATTAACTCAACAATACTGTCCAATAAATCCACCATGCTTTTCTCAAACTCCTTATTATCATCTTCATCGTGCAGTTCCATAAAAAGTAATCGTGACCTCGAAATAAATCTCAAAATATATTCAAAAGATTTCATTGTTTTGAAAACAATCAGTGGAGCTTTGTGCGAGTTGGTAATTAAATCAGTTAAGACTTTTATTAATTTCCTAAAAATTAAAAAACGATTATGCAATTCATTTTGCTTTTAAATTGAAACTTACTTGAAAGCTAAAGTGGCAGAAAAACTTTCTTTAATGTACAAGTCCAGTACTGGTTCGAAATGTTGATACTTCCAATCGTAGCTGACTATACCAATGGTATGCAGGAGACACTGGAAAACCCTCTCGTCGTAGGTTGTCGTTGTAGGATTAAGCATTAAAATACTAAACAAGGTATCCAGGATATCCTGCAAGAATTTAACGATATCTTCACCATCAACCAATTCCAAATTTTTTAAACAGGTGTTTAAATCGTCCTGATTTGATGACCAATTTAATAAACCCAGTAAGTTTACTAAAAATTATTATTATTATACCGATTTGAGCTTTTGAAATTTTAGTCATATTTTTTTTCCAGTGGAGTTTTTTTTTAATTTCTTTTTCTGGTACACAGAAAAATCTTGTGGCTACCAATTTCTTCTTTTTTGTTTTTGTAAGTCAAACCAAATAGTCACAAGGTACAAAAAACGTTTGCTTAGCAGTGTTTTGAAAAATTCTAAAAAACTAATTGAAATCACATTTTTTTTCCAACACTAGCAATAAGTTAAAGTATAAACGAAGAGTGAAAAGTTAAGGTTTTTGTTCTAATATATTTTTAAACTTTTCATAGCTTTCCAAAAATTAAGTAAAATTTTAAGAAATTTTTCGAGCACTCTTTTAACTATTTGGTTTGACTTACAAAAACAAAGAAGAAATTGGTAGCCACAAGACTCTTCTTTGTACCAAAAAAAAGAAATTTTAAATAAGCTCCAATGGAAAAAAAGTTATGATCAAAAACGCAAATATCAAATTTTACCATTTTGTGTTAATTTTGTAGAACAAATATTGGAAGATATAACAAAAGAATCCTTGTTACTTAAACTTAAACCGTTAACTTGAATTGGTGTCGTGTCGACTTCTTGCTGGCTCGAAGGAAGACTCAGGTATTCATTGGTGTTATCCTTGAATTTTTTATGGTCTATCTTATACACGAGTAAGCTATGCTTATCATCTTTAAGAGTAGTACCATCTTTTTGTAATAATTTTACATAAGCCATTGCAAAAGGTTTTTCACTCTTGTCTTTGGCCTCATTCGATGAGCGATGTTTAAAAAAAAATTTAATATGACTTTGCTTAAATTCCTCGATTGGTATTGCTACTTTAAACGTTTCCCACCACTGTGGTTTATCTTCGTGGTAATATATTACCGACTTGTATTCGCTTATCGGTTTTTCTCCACCTCCGATTGATATCACCTCCTATAATAAAAAGAAGTAATTAATTAAAACTTTGATAATATTAAAGCACTCACAGGAATACAATCGCCATTTTCATTACACACTTTAACAGTTACTTCCACATTTTTATCGCTCGTTTTATTTCCTTTAGAAAATTCACCACTGATTAATGTCAAATACAAATCGTTCCTCACATCACCTGGAAGAATCACTTCGGGGAAGCCCATTTTTCTTGCTGTTGATACGTTTCCCAACACCAAATGAGGATTTTCTTCACGAACCTAAAAAAATTAATGAAAAAAACAAACAACGGCATCAATTATATTATTACCTGCTTAATATCTCCATGCAACAGTTTTAAGCTTATAAAGAGAGATTGATTTTTGTTCTCGTTTTTACCATCTTCACGGTTTGTTATTTTTCTCAACGTTTGATCTAAATTATCTTTATCACAACTAAAAAAATACAATTAGATATTTTTTTTTCAAAATAATTCACTTACTTATAAAAAGGTACTGCAAACTCTTGTTCCAAATCACTTTCAAGCTTCCCTGACATGTATACTGTAATATCTTTGGCTGCTACACCTACAGGTCTCCTCATTCCATCAGAACCACCTTTTTTGTTATTAATTGACATGGAAGTGCGGCGATGATCTATTTCTTTACTTTCCATTGCACCCACACGGATTACATAACAAACTAAATAAATTTTCTCCCTTTCTAAATCTTTTTTACCTAAATCCTATAAAATAATAGTATATTGTTTATTTACATACAACACACAATGCAATGTTAGTGTATATTGGGTTGCCCTTTTATTCCTTGTTAGTGCAAAGTAGTAATTTCTACTCCTAGGCAGTACAAAGTGACCATAGAATCAACAAACATAAAAAGTGACATTTTAAACCCTGTCAAACAGAAGACTGTACTTTAATGACGTATGACGAAAAATTATATTATTATATGGTAAATCTTAACTCACCGTGAACATAACACGTAAATTATTAATTTGATCTAAATCGCTCATCAATCCATCCTTTGACCACCGTACGACGTAATTTTCTGTAAAAGCTTTGTACTCCTTAGCATCATACAAAAACATGAGTAATTCAGCATCTTCCATCATTTTGTATGTAAAATTTTTAACTGATACGATAAATATGTGAGAATATTGTTGGATTGCAGAGGAAGTTTGTTCTTTAATTTCAGTCTGAAATAATCAAAATTGAAAGTATTTTGGCATAATTAGTATGGTGAACTTACCTTATTTTTATTTAATAATTCAACTGTTGTCACATGGTGATTGTACAATTGATTGGTGCTTGTATTATCAGGATTAATAATATTACCGTTTTTATCCCTCACAACTAAATCAAGACCGAGCAATTTATTCCCAGATGCAATATCTTTTGTAGATTCTTTACTAACACGTTTCAGTTCATCAACAGGTAACGTCCCACTGGTAATTTCACTACGTCTACTTATTAAATCATTCATTAATGTCCTTAACATGTCGAAATTTACTCTCTGGTTCTAAAAAAATTAAAATCCATAAATGGATCGGATACGTTATAAAATAATTACCACAAATAAATCTTTCCACAACGTTCCCCATTCTCTCAAAACTTGTGTAATCTCATGCACGATAGGTGGATGATTTGTTAATATAAAATTGGGTGTAGTTTGTGTTTTAACAATCTGGCAGTCGATGATATGGACGTAATTCCTGGGTACGAGTCCCTTTCTAGATTGTCCATGAATGCTATAGCCGTAGAACCAATTTTCCTCCTCTTCCAATAAGTGAAGCGAATCCCCCACATTAACACAGAGTTTGTTTTCATCCTCGGATTTAAATGTGTAAATAACTGCAAATTTCATGATTTTATAAAAAATTTCGTATTTTAGTCATTATTTTTAGAATATGAGTTACAAAATTGTTAATAACTTTTTTATTTTTATAAATATTTTTACAAAATTTTAGATATTTGTTTATGATACTCCAATTTATCTGTGGTAAATTTTTCGTCAAAAAATTCCAAAAGAAACTTGAAAAAACGTTGATTTTGTGAGTTATTTCTTAATTTTTAACAACTTGAATTATAAAATTGTGAATAACTTTTTTATAGTTGCAAATATTTTTACAAAATTTTACACGTGTATTTGTAATACTGCCAGTTAATAATGGTAAAATTTTTATCAGAAAATTTCAATGGAAACTTGAAAAAATTCATGATTTTATAAATTATTTCGTATTATAACCATTATTTTTGGAAGTTGAGTTACAAAATTGTTAATAACTTTTTAATTTTTATAAATATTTTTACAAAATTTTGTATATTTATTTATGATACTATAATTTATCATCAGTAAAATTTATGCCAGAAAATTCCAACAGGAACTGTATAAAACAGGTAATTTGATGAGTAGTTTCCAATTTTTTAACGACTTGAGTTACAAATTTGGTAATAACTTTTTTATAGTTGCAAATATTTTTACAAAATTTTGCACGTGTATTTGTAATACCACCAGTTAATAATGGTAAAATTTTCATCGGAAAATTTCAATGGAAACTTGAGAAAATTCATGATTTTATAAATTATTTCGTATTTTAACCATTATTTTTGGAGCTTGAGTTACAAAATTGTAAATAACTTTTTTATTTTTATAAATATTTTTACAAAATTTTATACATTTGTTTATGATACTCCAATTTATCTGTAGTAAATTTTTCGTCAAAAAATTCCAACAGAAACCTGAAAAACCGTTAATTTTGTGAGTTATTTCTCATTTTTAACGACTCGAGTTATAAAATTGTGAATAACTTTTTTATTCTTGTTAATATTTATACCAAATTTTGCAAGAATATTCACAATACTACTATTTAATAATGGTAAAATTGCTGTCGGAAAATTCCAATGGAAACATGGGAAAATTCATGATTTTATATATTATTTCGTATTCCAGTCATAAATATCTGCCTGTTTTACTGGTGCCGTATGACTATTTGGTTTGACTTACAAAAACAAAGAACAAAAAAATTAGTAGCCACAAGATTCTTCTGTATACCAAAATTTCAAAAAAGCTCAATTGGAAAAAAATTATGACCGACTTGTTAAGTTATTTGCATAGAGAAAATAATACTCTGGAACTGATTTATGTAGAATAAGGTTGTTAAAAGCAAGAACCTTGAATCTAATAAGAAATATTTAGCTGTAAGATTTATCAAAATAATTGAAAATAATACCTTACATAATAACAAAAGTAGTATTGACGGTAATGTTAAACAAAGTAATTACATTTTAATTTTAGGAGGGGGCCTGGATAATTATTTAAACAATGAGGATGGAAATAATAAAGAACCACAATTAACAATACATTAATAAATTGAAAATATAAAATTTACATTTATTAAGACTCTCATCATCTAGCAAATAATAAAGGTTAACTGATTTATTAGTAATGTTAATATAAGTTGTTAGGACTTAACATTTGACCTTAACGTTACAGATGGGGACTCTTTACGAATCACAATTTCGCTTAAATACTTGATAGGGAATTTCTTTAAATAATTACCAATCACTAAAACAGCTAAAGTTACTTGGAAATATCTTATATCATTTACAAAATGTTTAACTGTGGGTGACAAATTAAATGATCTAAGTGGGAGGGGCAAGATAAAAACAATCAAATTATTATACAAGAGCTTGATTAAATAAAAATGCTTTAAGTTAAGTTAAACTTTAAAATGAGTCCCAATTTTCTAATTAGGTGTAAAAAACATTCAAACTCTCAAAAGCAAGCAACAAGTTGAAAGTTTTATTTTGTTTGGTTATGTTGATCTAATTAAATTAAAGGCGGTTTACTTACCAACTCCATAATAGCCATTTCCTGGAGTTGGTTTCCAAACACTCATTTTTAATTATTTAAGATAAATAAATAATATATATGTTAAAAATATAATATAAAAATCAACGCCATTCTGTGTTGAGCTATTTCTGTTTTTGCTCGCTTCTGTAATGAGTAATCGTTAATCTTCGAATGATTACGAGGATAATCGAAAATTTTGACAGCTTAGGAGTACGTTCCACTAAAAGCTCATAACACCTACAATGATAAAAAATTTACTTATTATTAAAAAATTAGTTTACAAATGTAATTATTTTTTTATATCATTATGTATGAATGTCTATCAAAAACGAGTAAAAAAGTGGGAGTTTTCATTAAAAAAATCTATGCTGACGTCATTGCTAAATCACCAGTTACGTCATTAATTTTTTTTATATCAAAAGATGGAATATTAAAAACAAAAATTGATCTATCCGAGCGATTTTCTCAAAAAAATTAAATACCGCAGTTACGAATTTTGTTGCAAACTTTATCACCCCGTATGTCAAAATTTGATAAATATCCGCTATGATATTTTCGTTATAGCGGATATATCATTTTCCCTGTTTTCTTCAAAGAGTTCCAAATATTATTTACGTTTTGGCTAATAACTTTTATATTTTTGAAAATTATTGTAATGTTTTTTTGGTTCTTGGCGTTACGGTGTCAAATTAATATTAAAACAAGGCTCAAAAGACAAATATAAAAATCTTAATTTAAATGAGATTTATTTATAGCAAATTTTGCTTAATCGCAAGTTCGTTAATTTTGCTGATTAACATAACCACCTTCCGATGTAAATGAAGTTGCATAAAAATGCGATTTTCAAATGGGCGTAATTCCGAAAGTATTAATCGTAGACCACGCTATGCTAGGTCAATTTAATGGTATTTTTATGGAGAATGCGGAAATGCAAAAATATACTGGGTGTTCTCTTTAAAATAAGAAAGTTGCCATCCACTTCGGGAATAACCGGAAGTTCCACAAAATCAAAAATGACTTTATTAGAAAGTTCGTAATTAAATACTTTCGTAGACAAATTTTCAGAATCATAAACATAACCGTTCAAACGATAGCAGGGGGGATTTACTTTATGTCCGCACTGTATATCATCCTATTTATCAAAAAAAAAATAAATAGCCGCTATTTATGCTTCACTACTCGCAAGCACACTCGCAAGCCTCGCAAGTGTCATATGGCCTTAAAGGCGTTAAGTGGAACGTACGGTAAGTGCGTTCGTTTGCATTCGCGTGTATTCCCGAATGCGAGCGAATGGTGACGGTGAGAAATGACAGGTGACAGCACGGTGACAGTTGTTAATTCTCATTTGAGATAAATTAACCTCACTTTAGTTTATGCTGTGTAGGAAAAATTATTTAATTAAGAATTTTAAGTATATTTGGATAATTGTCGGTATTACAATGACCACATGGAGTGAATTTATACAAACAGAATTTCCGCATATTGACGACGACTTAAAACAATATGTTCAAGGTATTTGTAAAATTTTGTCAATATTTGTTGTTTTATCGTGTAAATTTTTCGCTAGACGTCCTAGAAAATGGAGCAGATGATTTTGAAGACAGCGATGAGGTTTACGATGCGGTCGGTGAAGTTTTGCAAGAAGTTTCAAGCGACAAAACAGAAAATGATATACGGTAATTATTATCGACTATGTCTTTCAAAGTAATCATTGTTTGTGGTCATTTTAGGAACATATGCGAGGAGTTATTAAAACTCATGAAACCAGGGACAGACCTAAAACCGCAAGAGAAAACAAAAGTATTAAACGCCCCTATTAATTTAGGAACAATGGCTGCTAACTTGGAAAACAACGCTGGTGATATTAAAAGTATATGGGTTATGCAACGGGATGAGAGTTTAGTAAGGCAGATTTTTTACTAGAAATAATTTTTGTAGTATTGGTTTTAATCGGTTTTACTTTTAGAAAGTGGACTCGAAGAAACTGGAAAAAGCTCATGCCAAATTACAGGAAAAACAAGAGAAGAGATCAAATGTAATAAGGACGCCTTATATTCCTAAACTAGAAACTGCCACAGCATCTCAGGTTACGAAATTAATTTTATTTAAAAAAATGGATATTTTGAAAATCATTTTAGGTCACTAATAAAAAAGAAATTAAAATGGAAGCCAAGGGTAATAATAGGACAACGGATATTAGAATAGAAAACTTTGATATCGCGTACGGTGATAGGTGAATATAAATAGTTTAATTATTTTTAAACGAATATTAATGAATTCAATTTAGGGTTCTCCTGAGTGGTGCAGATTTAACTTTGGCATTTGGAAGAAGATATGGGTTTGTAGGAAGGAATGGTTTGGGTAAAACTACTTTGCTTAGAATGATTTCCGATGGTCAACTTAGGATACCATCTCACGTATCAATACTACATGTGGAACAAGAAGTATGTTTCTTATTTTGCTTAAGTTTTAAGGCATAAAATGAATTTTTAGGTGGTTGGTGATGAAACCGTTGCTTTAGATAGCGTGCTCCAATGTGATACAGTAAGGGAAGAATTATTAAGAAAGGAACGTGAATTGAGTGGAGCAGTTAATTCTGGGTAAGATAAATATCAAGTGAATTTCAAAATCAAGCACTAATAAATTTGTATAGATCAACAGATCCAGAGATTTCTAATCAGTTAACAGAGGTGTACGCTCAACTCCAAGCTATGGAAGCTGATAAGGCTCCGGCAAAAGCATCGATAATTCTAAACGGTCTAGGATTTACCACTGCAATGCAAGCAGCTGCAACTAAAACTTTTTCTGGCGGATGGCGTATGAGATTAGCACTTGCTCGAGCCTTATTTTCAAGGTTTCATTTCTCATTTTAATATTCGTTTACTAATAATAATTTTTTAGACCTGATTTATTACTTCTTGATGAACCCACAAACATGTTGGATATTAAAGCGATTATTTGGTTAGAAAATTATTTACAAAATTGGCCCACGACCCTTTTAGTAGTGTCTCACGATCGTAATTTTTTGGATACTGTACCTACAGATATTCTTTACCTACATTCGCAGAGGATAGAACCTTATAGAGGAAACTATGAACAATTCATTAAAACGAAAACTGAAAAACATAAAAATCAACAGAGAGAATATGAAGCCCAGCAACAGCACAGATCTCACGTTCAAGAATTCATTGATAAATTCAGATACAACGCAAACAGAGCTGCGAGTGTTCAATCTAAAATTAAGCTTTTAGAAAAATTGTAAGTATTTGCATTTTAAATCACGCACTATTTTATTTTATTTTTGTCTAGACCCGAATTGAAACCAATTGAAAAAGAAGTCGAAGTCATCCTCAAGTTTCCAGATACAGAACCCTTATCTCCTCCAATTTTACAGCTGAGTGAGGTGGAATTTAAGTACAATGCTGACCGGACTATTTTCAGTAATGTAAATTTAAATGCAACCTTGGAGTCTAGAATATGTATTGTTGGTGATAACGGTGCTGGTAAAACTACTCTCTTGAAAATAATAATGGGCATGTTAACTCCCACATCAGGAATTCGGCACACTCATCGCAACTTAAAATTTGGCTACTTTAGCCAGCATCACGTAGATCAATTGGATATGAACGTAAATTGTGTGGAATTAATTCAATCTACTTATCCTGGTAAATTATACACCAAATATGTATATACAGTGAATTCAAAAAAGACTGAAACCGCAACTATGCAACCAAACATACTCTGTAGTGATTTTTGATTTGCTAAGTTGGTGTACCTCTTAATTTTCATTCAAATTTAAGTCTTATCTCTCATTTTCAAGTTATTTCTCAGTGTGTTGCAAATTTTGTAAAAAACAGTTTATTTTCAAAACTAAAATTAGTGCAGTTAAAATATTCGATATGGTTTTTTGACAGGAGGACAACGTATTCATTTCAGTGTAGCCAACTGTGGGAAATTTAGCTATCCTACCATGCAATGTCAACAGTATCAATCATTTTTGAAGACCGTGTACAAATACAGTGATTTCAAATAAGATTGAAACCATTGACATTGCAAGGTAGGAAACCTAAGTTTTCCACAGTTGGCGTTCTGTTCCGGTGAAAAAAACATCGCGATATTTTAACTGCACTTTTTCTAGTTTTGAAAAAACAGTTTATTTTTATAAAATTTGCAACACACTGAGAAATAAAAACTGCCGAGAGACGCTTTGATTAAAGTGACAGATCAGATTTAAATTTGAATGAAAATTAACAGGTACATCAACTTTCAAGTCTAAAAGCACTACAGAGTATGTTTGGTTGCATAGTTGCGGTTTCAGTCTTTTTTGAATTCACTGTATATACTTTATTTTATTGATTTTTAGGTAAAAGTGTTGAGCATTATCGGCGACAATTGGGTAGTTTTGGTGTTTCTGGCGATTTAGCCTTGCAAACGGTGGGAAGTTTATCGGGAGGACAAAAGTCAAGAGTTGCTTTCGCTAGGATGTGCATGGGTGAACCCAACTTTTTAGTACTTGATGAACCTACGAATCATCTTGATATTGAAACTATAGAAGCTCTAGGGAAAGCTATCAATAAATATAACGTATTTATTGCAATTTTTATTTATGAAAATCATTAAATTAAATTTTTAGGGTGGAGTTATATTGGTGTCTCACGACGAACGTTTAATTCGTATGGTTTGTAAAGAGTTGTGGGTTTGTGGGAATGGTTCAGTGAAAAGTATAGAAGGTGGTTTCGATGAGTATCGTAAAATTGTGGAGCAGGAGCTTGAGGCACAATCCAAATAACACTGAATTTTCTATTAATTTTAATAATAACTTATACATTTTGAAGTAATTTGTATATAATAATATAGCATTTACTATGTTTAAATATTTATTTATTTTTTTATACAGTGCGGACATAAAGTAAATTCCTCCCCTGCTAACTTTTGAACGGTTACGTTTTTGATTCTGAAAATTTGTCTACTGAGGAATTTAATTGCGAACTTTCTAATAAAGGTATTTTTGATTTTGTGGAACTTCCGGTTATACCGTATACCATAAAAATACCATTAAATTGACATAGCATAGTGTGGTCTACGAATAATACTTTCGGAATTACGCCCATTTGAAAATCGCATTTTTATGCAACTTCATTTACACCAGTTTCCAGTAGATTTTATTACTGTCAAAAGGTGGTTATGTTAATCAGCAAAATTAACGAACTTTCTATTAAACCCAATTTTATTTAAATTTAATATTATTAACTATAATTATTGCAAAATATTTCATTTAAAATAACGAAGTTGAGTGCAACTTCCGGTGTAAATGAAGTTGCATAAAAATACGATTTTCAAATGGGCGTAATTTCGAAAGTATTAATTTAATGGTATTTTTATGGAGAACACAAAAATGCAAAAATATACTGGGTGTTCAATTTAAAATAAGAAAGTTGTCATCCACTTCCGGTATAACCGGAAGTTCCACAAAATCAAAAATACCTTTATTAGAATCTTCGCAATTAGATTCTAGGTAGACAATTTTTTTTAGAATCATAAACATAACCGTTGTAAAGATAGCAGGGGGTAGGGATTTACTTTATGTAAAAAGCAATTTGAGTTGCCTAACAAACGTGCGTATGCAACTTTATACGCGGGTGTGTATAGTTGGTAAGTATAGCGACGCCAGCGCCATCTAGTGATGGCTTTCTCTCGGTCACAGGTAAAGGTAAAATAAGTTGCGTTCGTTCGTTTGACCAATCGTGTTCGCTTTGCAGTCAAAGATTGGTTGTGGTGTCGAATGGTTGTCTGTCGTGATTCGTAAAATTGTGTCTCAGCCGCATCCGTACTTCTTTTTAAAATGGCGGAGGCTATAGGTGTACCAAATGTTAATCCCAACGCGGAGATTGTGCGAGGGCAGGCATTTGAGGTTGGCCCCCGTTACACAAATCTGGCTTACATAGGCGAAGGCGCCTACGGGATGGTCGTGTAAGTTGTGCATTGTGAATGTCAAATTTACAACCTACTTTGAAATTTTTAACCACTACAAAAATTGAATTAAAATAAGTAAAAAATAAATGACAAGTGCATTAAATTTGAGTTGGGGTATGCATGTTTAATTTTTTAGGCGTTTACCCGATTTTGAGGTTAAGATTTTGTTATGTACAATTATATTATGTACAGGTTTTTTTAAAAAAATTCAACCATGATTAATGATTTTTGTTTTTTTTTTATTATTATAGGTGATTTATTTTTACAGGGTATTGTTTATTTATATTAGGTATTTATAAAATTATAGGCGTAATAATAGAAAGTTCCTAGCCTAAATAATGTGTGAATCATTTAAAATATGTTTGAAAATGTATAGTCGATGCATGAAACCAGGCAGCATTAGGTTGCCGTCCTGGAGGCTTATTTTTGAGCCGATCGAGATCGTGTCTCGTCGACGAGACTAGAATGACAGATTTTTTCATGTGAATGAGAAGGACATAATAATGAAAGTCGATTGGTCCAAGAATAAGTTATACAGTGTTACCACCCCTCTCTAGAATATTGCTTTTATGGTTTTTAAGTACAAGCCAAAAATTTTAACTTTCATAAGAGAAAAAAAAATTCCACCATTTCTTTTGTAAATATAGCAAAGCTGCAACAGGCAGGGGAAGGGGAAAACAATCAATTTTCCTTTAAAACTTTCGTTTAAAGGGTTCTTGAAGGAGTTTAATTATAATTAGTACTTTGGGTTGCTGACGCATTTTAATTAACTTATCTTGATTTATCAGATATGAATTTTTATGTTATTAAACGAGTTCCTAAAATAATTCTGTTTTTGTCATTCAATTGTGATGTACTAATTATTTTTTTAATTACTCCACCTTCCACCATTTTTTAATTAATCTACGTTTATTAAAATGGTTTCCACAGATTATGACGTCATAATTTCAGTGTATACAGGGTGTTTCTAAAATGATGGTCACGGGCTCGTGTGCTTATACTACAAGTAAAAATAAGACAAAAAGTACGTACAAACATTTTTCCAAAACTCAACTGTTTTCGAGATACAGGGTGTTAAAAATTCTCTTAATTTTCACTTTATATTTATTTTCTCTTGATTGGCTGGATGAATATTAATAAAAATTTTAGGGCGAGTACTTCTCATTGATAGTCATCATTGGCTTGTACTTTTGTCTTAATTTTACATTCCAGTGGCGTAGAAACCGGTTAACGTGTCTCCTTTTTTTAATTTATTTGATACGCCACTGCAAAATTTTACATTTTTTTTTGATTTTTTAAACCTTCATTCAATTTACTAAAAAAAAGTATTCCTGTAAAATTTTTATAGGAGAAGTGGTATTTCAGTAATTTCAAATTTTATGGTCTAGTGACCTTGCAAAAATCAAACAAATTGTCAAAATTTTAAACAAATTTGAATTAAATTAACAAAATTTAATTTGATAACTCCTAGTAAGGTTTTAGTTTGTGTTTTAAATAAATAAATAAGTCAGAAACACTTTATTTAAATTTAATAAAAAATTAAATTGGGCAGCCATTTTTAATATTTTTCTAAAATTTAAAATTAGGTGTTTCTAACATGTTTTTTTTTATTGAATAAACCAACAAAATGTCATACTAAGAGTTTTTAATTTTAATTTTTCTAATTTGAATTTTATTTTGTTTAAAATTTTGAAAATTGGTTTGATTTTAAAAAAGGTACTGGATTATAAATCACCAAATTACTGGAATACCACTAACCCTATCAAAATTTCATAGGTATACTTTTTTGTGGTAAATTGAATGAAGATTTTAAAAATTTAAATAAAATTGTAGAATTTTGCAGTGGCGTATCAAATATTTTCAAAAAAGGGGACACCTTAATTTGTTTCTACGCCACTGGAGTGTTAAATTAAGACAAAAGTTGTATCTAAAGATGACTATCTATGGGAAGTACCCACCCTATAATTTTTATTAATTTTCATTCAGCCGATCCAGAGAAAATAAATAAAAAGTAAAAATAAAAAGAAATTTCAACACCCTGTATCTCGGTAACAGTTGAGTTTTGAAAAAAAAATTATACGTAGTTTTTGTCTTATTTTTACTTGTAGTATAAAGTATAAGCACACGAGTCCTTGACCACGATTTTAGAAACACCCTGTATACAGGGTGATTCAGACCACTCGTGCCACCATTTATCTCGAGAACGCGTTATCGTACATGGCCGAAATAAAAAATTTTATTACCAAAGTGAACCTAAAGAATCCATTGGTGAACTCATTTTTTTCCGGAACAACCCGGAACTATCCGGAACCGGAGGTAACTTTGATTTTTTAAATGGCAACATAGGTCGAGTTTGGTATGATTTGATAGGTCTTTCAAAAACAAATAACTTTTATTAAAATATTTTTTTAATATTTTCCATAGTTTAGAATTTATTCGAGAAACAAAAAAAATTATTAAAAAAGTAAATAAAAATTATTGCATATTTTGAAGAATTTTGTTTAAATATGGACAAATATGATATTTAAAGTTGGTAAAATATTAGAATTTTTAGAAAGAGTTTATAAATTTATAAAATTCTGCAAAATGTGCCATAATTTTTATTTACCTTTATTAACAATTTTTTTTGTTTTTCGAATAAATTCTAAACTATGGAAAATATTAAAAAAATATTTTAATAAAAGTTGTTTCTTTTTAAAAGACCTTTCAAACGATACCAAACTCGACCTATGTTGCCATTTAAAAAATCAAAGTTACCTCTGGTTTCGGATAGTTCCGGGTTGTTCCGGAAAAAAATAAGTTCACCAATGGATTCTTTAGGTTCACTTTGGTAATAAAATTTTTTATTTTAGTGATGTACGATAACGCGTTCTCGAGATAAATGGGTGTCACGGGTGGTATGAATCACCCTGTATTATGCAGCATAATATGCTCCACTCGGAAGGCACCCATGGCTTGATTTTAAGTTACACAGGGTGTGCTAATTCCCAGTGGCGTAGCTAGGAATATTGCTCAGCAGGGTGCAGACTCTAAAAAGGCGATTAAGTGGGGGTAAGGGGGTGATATTTGAAGGTTAAGATTTTTTTTTTGAGATTCAAAATTCATAATACTCAGTATACGTATCTAAATTTACTACAGATGTAAAGTTTTTTTTTAAATACCAACATTTTTTAAAATTTTAAATGTTAAGCGTCATTTATGATACTCGTTTACAGTTTAATTAAATACTAGCAACAATATACACAGTTTTGCATGATAATTGAAAACTATTGTACATATTATTTATGTTTACGATTTTTTTTTGTTGCTGCCTTTAAAAAATTGTGAAAAATCATGAAATCGAACATTACTGGCAACAGCATATCTCTAGTTTCTTTTGACAGATTTTCAAAAATTTTTCTGATTAGTAAACTAGATTAATTAAACTAAAACTGGACAACTGCTTTTATGTTGCAATTTGATCCAAAATTAATTATAAGCGAGCAAAGTTAAAGTACTTTTAGGTAATTATATTTTTTTTTTATAGATTCTCCATTTTTTTTTCCTTCTGTCTATATTTAGTTGAATGACTCTAGAATCTAAAATAAAAAAAAGTATACAAAAATATTGTTTGCACTAGCATATCTAGTGTTGCCCGTAAACTGCTATTTTTGCCTATTAGAAAATTTCTAATAAAAAATGGGACTTTAATAAATAATTAATTAATTTTTTATTTATTACAAAAAAAATAAAAATGTATACAGGGTGTCGCAAAATTTTTAGTAAATGTTATTCTGAACTAACATTGCGCATTTGACCGAATCTGCATTAACAAAAAAAAATCATTAGCTCTTGGAGTATGAAAATCTTTGGGGATTTAAGTCGGCGGTTCAGGAAGTTTTTGATTCGAGGATGAAAATAAAACAGTTGCTTGTAGTATTTGTTTGTTGGTAATTTTATTGGTTCTATATTTTATTAAATTAATGATGAAAGCAACCTGTTGGGAAGGTGGAAGTTGCACCCGTGGGAAATTGCACGTTTGCTTCGACCGCAAAACATGAAATTGTGACGCAACCGAGCAATAAATTATTAGCGGAGGGAGAAGTGAGTTAATTTTTTATGTTTTTAATTAAAATTATCTGCAGTTAGATGAAATTGTAGTCGTTAAGTCGTCAAATGTCGATCGTTCATTGATCGAAAGTGCAGACAAGTGCGAAAAGCCTTTGTGGTCGTGGAAGAGGGAAAATGGTTTATTCTTGGGGCGGGCGTGGTTCGTAGTTTTGGTTTCGGGTTTCGGATTTCTATCGCTTATCATTTCACCCGTAACTAACAACCTAACTCAGGCTAACGTCTAACTGATGCCTAAATTATTCATAAGCGCGTGGGGGTGGTTTGTCGATTCATGCGGCATGTGGCGCTAGTACAGCTGTAGGCCACGAGGGGGCCAAGGGGTGGCTTAAACCTTGAATCCCATGTTTCTGCTCCCCAAAAGGCTCATTAATTACCCACCTTTATCCACACTAACATAAGAAATTTTGCATTGTTTACTCTTCATTTAATATTTAAATTTAATAATTACCATTCAGGACTTGAAAATATTTCTAGAACAATTTCCACTGGCATTGAGAAATTTTAAATTATTTTTTTGCAATTAGTTTTATTTTCTTCACCCTTAACAGTAGTTCGCCGTTCACTCGAGTAAATGTAAATTTCTTCAACTTTTTATAAGTAATTATATATACTAACTTTTTTAGTACCCTCGAGTGCTTTATTAATTAGTTGTGCTTTTCTATGTAATCGTGAAGAAGTGGGCTGTTTCCAATGGCGTACCCAGTACGCGTTCAAAGGGAGATATTCACCCCCTGACACCCACTTTTTTCGTACTATAGATTTTTTAAATTAGAAAATTAGGGGGTGGTTGAAGGGGGACCCCCCCCCCCCCTCAAGATTATACAATACAGGGTGTCCCATTTGACGTTGGATTGTATGGGTATCTTTATTATTATAGAAGATAGAAAGTTGGTTAAATGGACAAAGTGGTTTATTAATAATTCATTTACAAAAAATTTGAATATCGCATCGTTCCAACGCTATCTTGAAAAAACAAGAAAATGCGATTTTCAAAATATGGCTATAACTTCGTTAATTTCAGTAGTACCAAAAAATTTTTTTGACTTAATACAGACAATTTTTTGTGTACAATGCAGTAAAACAAATGAATATTTTTTTTCGCTAACGGATTAACCGGAAATGCACCAAACTTATTTTTTCTTATGGCAGCCATATTGGATTTATACATATTCGGAATCAGTATTTTTTTCTGAGTAATTTGGTATACCATATGTCATATTTAAAAAAAAAATAAAATTATTTGATTTTACAAACTAACATTGGACTTTAAGAGATGTAAATTGTCTATAACATAAATGTAACTATTTAAAATATTAAATGTAAAATAAATCTTATCACATATGTATTGACGGTTTACATCTATTCAAGGCCATTTTTGGATAGTGAAATAAAATTATTTCTATTTTTCTTAAAATATTACATATGATATATCAAATTACTCAGAAAAAAATACTGATTCCGAATATGTGTAAATCCAATGTGGCTGCCATAAGAAAAAAATAAGTTTGGTTCATTTCCGGTCAATCCGTTGGCGAAAAAAAATATTCATTCGTTTTACTGCATTGTACACAAAAAATTGTCTGTATTATGTCAAAAAAAATTTTTGGTACCACTGAAAATAACGAAGTTGTAGCCATATTTTGAAAATCGCATTTTCTTGTTTTTTCAAGATAGCGTTGGAACAATGCGATATTCAATTTTTTTGTAAATGAATTATTAATATTTGAAAAAATCTATACTACTTTGTCCATTTAACTGACTTTCTATCTCCAATAATAACAAAGTTACCCATACAGTCTAACGTCAAATGGGACACCCTGTAGATATGAGCGAAAATAAAAAAAAAATTGCACAGTAAACTTGGGTAATGCAATATGTCGTTGGACGCGTCTTTTCGAGAGCTTTCTACTGGTATATAACATCTAGGTCATCCCACGGGCCGTTTCGCCGTAAAATCGAAAAAACTGAAAAAATGACAATTTTTGGTGTTCGTTTAGTAATAAAAAAAAAGTAACAAAATTTCAAAAGAAAATTTATATGTGGAGACAAAATTTGGAGAAATGCACGTCTTTTAAAAAAAAATGTGAGCAAATCGCTTCCAGATTAAGGATTTTAGACCCGGGCTAGATTTTTTGGTCGGACACAAAAAGTTACAAAAATTTCTCGAAGTCCAAAAAGTTGCAAAACTTTGGTTAAAAAAAAAATTTTTTTTAGTGCACTTTTCTGGAATCGTCATTCTAAACATAAAAAACGAAAAAAAAATGACGAAAGTTTTGAATTTTTAAAACGCCGTATCTCGAAAACTACTCATCCCACAGTAAATCGACTTATTGTTTTGGATCCAGGAAATAAAAATCTATAAAATAAGCTTTTAAATATTTTTAAAATCCGTTGATTTCGCGTTTTCGAAAAAAACTATAGTCTTTGGTTTTTGAAAAGTTGAAACTGGCGGAACGGGATAATTTTTATATGCAATCCTATAGTTTCGGGTGCGCTGATTATAAGTCAGTTTGTTTTATTCCGATCGGATGAGTAGTTTTTGAGATATGGCGCTTTGAAAATGAAAAAAATTTCGAAATACAGAGTGGTGCACCAAAATTTGCCAACGATGTAGCTTCTTTATTCTTTATCCGATTTAAATAAATGATATGTCAAATTAAATGGTTTGAGGAATACATCTATCAGATAATAAAAGATTAATTTGGTTTTTAAAAACAACAGAGAAGCAAGCAACTTTTCTTTTTCAAATGGTAACATATTTTTTTCGATTGAAAACAATTATTAACAAAAATAATCTAAACCAATTATATCAATATTTTTTTTTAATTAATTTAAAAAAAAATTTCTTATTTTTTTTTAATTTTTTTTATTTTTTTTATTATTTTTTTTAATTTAATTCAATTGTTTTTTTTTTGTTTTTGAGTTTTGAGTTTTTTTTAAATTTATTAAGTTTTGTTTTTTAATTTATTATTAATAATTTTTAATTTAAAACTTAAAAAAATAAAAAACTGAAAACTTTAATAACAAAAAAAACAATTGAATTACATTAAAAAAAATTAACAATAATAAAAAAAATTAATTTAAAAAAAAATTATTGGTATAATTGGTTTAGATTATTTTTGTTAATGTTTTTCAATCGAAAAAAATCTGTTGCCATTTGAAAGAGAAAAGTTGCCTCCTCCTCCTCTGATATTTTCTAAAATAAAATTACTCTTTTATTATCTAATAGTGGTATTCTTCAAACCATTTAATTTGACATATCACTTATTAAAATCGGATAAGAAATAACGAAGCTACATCGTTGGCCGTTTTTGGTGCACCCCTCTATACAGGGTGTTCAGTTTGACGTTGGACTGTATGGTTATCTTTGTTATTATTGGAGATAGAAAGTCGGTTAAAAGGACAAAGTAGTAGAGATTTTTTCGAATATTAATAATTCATTTGCAAAAAATTTGAATATCGCATCGTTCCAACGCTATCTTGAAAAAACATGAAAATGCTATTTTCAAAATATGGGAATATGGCTATAACTTCGTTATTTTCGGTGGTACCAAAAATTTTTTTTTACTTAATAGGAACAATTTTTTGTGTACAACGCAGTAAAACAAATGAATATTTTTTTTCGCCAACGGATTGACCGGAAATGAACCAAACTTATTTTTTTCTTATGGTAGCCATATTGGATTTACATATATTCGGAATAAGTGTATTTTTCTGAGTAATTTCATATATCATATGTAATATTTAAAAAAAAAATAGAAATAATTTTATTTTACTAACCAAAAATGGCGTTGAATAGATGTAAACTGTCAATACATATTTGTTTTACATTTAATATTTTAAACAGTGACATTTATGTTATTGACAATTTACATCTCTTAAAGTCCAATGTTAGTTTGTAAAATCAAATAATTTTAGTTTTTTTTTTAAATATGACATATGGTATACCAAATTACTCAGAAAAAAATGCTGATTCCGAATATGTATAAATCCAATATGGCTGCCATAAGAAAAAAATAAGTTGGGTTCATTTCCGGTCAATCCGTTAGCGAAAAAAAATATTCATTTGTTTTACTGCATTGTACACAAAAAATTGTCTGTATTATGTCAAAAAACTTTTTTGGTACCACAGAAAATAAAGAAGTTGTAACCATATTTTAAAAATCGCATTTTTTTTGTTTTTTCAAGATAGCGTTGGAACGATGCGATATTCAAATTTTTTGTAAATGAATTATTAATATTCGAAAAAATCTGTATTACTTTGTCCATTTGACCAACTTTCTATCTCCAATAATAACAAAGATACCCATACACTCCAACGTCAAATGGGACACCCTATATGTACAGGGTGTCTCAGACCACCCGTCCACCTCTTTTATTTTGAGAACGCCTTGTCGTACAAGGCTGAAATAAAAAAAATTATCACCAAAGCAAACCCGAAGAATGTATTGGTGCACTTATTTTTTTCCGGAATAATCCGGAAGTACCCGGAACCGGAAGTAACTTTCGATTTTTAAATGGCAACATAGGTCGAGTATGGTATCGTTTGAAAGGTCTTTTAAAAAGAAACAACTTTTATTAAAATATTTTTGTTATATCTTGCATAATTAACAAATTAAACGAAACAAAAATATGCAAACAAGTGACCATTGGTCTCTTAAATTATGGAAAAATTAAATCGTTACCATCATCCGTAAATGGACAAGAGAGAGATTTTTTAAATTGAAACTCTTTTTTGCGTTTATCGCTTTATTCGTTAAAAAAATCAACTTTTTTTTTATTTTTTGAATTAAGGTAAATACATAACCTAAAAAAGTTGATTATTTTTAACAAAAAATACATGTTTCCATTTAAAAAATCATAATTGCCTCTACCCTTACCCATTGAGGATGATGGTAGTGTTTTAATTTTTCCATAATTTAAGAAACCATTAGTCACTTGTTTGCTTTTGTTTTTCGTTTAATTTGATAATTATGAAAGATATTAAAAAAATATTTTAATAAAAGTTGTTTCTTTTTAAAAGACCTTTCAAACGATACCATACTCGACTTATGTTGCCATTTAAAAATCGAAAGTTACTTCCGGTTCCGGACACTTCCGGATTATTCTGGAAGAAATTAAGTGCACCAATACATTCTTCGGATTTGCTTTGGTATTTTTTTTTATTTCTTCCATGTACGACAAGGCGTTCTCAAAATAAAAGGGGTGGACGGGTGGTCTGAGACACCCTGTATATTTCCAAGCTCAAAAGTTCGAATTTTTTTTTAGTGCAAAAAATGTTTTTTTCGAAATGCGAAATATTCAATCGATTTTTGGAGAAGGCTAAATAATAAATGAAATGGAAGTGATTTTGAATTGACGAATTTATGTAATTAAACGATTCCAAAGATTGAAATTTGTCATAATTTGTAATTTTATCTTATTTGTTTTGTTTAATCATTTTGATAAAAGATTATTTTGAGCTTTACACACATGAAAAAATAAAAAAAGTACTATATCTTTTAAATAGCGTAAAAAACATTTAAAAAAATATTTTTTTTACTTTATTGGACATTTGTTGAAATGTGGGGGCGTAGGACGTTCATTGGCTCTGGCTCTTCGTGTTTGTTCATTGATGGTGCGGAACAATGCACACAAGAAATATTCTTGATTTTCTCTCTTATCACAAACAAACTGTGCAAAGAATTTAATCGACCTACTAATAACCATTCCCCATTCCTCGTCTGATGCCTGTGCCATGTCGTACCTCCACAGATAACAAAGATATAAATAAAATCGAACTTCTTTTTTTTTTATTAAAAAAATGGTATTTCATCTTTACTGAGAGAAGAAAAATTAAAAAGACATTTTAGTGGAGTGTTTGTAATTATGATAATTTCATCGATTTTTAAAATTATTTTTCCATACATTTTCAAAACTGCATGGAAACGTGGTAATTATCAATAAATACCGAAAAGAGAAGAAACCAAAAGCAACGTCCTGAAGTCTCGAGGCTTGTAGCCTTCAAAAATTGCTATTATCGAGCGGGGTTATAAAGTAGGCCAAGGACTCGTGTTCCCGGAATAAACATCCCACATCCCACGGCTGGAATTGCGACGGGAATCGGGAATATCGGGGTTGAAAAAAAAGATGACGCTTTTATCACTTTTCTCGCCATTTCAACGTGAATTACTTGAACCGAAAGAAATTAAAAAAATGTAGATTAAAAATTAAATTTGATCAAATTATTGCGTTATCAAAATTTCAGAGGGGTTGTAAAATGTATCCAGATAGATTTTTTAAATGCACTTATTGATACCTATCTTAGAATATAATAAAAGAGCGAGACAAATGACAACAGACAACAACGGTGAAATTTGATCAACTCAACAGGTCGTAAATAAAAAAGCGTCGAGACGTTTATCCACAAAACTCAAAACGATCTTAAATCGATCGGTATAAGGTATATAAGTGGAAGTGATATTAAAATCGGCTTTTCATTAAAACTGAATTACTTTTTAATGATCCAATGCTGGAACATGTAATCTCAATTTTATTAAATGGATAAGATGTAAACCATACAGTGGTTAGTTTGAAATTGGAACCTCGAACCATCGAACCCACAACTTATTATGGTAGGTACTTTGTAATTTGATAAAACAAAAGAGGCGCATGAAGATCACAGCTGCGACAGGAAGCGATTAAACTTAAAACCAAACACACCGAGTGTACGTCATTTTATATTTTTTACTCTAAATCAAAGGGCTTCATCTTAAACATACACTTAAACGATTTTTTTTTAATTTCATTAAATTAGTATACAGGGTGGTGATTATTTCAATGCTCACCATTGGTATCTTTTAAAGTGGAATTTTATGGCCATTAAAAATCTGAAAGAAAATTTAAGATATTTAAACTCACTGCAAAATTATGGCCAAAAATCTAAAAAATGTGATTTTAGAAAATAATTTATATTTTCCAAACCATTACTGCTACATCAATGAAATTTTGTACCTTTAAATTGTTGACTATTCTGAGTTAAATGACGTCAAAAAATAATTTTTTGGCCTCCTAGATTCGAAGCGGCGATATTCAACTTTTTTATTTCTTATGGCCGCCATATTGGATTTTTACCTCATCAGATCATAAATAATAATACATTTTCAGATTGCTAATTAACATTAATGTGTTCCCTTAGAAAATGTATTAAATTTGAAAATTTGTATAAAAAACAAATGAAATCAATGTTTTTTAGACAATTTCCATGGTTACCATAAAAATATCGCCTCAAATGAAACTTTAAATTTAATCAAAATTCTAATAATAAAAAAGCAAATACTTTAATCATTTTATTTGTTTAATATTATAAAGACACCTGTTATTTAAATAAAATGCTCTTATTGCAGATCATTTGTTTACTATTATTATTTTCTTTATTATTAGAGCAATTTTGAGATATTTTTGTAGTAACCATAGAAACTGTCTATAAAACATTGCTTTCATTTGTTTTTTATACAAATTCTTAAATTTAACACATTTTTTAAAGGAATATATTAAACTTAAATAGCAATCTGAAAATATATTATTATTTATTATCTGATAATGTAAAAATTCAATATGGCGGCCATAAGAAATAAAAAAGTTGAATATCGCGGCTTCGAATCTAGGAGGCCAAAAAATTATTTTTTGACGTCATTTAACTCAGAATAGTCAACAATTTAAAAGTACCAAATTTCATTGATGTAGCAATAATGGTTTGGCAAATATAAATTATTTTCGAAAATCATATTTTTTGTTTTTTTTGCCATAACTTTACGAGTTTAAATATTCTAAATTATTTTTCAGATTTTTTAATGGCCATAAAAATGAGCAACTTTTCTCTAATTTAACCGACCTCGTATCTCCTCCACTTTAAAAGATACCAATGGTGAGCATCGAAATAATCAACACCCTGTATATGTATAGGGTCTCTCGTAAGTGACCATTTCCAATCAATATAGGCATCTTTTTCTTATACAATTCTTCTTGATGATTCAAAAGTTAATTGTGTTTTTATAGAAATCGCGTACTACTCACAAAAAAACTAACAATTGACAACTATTATTTTTTTTTCATTCTACGATTCTCGAAGAGTGTAACTTTTCAATAAATCCACTTTCGTAAACTCTAATCTTCTACCAAATTAATTCGTAAAAAGTTTTTGTTCAGAAATTAATATAATGTTAAAAGTTGTCCAGTTCATGCAGAATCTGAGATAGTTTAATGCGTATAGATTTTTTTTAAATAATTTTTTCTGACAATTCATTTTTCTTTTAAAAATGCATCTCTTGTTCAATCTTATGTTCTGTCCCATACGCTAGTTCCTTGAAATATCCCCATAAAAAAATCTAAAGGGTTTAAGTCAGGTGATCGAGGTGGTCAGAAAATTGTTGCAGCCACCTTCCTTGGTGAGTTTCAAAGATCAGGTCTTCAAGGAAACTAGGCAAATTATTTTCCAAAAAATTGAGGTAAACTTGGTTCTTCTTCATAGTTCAAAGGGACCAATCAATTGATATTGGAAACGGTGATTTTGCACCAAATTTGGATTTACGTCTTTCCAATAATGTAAATTGTGAATATTGAATATTCTTATTTTATTTAAAAATGAAGGGTCTTCCTTATTGCATTTCATGTTCTATTTTTATGAAAAATAAAGTGATTAAAACGATTTCCAGCTTTTCTTTATTTTTTTTACGGGACACTCGATACATATTATAATTATTGAAATAACCGAAACCGAAATTTTTATCAGGAACTTTAAGTAAAGTTAATTAACTATCTAATTTATGTTTTGAAGTAAGTAATAGATTACTAATGGCTAATGGAAGCTTTATGTTAACTCGGAGCTCCAGGATATTATACATTAAACTTTTCCAAAAATCTTGTTTACAATTTTCACATTTAAATATCGTATTCAAGTTATTAGCTTGAAATTTTAAAAGCCAGTGGCGTAGCAGAGTACAGATCCTAAAAATGCGCCCCAGTGAGAATAATGTACTACATTTCGGCGATACTTGAAGGACAAGATTTTTTGACATTTAAATATACTGAGTATACGTATCAAAATTTACTAATTTACTACAGATGAAAAGTTTTTTTTTTAATACCAACATTTTTCAAAATTTTAAATGTTAAAACTAACCAAATTTTGATTTTAAGCCATTTTTTTTTTAATAAAATTGATATTTTTTTGTTCTAAGAATCAAAATTTTTACATAATTTTTTTAATTATTCTCGGATTTTAATAATTCCTTATTAATTTTGTACCTAAAAGTTTTAAAATAACGAGATACCCTATATATATTTTTATCTTAAAAAAGTAATAAAGTTTTTTTCAAGTAATGCCCCAAAAAACGTGATTAAAATACAAAATATTTCAAGAAATCGACGATTTTTTCAGGTTTTCCATAGAATTTCCCGGCGAAAATTGTAATACTGATAAGTGATAGTACCATACACGATTGTACAAATTTTTGTAAAAATATTTATAAAAATAAACAAGTTATTCAGTTTTTTTCAACTAAAGTCCTAAAAAAGGCAGTGAATAAAATACAAAATAATTCAAAAAATCGACGATTTTCTCAAGTTTATCTTGGAATTTTCCGGCGAAATTTGTACAACTGATAAGAGATAGTACCATACACGATTGTACAAAATTTTGTAAAAATATTTATAAAAATAAAAAAGTTATTAATTTTTTTCCAACCAAAGTCCCAAAAAAGGTGAATAAAATACAAACTAATTCAAAAGATTAACGATTTTCCCAAGTTTTCCTTGGAATTTTCCGGTGAAATTTGTACCACTGATAAGTGATAGTACCATATACACGATTGTACAAAATTTTGTAAAAATTTTTATAAAAATAAAAAAGTTATTAAGGTTTTTACAACTAAAGTCCTAAAAAAGGTGAATAAAATACAGAATAGTTCAAGAAATCGACGATTTTCCCAAGTTTTTCTTAGAATTTTCCGCCTAAAATTGTAACACTGATAAATGATAGCACTAGCACTCTACACGATTGTACAAAATTTTGTAAAAATGTTTATACAAATAAGAAAGTTATTAAGTTTTTTCCAACTAAAGTCCCAAAAAATGTGATTAAAATATACAGGGTGTTTCTAAATATATGCGAAGAAATTCTACAGGCGATTCATTGACCAATTCTAAGACAAAAGTAAAGAATAAAAATTTTCTCAAAAATGCTCTATTTTTTAGTTATGGGATGTCAAACTTTCTATATTTTTTTTTCATTTTTTGAGTATAACTTCTTTATTTTTAAAGATAATTTGATCAAATTTGAAACACACTCTAGTTATTATAGTCGTAACAGGATAAAAATATCAAATATCGAAATAAAATACAGGGGGATGTATTTTGGGGGTATAGACCATTTAACCATAACTTTTTTATGCTACCTCACTTAAAATTTTAAATGAGATATTCTAATTCCTTGCTTTTTTCTGAAAATTTTTGATCTTTTTAATTTTTTCACAGCTGGTACGGTTTAGAAGTCATTTAAAAACATGTACGAAGTTGTATGCCAATTTTGCATTAAACAGGGGTCGCTTTTTTTTTAAATAAATACCAGAGCCTTCCTAGAAGACTATTTGACCAATTTTAAGACAAAAACAAAGAATAAATATTTTCACTAAAATGCTTCATTTTTAATTTAAATTAAAATAAAATTAACAAATTAAAAACGAAGCATTTTAGAGAAAATATTTATTCTCTGTTTTCGTCTTAAAATTGGTCAAATAGTCTTCTAGGAAGTCTCTGGTATTTATTTTTTAAAAAGAGCCACCCCTGTTTAAAGCAAACATCGTACAGTTTAAATCAGCTAGGCATAGGACACAATAGACGGCACGAGTAAATACGAAGCAAAATGCGCCGACGCGACTTGCTGTGCTCCGCGTAAGAGCCGGAGCTAATTCATTTCTTAAAATCAAGCAGCCGCATACGAAACTCCGCTCGCAGTTATCATGGCCGGCAGACCTTCAACGCAATTCAATCAATCGAATTCATTCGGCGGCGCGGCGCGCTAAAAATTATAATAAATGGCTCACAATAATTATGCTAAATAACATTTCATTTTACTATTCTCTCATTTTATGATATTTACAATGTCAATTAATGGCTAATTTCTAGTAGGTATTTTATTGCAAATTTACTAAAAATAAGCATAAAATAAAAGTATTTTTATATTTTTATACATATTTATTATTTATATATTTGATAAACAGAACTGATTAAAAATAGGTAGATTTTTGGTCAACATTTTGTAAAAATTTTTGAATTAAATAAACCATAATTTGAGTTTATAACATTAAATAATTTAATAAATACATAAAATAAATTACTATTGCGTATTCATAACAAAAAATTACATAAACAATAAGTCCCAATAAATAGAAATAATAACAGATAAATTATTGTTCGTAATTTGTAAAAAAAGTCAAAAGGCAAAAGCTAACATTTATAAAAATGTTGTTTTAGTTCCAATAATCTATTAACAAATTAACAATTTTATGAATAAAATAAACTAAAACTTAACTTTATAATATTAAAAATTTACCCTGATCAATGATAAAAACATAATAAATATATTTACAGATATTTACAAGATATGAAGATATTATAGTATTTATATTTAAGTCAAATCAAAATTTGGTTTCCTATTTTTTGTTTTTTGAAAATTTGAATTTGCACTTAATTTTTTTCGTGCAGTTTCTATAAAATTTATCAAATTTCGACATATTTTTACAAAATTTTAGCGAAAAATGATTTGTATAAAAGTTAAAGAACACTTAAAGAGGAACAATATTTTGTAAAAAAATACAGGGTGTTCCATTAAAAAAAATTAAAATACATCCATATCTAGTTTTCATATTTGTCGCCTCCATAGCTGCCGCCATTTATGATAAGTTCGAAAAAAAATATACTAAAAATACATCGAAGTGCATGTTTCAAAATGACATAAAAATTGTTGTTTAAATGTTTATAATAAGGCCAATATAAATTTCTAAAAATATGTCTAAATGTGATAAATTTTATAGAAAATTTCCGATAAAAAATTAAGAGCACACTCAAATTTTCAAAATAAATATCGTTGTATTCTTTAACTTAATATTAATCCAAATATCAAAAAAATATATAGGGTGTTCCATTAAAAAAAAGATGGAATAACCTGAGCTCCACTTACGAAACACCCAGTATAGATAAAAATAATTTCTTGATATGCGCATCCATAAATCATGCAATTTTGTAATTTAAGTTTTTTTGCATTTCTTAAAATAAAAGATATCTTCCGATTTCGCACTAAAAACTCACCCTGTATAATATCTTGTAAATATGTTTATTATGTTTTTATCATTTATCAGGGTAAATTTTTAATATTATAAGGCTAAGTTTTAGTTTATTTCATTCATAAAATTGTTAATTTGTTAATAGATTATTGGAACTAAAGTGACATTTTTATAAATGTTGGCTTTTGCCTTCTGACTCTTTTTTACAAATTACGAACAATAATTTATCTATTATTATTTCTATTTATTGGGACTTATTGTTTATGTAATTTTTTGTTATGAATACGCAATAGTAATTTATTTTATGTATTTATTAAATTATTTAATGTTATAAACTCAAATTATGGTTTATTTAATTCAAAAATTTTTACAAAATGTTGACCAAAAATCTACCTATTTTTAATCAGTTCTGTTTATCAAATATATAAATAATAAATATGTATAAAAATATAAAAATGCTTTTATTTTATGCTTATTTTTAGTAAATTTGCGACAAAATACCTATTAGAAATTAGCTATTAATTGACATTGTAAATATCACAAAATGAGAGAATAGTAAAATGAAATGTTATTTAGCAGAATTACTGTGAGCCATTTATTATAATTTTTAGCGCGCCGCGCCGCCGAATGAATTCGATTAATTGAATTGCGTTGAAGGTCTGCCGGTCATGATAACTGCGACCTGCGAGCGGAGTTTCGTATGCGGCTGCTTGATTTTAAGAAATGAATTAGCTCCGGCTCTTACGCGGAGCACAGCAAGTCGCGTCGGCGCATTTTGCTTCGTATTTACTCGTGCCGTCTATTGTGTCCTATTTCTTCGAGCCAGCAACTGTACATGTTTTTAAATAACTTCTAAACGGTACCAGCTGTGAAAAAATTAAAGAGATCAAAAATTTTCAGAAAAAAACAAGGAATTAGAATATCTCATTTAAAATGTTAAGTGGGGTAGCACAAAAAAGTTATGGCATAAAAAATGGGGTCTATACCCCCAAAATACATCCCCCTGTATTTTATTTCGATATTTCATATTTTTATCATGTTACGACTATAATAACTAGAGTGTGTTTCAAATTTGATCAAATTATCTTACAAAATAAAAAAGTTATACTCAAAAAATGAAACAAAATATAGAAAGTTTGACACCCCATAACTAAAAAATAGAGCACTTTTGAGAAAATTTTTATTCTTTACTTTTGTTTTAGAATTGATCAAGGAATCGCCTGTAGAATTTTTTCGTATATATTTAGAAACACCCTGTATAACTTAATTTACGATTTTCCCGAGTTTTTCTTGGAATTTTCCGACGAAAATTGTACCAGTGATAAATTATAGTGCTACACACGATTGTACAAATTTTTTTAAAAATATTTATAAAAATAAAAAAGTAATTATGTTTTTTTCAACTGAAACCTGAAAAATGTGACTAAAATAAAAAGAGAAGTTTTGTGATTCGCTTATTTTCTTCCGGCATTTTGAATACGTTGGGTTTTCGTCCAATTTGTCTTTTCATTCTTTCTTCAATTCGTCCACTTTTCGCTCGCCATCGTTTTTTTGGTTCTTTTGTCAATGTCTTTTGGTTGAGGCTTGGGGTAGACCTTTGCATTGTTATTTTTGTTTACGATTTTATCCCCAAAATCATAAAATATATTTTTCTTCTGTTTTAAAGTTCGACTATTGTTTCAAATTATTTCACAGATAATGTTTGTCACGTATTTAATTATTTGGGGACCAATTTTATAAACCAAAAATTACTGATACCAGGGAGTGAAAATCACCCTCTGAACCCCCCTTGGGTACACCATTGGCTGATTTTTATAAAATTGTGATGAAATTTTCTAATTTCTCGCAAGCGCGCTTGTTCCTTGAACCATGGAAACTCTATTTCGCGCCTCATAGCAGATAAAAAAAGACTCTCCTAATAAATTAGTTTTTTTAGGATATCAACAAATCTCATGCACCAGTATTTTTTATGTTTTTAAAATAGAATAACTATTTTTTTAATAAAATAATTTTTCTGCAGATCGGCGTATGACACGGTGACAAATACCAAAGTTGCGATCAAAAAAATTTCTCCATTTGAACATCAAACGTATTGCCAGAGGACGCTTCGAGAAATTAAAATATTAACTAGGTTTAAGCATGAAAATGTATGGTACTATATTTTAATTGAAACCAATATTATACAATGAATTTTTAGATAATTGATATAAGAGATATTTTGCGGGCAGTAACCATCGATCAAATGAGAGACGTTTATATCGTTCAGTGCCTCATGGAAACAGATCTTTACAAATTGCTGAAGACACAGGTGACATACTTGGGTTACTTTTATTAGGCTTTACTAAAATCCTTTTTTTTTCCTTTTCAGAGGTTGAGTAATGATCACATATGTTACTTTCTATACCAAATTCTTAGAGGTCTCAAATACATTCATTCTGCAAATGTTCTGCATCGAGACTTGAAACCCAGCAACCTTCTTTTAAATACGACTTGCGATCTCAAAGTATGGTGATTGGTGATTACATTACTTAATAAATTAATCAATTTATGCTTTTAGATATGTGATTTTGGATTAGCACGAGTGGCGGATCCAGATCATGACCATACAGGGTTTTTAACAGAATATGTTGCGACCCGATGGTATAGAGCACCAGAAATCATGCTAAATTCAAAGGGCTACACTAAATCAATTGATATTTGGTCGGTTGGTTGTATTCTCGCAGAAATGCTCTCGAATCGACCCATTTTTCCTGGTAAACACTACCTTGACCAATTAAATCACATACTGGGCGTCCTGGGATCACCGTCACAAGACGATTTGGACTGTATTATCAACGAAAAGGTATTAATAATTAGAATAAACATAATGAAGTTATTTATCGACATTTTCAGGCAAGAAGCTATTTGCAATCTTTACCGTTTAAACCTAAAGTCCCTTGGGCAAAATTGTTTCCAAATGCAGACGCCAAAGCTCTCGATCTCCTTGATAAAATGTTGACTTTTAATCCGCATAAACGAATTGGAGTAGAAGAAGCACTCGCGCATCCTTACTTAGAACAATATTACGATCCAGCTGATGAGGTAAGAATAATTATTATTATTCACAATTTATTAATGAAATGTTTTGCAGCCCGTGGCAGAAAAACCATTCCGATTTGACACTGAACTCGATGATTTACCAAAAGAAACTTTAAAGAAATTGATATTCGAAGAAACGTTGCGTTTTAAACAAAAGGCAAACATTGAGCATGGTGCTATGACGTAGTTGCTCTGTAAATAAGTAAGATACCTATATCATTTCCTTAACACGCCATAACTAAATAAAAAGAAATCCTTAATATTAAAAACTGCTGTCATGAAACTTATGGGGTTATACCTACTCAAACGAAAAAAATATTTTTTTAACATACCTATTCATTATATAAATTTTATTTTTATATCATAGAATTCTACTCTAACTAACAACAAAATAGCAGTGATCTACGTGTTTTTCTTTTGTTAGATCAAGATATCTCGAGAAACACTGAACCAAAGTTGATGAAATGTTTTCTCCATATAAATACACCTTGTGTTTGAGGAAAAGATTTTTGATTTTATTGTAAATTCTATTTATAATTAGCAAAAATATAAAATGCAGTAATGACTTTTATTTAATGAAAAAATTTTTTCGGAGAAATCCTTTATTCAAAGATAAGCTATTTATATGGAGAAAATATGTACCAAATTTCATCAACATCGGTTCAGTAGTTCTCGAGATATGTTGATGTATGTAGTATGTAGAATTATATGATATAAAAATAAAATTTGTTTCGATAAAAACATTTTTTTTCGGCACCACGAGTACTTAACCCCTTAAAACAATACCTGCAAGTGTATTATTTTGAAATTTTGTAATTAAAGACAGGATAAAAAATGTTATGAATATATTAGTGGTAGGAGGTTAATAAAAATGAGAAAAAAAAATAGAAAAAGTGGTGTAAAATATAAAATGAAGAAATCTATTTTTGAAAATATTAGTTTTTATAATATAATTGTTAAGGGCGCCCGCGAATGAATTTATCTGAAAATCAAATAATCATTCCAAATAAATGTTTAACTAGATTACTTTCACTCCAGTGAAAAGCGAGAAAAGAAAAATCCACTTTATTTTAAATAGAAACGAAAAAAATTTACTCTCACTTGCAATTCCTTAATGTTACACCACCTATATTTTAATCGTTAAATGAAGGGGCTTTTCTATGTCTCAAGTATTTAAGAAATTAACATGTGCACTTTAAATTTTAAAAAGTCACGCACACTACGATACAAACAATTCATAAATCAAATAAATGTAAAAAATAAATTTCCTTTTCATAAATGTTTAATTATCTTATCATTATATTCAATTATTATAATAGCATATAGTAATAATAATGATATAAAATAATATTTTATCTGTGATTCATCACTTTGTTTTCTAAATGTGTATTTATGTAAAAAGAACTTGAATTACTACTACATTGAAGCGATTTAACAACAGTGCAGTTTTATGGTTACAAGAATCATACGTTTTTGACCATCTTAATGTAGTACGTATTTATTACCTATATTCCTTAATTACATTTACCAATGTTTATTGTATATATTTTAATAATATACATTTATACATAATTAACTGAAATACGGAGATTCTCGTTGTGATAGAAAGTACAGAAGAACAATGTTCTTTTCTTTTCCTTAACCTTATAATTTACGTTCAGGGATATTCATTGAAAGCGAAAGCCTATTTTATTTTAATTTATTTTTATCCAAATTTATTTTATTGAAAAGATTCAAAGTGACGTTTA
Organism: Stenus bimaculatus; assembly: GCA_963971135.1. Taxonomy (NCBI): domain Eukaryota; kingdom Metazoa; phylum Arthropoda; class Insecta; order Coleoptera; family Staphylinidae; genus Stenus; species Stenus bimaculatus. The sequence continues at coordinate 1,368,957 of OZ020183.1, forward strand.
CTTATTACTTATTCTAAAATATCTCTTGCTCGTACTTCCTAATCATATTAAAGTCTTGTGTACATTTCAGGAGAATCTGCTAAGGCCTAAAACTTTCTTGTTATCAATATGAATGTTGTTACTAAATTCTGTTAAATAGTGTGTCATATTATAGATTTAGTAGTCATGATCACACCATTATGTAGTTCTGTAAGTGTATATTAAAGAATATCGATTGAAATTTGTTTTTTTTTCTCTTCCTTCAACCAGGAGTGTTATTATTGAACCGTTCGACACAGTGTTAATTCAGTTTATATGGATCACTTTTTGTAAATTATTTCGTAAAATACTCAAAATTATTCTCAAAAACTTTTACTGTTTGTTTATTTTTTTGTCACTATTTTAAGGCAAATTAAAATATTGAAAAGTTTTTATTTAATTAAGCTTAATAAAATTTAATTTTTCAAAATTACAATTTTTTTTGGCTCATATCTTTGGAACAAATAAGGATTTCAATACGAATCTTTTTCCTTATTTAAGAAGACTTAAGGTACTTAAAAATAAGATGAAAAAATTAAAAATATCTGCAAGCTAAAGAAATTTAAAACCCGTGCGATTTTCAAAATTGTAGTGCTTTTAGAGCTGGTGACATGGATTGTTTTTTCAGGATTTTCGTTTTTCTTATTTTTCTCAAAAAGTATGCACAATAGCAAACTAAAAATTTTACCCAACATAGACACCCATAATAGAAGTATTTTAAGTCCTGTTTGATGAAAATCGTCCAAATAGTTTTTTCGTAAAAAAATTCCAAAGTTTTCGTAAATTTCGAGAACACATACGGCCCTGGAAGGCGCATTTTTAACTCCACATGATGCGATTTTGCATTCTTCGATGGAGGAACGTATTCTGAAAATTTTAAGCCACAAGTCGTTTAAATCATTCGTTAAAATCGATTAAGGGAAAGCTGGGTAAAAAATAGTCGAAATTGCGATTTTTTTGCGTGGTTAAAATTTTTTAAGAAATTGAAAATAATCCACATGTGCTTGAAAAACCCTTTCCAATACATATTTTAGTTCGACAATGCAATGTTTTCTTACCTTACAGCAATAATTTTGGTTGCGAGGGGTTGTAAAATCACAATTTCGACTTTGGTGGGTCGATGTAAAGCGAGATGTAAAGCCAAATAAAAAGATAGAGATTTTAAAACTTCAAACCGACCTCGTTCAAAGAACCCTTTTAAAGGTCACGTGTAGCGATTTTTAATTTTTGGATTCGTTTGGGCCGAAAAAAATATTCCTCTACCGATTTTCTCTACGCTGCGTTTTTTATCAATATTTTCTACGCTTTTGAAAAAAAAATCCTGACGCCGCTGTAAGGGCCGAACAAAACTGAGTATTTTTCTACGCATTAAGGGTACCTGAAGCCACAATCTAAGCTACATTTCGTTAAAATAGGATGCGTCGTTTGGCAGCTACGATTTTTTAAATTTCGTTAAAAAAATGTCGAAAATGGTACGCCAAGTTCAAACCGCCAAAAAATGGGTTAAAAATAAAATTTTCGGAATAAAAACAGGCCTACTTGTTTTGTGCGAGATTCTTGTTTGTAAAAATACCGCGTACGATTTTTTTTCGTCTCACATTAGTTTATACCGATTTTTTCGTTTATCCGCTAAAAAACGCGACATTTTGACGTTTTCAAAGAAAAATTCGCCCTCGCCACAGGATTAATCTAGGAACGTCGGAAATTTTGGATATAATTATTGAGAATGTGGGAAGAAAGGGGGCCCGATTTGGTCGTTTCGATTTTGAACCCGGCGGAGCTACGATTTTTCAAAGTCGGCGCGTCGGACGCTCAAAAAAAACCGCGAAAAAATCGACTTTTTCGGTAGCGTTTTTGAAAGCTTTCCCGTGGCTCAAAAAAATTGAAATTCGGTAGGATTATAAAACAAACATTTCCCTTTTATTCGAGACCAAGTGTTTAAAATTCGGTTGAAAAATGTAACCACTGTCGGAAAACAACCAATTTGACGATTAAAAACGTATTTTCCCGTTTCAAAAGATCGATGGGGACAAATTGGGCTCAAAATGTTCATTTTTCGATTCTACACGACCTACTAAAATTCGGTCGCGATCGGCTAATATTGAAAGAAGTTATTCGGGGACATCGGCGCCCCCCTTTTTTTAGGGGGGCGCTAGAAAAAAAAAGTTTCGACGACCGGGTGAATTTTTTTTGAGATCTGTAAACGTACCAAATTTCAAGTTTGTACGAAGAAAATTGGATGCCCTTCCCGATCTGGCTTTAGCCTACCTGTGGCAGATAATTTGTAAAACCAAATAAAACATATGCAACATACCAAGTGATCCGAATGGAACTTATCGTGCATAATAATAGAAGCCTTTGTATATTCATGATACTACCTACTACTTAATAATGGTAATAAATTCCAATGGAAAAATGAGAAAATTCAGTTTATAAATTATTTCGTACTTCAGTACTTAATATTTTTGATAACAGCACCGCAGGAGTAATTAAAAAGGAATGCAGAATTGGGGAAAAGTAATTTGTAAGAATAAAAACAGAAACCCTTTTCAAAAAATGTTTGAATTTCTTTAAAATCATACTTTTCAAATACAAAATCTCATGTTACATTAGTAAAGTAAATAACAAATAAAATACATATTTAGAAAAGTTAAAATTTTCGTGTTCATGCATTTAAAAAAACTTGAAACACAAATTAAAAATTACCGATAAAAAAAGAAAGACATCAGTTATTAAAATGATCATTATTTATTTCAATTCTCAAAGGACTTTTCAGTTCACTTGGATTAATCTGGAGACGAGATTTAAAATTATTTTTAAAGCCCGGTCGTGATACATTTTTCAACTTTTTCGAATCTGAATCGGAGTCGGAACTGGAGGAACTTGATTCGCTGGTAGTAGAGCTGCTGGAGCTTGTACTAGAATCCTTCTTAGTTGCAGTTAAGGGAAGTTTCTTCTGCTTCTCTCTGTCACTGTGCATGGGTGCCCAAACAGTTGAAGCCACGGCTGGTTTTTTTTGTTTTTTAATAACAACTGTTACTTTACTATTTGTTTTATGCTCGCTATAATCCTCATAATCGGATTCAGGTGATGTTTTACGGTGCCTGGATCGATCGTGTCGAGGCTCATGGGTGTATCGTTTGGTGTTTGTTTTTTTACTCTCCACTTTGTCCATGTATAACGGCTTTGAATGAGTTCTGCTTCTAACATTATCATCCCGATCTTCCACCCTTATTCTAATATTATCATAAGCGTCCACCTGTAGCGGAATTCTTTTATTTTGTTGCTCTTGAATATGAAAAAGTTGTTTTAATTTTCTGTTTTTTAATTTTACACCTAAATCTGTCACATTATTGAAAGCAGATTTTGTACTACGATCTAATCTTAACGAATTTCTAAGATCACCAGCATCGTTTTCTAATTTTACCTCTGAAGTAGCAGCCAACAATTTTAATTTTAATTTTCTTTTGATTTTTTCTTCTTCTTCATCTGCATACATTCTCATTCTTGGAACCTAGACAGAGGAAAACTTAATTATATTGCTTTTCACCAATAATTCCGAAATTACCTTGGTTTTTTTTTCAGGTTTTTCTTTCTCCGACGGTTCTTCTGATTTGTGGGCCCTTTTAAATCCAAGTCGATGTTGTAAAGCAGATGTAGAACTTGAAATTTCAGGTTTACTTAGAACTGAAGATTTATATTCCGGTTCGGCATATTTTACATCTTCATACCAATTTTCTGCTAATCTTCCCCAAGGATTTTTATCAGAATCCTCTTCTACAATCATTTCTTGGTTTCTACTGAATATGCCTTTTGCATGCATTTTTCTACTGGCACTAATTAAACCTTTTATTCCGTGATCTTGTTTTTTATAATACTCACTAAACCGTTCCGCTTTGTAAGCTTTCTTATCGCTTCTAAAAGCAAATCTTAATAATACGTATTGAAAATTATTAAGAATTTGTGCTGCTCGCCAATAACCGGGCGGAACAGGAATATTTATATCACTTTTATCAATCATTTTCTCTACTGAATCATCTTCAAGTTCAATTTCTCTATGTTTATTTCTTAAGAGTATGCTGTTACCTTCATTGGAACTGCAGTTTTCTCTAATGGGATTTGATAAAAAGAATAAAGCACGAGCGGCTGATATTTTATCACTCCAAACTATGTTGCAACAATCGTCAGATATCCACTCTATACCAAGAGGACCGTATTTTCCAAAATACTTAAGTACTTCCTCTGTAGACATGTCATTCGAACCTAACATGTGAACAGCTTCAAATCGAATATCTTCCTCATTTTCTTCGTTTATATTCAAACTTTTATACAATTCCATCAAATTTTCTTCCGTAAAGACTTTTATTTCTTTTGGGTCGAGTTGAAAACGTTTTGCTCTTTCCAGCAGCTTTTTTTCTTCACTTTTATCCATCCCAGAATTAAATATCGCGTCTTCATTTCTCCACAACCTCATCTGGAAATATTAAATGTAATAATTTCAAATAAAAATAATTTAAGTAAATCGCTCACCCCCTCATCTGTTATTAATTTTGGTTTAAAGGTTAGGTCTGACAATTCAACCCCGCTAATATCCATTATTTCACCTTCCTCCTCACTGTTATCTTCCTTATCCATACTCACTGATAAATTGTTTTTGATTTCAATGCGAATATTAGGACGCAAAGTGGTTTCAGATGTCTCAGACTCCATTTTAATTTTAACAAAAACTCACAAAAACCTAACCCACTTTTTGACCTTCAAGTTTTGTAGCTGCTTTCGTTTTGTTTGTATGCGGAACGCGGAACGGTTTACTCCATAGTGGGACGAGTATAAAAGCTGCTTTCGTTTTGTTTTTATTTGAACCATCTAAATTATTTAAATAAATCGAATATACTTAAGCTCTATATATTCACCCACATTTAATTTTAACAATTTAAACTAAAAAATTTAATAAATTTTGCATTAGGCTTCGGGATTTTCTTTTTAAAGAAATTTAGTTTAGCATCTCGCGGATAGATGGCGGAACAAACCGTTGAAAAGGCTATACTTTTTTTTGGTGATGCATAAATAGCGGCTATTTATTTTTTTTGATAAATAGCATTTTGATAAGTATCAAGCAAAATTTGCTATAAATAAATCTTGTTAAAATTAACATTTTTGTATTTGTCTTTTGGGCCTTGATTTAATATTAATTTGACAACGTAAAGCCAAAAACCAAAAAATATTACAATAATTTTCAAAAATATAGAAGTTATTAGCCAAAACCGTTTTCATAACTGCCGTATTTAATTTTTTTTTTAAAAATCGCTCGGACAGGTCAATTTTAGTTTTTAAAATCCCATCTCTTGGTATAATAAAAATATTAATGACGTCACTGGTGATTTAGCAATGACGTCATCATCGATTTTTTTAAATGGAAACCCCTACTTTTTTCACTGGTTTTTGTTAGACATTTATGTCACTTAAACGATGATATAAAAAAAATGTTGCATTTGTAAACAAAGTTTCGTTTAAAAATTTTTTAATATAAACTTAAAATTAATTTGTACTATTAAATTTGAAAAAAGATTTATTTTGACCGATTTAAATAATTGGGAAATTTAAAATTTAATTTTTTTTAAATTTCCTTACATTTAAATGGAATCAAAAAATTAGTTTTTCAAGACTATTTATTAAATTTTGTTAAATACATTTAACATTTTACATTTGCATTAGAATGCGCATTATTTAAACATTTACTTTCTTTTGTTATTGTTGGTAACTTCAAATTCATTTTAATTGATTTTTATAAAACCTTTTTCGTTAAAATAAAAATTTCCTTTTTTTAATTAAAAAGATTTTTTATTCAAAAATTTGTTTAAAAATTTAATTGTTTTTTATATCATTGTTTCAGTGACATGAATTTCTATCGATAATGAGTAAAAAAAGTGGGGGCTTCCATTTAAAAAAATCGCTGATGAAAATCCTCATTGTTAAACCACCAGTGACGTCATTAATATTTTTTTTATATCAAGAGATGGTATTTTAAAAACTAAAATTGACCTGTCCGAGCGATTTTCTCAAAACAATTAAATACGGCAGTTATGAATAAGGTTCAAAACTTTATCATCACCCTGTATGTCCGCTATAAGCGAAAATATCATAGCGGAGATTTATCAAATTTTGATATCCAATCAGTGCGGACATAAAGCCAACTGCCCCAACTTCCTTATTTTAAATGATTTTCTTTTGCAATTAAGTTAATAACATTAAATTTAAACAAAATTATGTTTAACCTTAAGTTCGTTAATTTTCCACTTCCGGTGTAAATGAAGTTGCATAAAAATGCGATTTTTCGAATGGGCGTAATTCCGAAAGTATTAATCGTAGACCACACTGTGCTAGGTCAATTTAATGATAGTTTTATGGAGAACACGAAAATGCAAAAATATACTGGGTGTTCCATTTAAAATAAGAAAGTTCCCATCCACTTCCGGTATAACCGGAAGTTCTACAAAATCAAAAATACCTTTGTTAGAAAGTTCGCGATTTGAGTCCTCCGTAGACAAATTTTCAGAATCAAAAACATAACCGTTCAAGAGTTAGCAGGGGGGGGGGGGGATTTACTTTATGTCCGCACTGTATATCATTTTGATATTTATCACGACTCACAACACTACTTTTTTTAGTCTAGTTGACCAAAAAAAAAACATAAAAAAATTCGAGCTCTTTTTGGTACGTCATCGCGAAGTTGCAAATTTAAAAAATCTGGGGCGTCTAAAATGCGTGATGGCTTTCTGGGGCTGTTATTAGCTCCGTGCACACCTTGAGATTAGTGCCGTTGGAAAGATCATACTTTTTTTAGTCTAGTTGACCAAAAAAAACATAAAAAAAATCGTGCTCGTTTTGGTACGTCATCGCGAAATTGCAAATTTAAGAAATCTGAGGCGTCTAAAATGGGTGATGGCTTTCTGGGGCCGTTATTAGCCCCGTCCGCACCTTAAAATTAATACCGTTGAAAAGAGCATACTTTTTTTAGTCTAGTTGACCAAAATAAAAACACAAAAAAATTTGTGCTCTTTTTGGAACGTCATCGCGAAGTTGCAAATTTTAAAAATCTGGGGCATCTAAAATGGGTGATGGCTTTCTGGGGCTATTATTAGCCCCGTCTGCACCTTGAGATTAGTACCGTTGGAAAGGGCATACTTTTTTAGTCTAGTTGATGAAAAAAAAAACATTAAAAAACTCGTGCTCTTTTTTGGTACGGCATGGCGAAGTTGCAAATTTAAAATATTCTTGGGCGCCTAAAATGGGTGATAGTACGTTTGGCAACGCCACGATACGATCGGGTATCTTCGGAAATAGGAGATAACTTCACGTCGGTCTTTTCGTGGCGGATATTTACAAAGTTATACCTTTGTAGGTTATGATATTGTATTTTCTTTTATTATAAAATATTGTTTTAATAATGTACGGTGAAAAGGCTATTGAATTAATAAAGGAACTAAATAGAAATAGAGAAATAGTTTCTCCTTATAATGTAAGTGTGGTTAATTTATACTTTTACTTGGAATGTAAAATTTGAATCGAGTTTTAATGTTTAGAACGATTTGGTGGATCAAGTTTGCAAGGAGGTGACCCTTTTAGGTAACGAGAATACCAAATTTATGTAAGGTATTTCCATATTTTATATTATAATTTTTAATTTTTTTTGTTTCTGAAGAGAGACTGATGAAAATTCGTCCGAAGGAGTATCCATGTATCCATCGTTTCATGTACGACAAGCTGCAATAAATAGAAACTTGAGATGTTTATTATCTTATCATTATAATCGGATCAAGTTATTAAGAACGTTACGTTGGGAATTTGGCAGTATATTGCCCCCCGATATCAAGACAAATTTAAGCCCCACGGAAAGTAATTGGTTTGGTAGTTATTCTTCTATGCTGGCCAAATATATGCGTTCATTAGGAGATCAGGGAGGTTTGAATTTATGTTTGGATATAAAACCACCAAAAAGTTTGTATATTGAAGTTCGCTGCTTAATCGATTACGGAAAACATCAGCTAAATGATGGATCGATCATATTACTTAAGAAGAATACACGTTATTACCTACCTAGAGCCGAATGTGAAGAATTTATCCGTTTGCAAGTTTTCGAACACATTTGTTAATTGCCATTTTTGGGAACGATAAAAAGACCAAAAAGAAAAAAGTTGTTTAAAAGTTTATTCAATGTTTTTTTAGTCAGTATTAAATTTGTTATTTTACAATATTTTGATTTTTAATTTAATAATAGTACAGTTTCCTTTTTAATAACAAATGTTTACTGAAAAAATGACCGCTTAGAATGCAGAACAAACTTAAAATATCGCACTCACAATAATTAGTTTTTATGTACACATAAAAAAATATTAACAAAAACAATAAATCCACATACATATTAAATTATTTACCAGAAAGATTTGTTGCGCACTTGTACTTTTTTAATGAATAAATATTCTATTACAAAAGGAAATAGCACTTAATTTTTTTTCAATAATTTTCTATTAATTAGATCCGACTACTTTGCCTGTATCTTCATGACCTTGATATTTCGGTTTGCTATGTGTGAACGGTAAGTACCTATACTTGATCATGTGCCTAATTTGTCTTTTCATCGTAATGCACAGCAACGTGAAAAAATACATGACTAAAATTGGCCAAAATACTGGCACATTGAAGCAATCGAACATGGTGCAAATGATTGCGATTAAGGTACTCTTCATTATAGAATACCAAAACTTGAATTCTGGCAACCGCCTTATAAACGGTCGGAACTCCTCGTTTGCTCTCGTCGGTAATTCAGGACCGTTTTCATCTGTAAATATAATAATATAACATAATAAAACAGGTCATGTACGTAAGCTCTTACCATCGAAATCCATTGCTGGGTCTATCTTTGGTGTTAAAAAAGCTATGAATAAATTTAAGTGGTAAATCCCAAGTGCGTAGGTTACTATATACCAGCCCTGAAATGTAAAATAAGTAGCTGTAGTAAATTTGTTTTGCAACAGGCAATAACATTGTGAAGAAGTGGTGGATGAATTTTTAAGCGGCCTTGTTTAAATGATTATCTAAAATTGATACCTGTGCATAAAGCACTCGGGCCATGAATCCAATCAATAAGAGGACGGCGCAAACCCATCTGGATACACGAAACGGCACAGTTTTGTCCACCACTCCTTGGTAACACTACAAAAATAAACAGAATTAGTAAGTACCTGCTTCGTAACTATCCGCAGGCCAAATAGTAGCAGTATCGTTAGTGCAGCCCCCCAGCGGCACCTTGTGTACGGTGTCCACGAATCCAATTGACTTTGATAAATCTGAGCACAAAAACAGCCCGTAAAATTATTACAATTCTACGCTCAACTACCGACAAATGGGAAGAATCTACTCTTTCTTAATTTTAGTGTTACCTGTGATAATCGGGTCCATGCTTGAGATATTACTCCCTTTTTACCAGGACTGCTACCCGCGTTTAATAAATCATCATCCATTTCAATTTCTTTAATTCAATCAATTAAAACTAAACCAACAACTAAAAGTTAAACTTTTTCCATTCAAATTACTTTAACAAATTTACTCAATAATACTATCGAAAATAATCTTAATTTATATTTACTATTTGGTTTTTAGTACATTTTCTAAAATAAACTCCACGTCAAAGTAATTACAAATTACAACTTTGACATTTTTGTTAACAGTTTTTTTTTCGCGCGGAGGTTGGTACAAATGAAATTCTACTACATCATCACAGTATAGGCAACACCAGTAGCGACACTTCATGCAAATTACATGTTATTTGAAGGGTCAATTTTTGGTGACCTTGACGATATATATATGTATACTCAGATACGCACGCGGCAAATTTAAATTTACGTCACTTTTTCTAACCATAAAAATGTAACATACATTTGCAAAGTTTTGATTAAAATTGTAGTTTTTAATGATTTTGATAGGTTTAAATGTAATAATATACAGTTTTCATCAATTATTACATTATTTGCGGTATTTAAATTCAAATGACGACGGTTTTAAAATTATTTTGATCATAGAGAAATTTCATCATTTGTAATTTGAAGTTCTAAACTCAATGGTACCAGATACGCACCATAGAAATGTACTAGGTTAGACACGGGAGAGTGTCGCTACTGGTAATTATTTATACTGTGGTTGAACACAATGATGGATGTTATTGTTGAAGATACAGAGCCTAATGAGAGTGAGATTATTTCAATAAAACACAAGGATACTTGGACGTTTGAGAATACAACACCAAGGAAAAAGAAAAAAGTTTGGCAGAATTTTATTGTATATATTCTTATAATTAATAGAATAAAATATTAATTTTCAAGTAAACTTTAATTTTAGTTTGACTCAGCTACATGCTCCAGAAAGTGGAGAAATTTAATAAGGACTAGGGAAAACATAATAAACAATAACCTTAAAATGACGCGTCCTGTCACTTGTCAAACGATTGAAATTTTATGCTGTTTTTTTTTACTTGACTCAGCTCATTTAGAGCGTGTGATCAAATTTAACTGAGCTGAGCAGAGCTGAACAAAATGATGTAAAAAAAACACAACTACCGTCGGATTCATATTTTAATAGGGTCTTACAGGCCTCGAAAAAACAGAGAGGGAATGCTCTCACATGCCCATCTCTCTCTGCGTTGCCAACCCCAAAAAAATAAATAAATAATAAGAAAATATTGCTTATTTCTGTATTTCAAACATACTAAAAATAATTAAATAAATTATTAAACAATTTCTTATTGTTTTACAAATTTTATTTGCTTTAATGGCCGATCTCACCGACACGACTTAAAATTTAAGAACTACTTTAATGTCTAAATTGACAGGAACACAATACAAAATCTGTCAATTCAAAATTTAAGTACTACTTAGGGGCCTAAGTCGTGTCGGTGAGATCGGCCATTAATATTATTTTCGTATCACGTAAAATTTCTAGGTTATGTAAATCAAAACAATAAACAACAGAAAATATTGCTTATTTCTATATTTCAAACATACTAAAAATAATTAAATAAATTATTAAACAATATCTTATTGTTTTACAAATTTTATTTGCTTTAAATATTATTTTCGCATCACGTAAAATTTCTAGGTTGTGTAAATCAAAACAACAAACACAAACGCATAACCATGAATCATACTGGAATTAAATAAAATTTGTAAAATAATAATAAATTGTTTAATAATTTATTTAATTATTTTTAGTATGTTTGAAATACAGAAATAAGCAATATTATCTGTTGTTTATTGTTTTGATTTACATAACCTAGAAATTTTATGTGATGCGAAAATAATATTTAAAGCAAATAAAATTTGTAAAACAATAAGAAATTGTTTAATAATTTATTTAATTATTTTTAGTATGTTTAAAATACAGAAATAAGCAATATTTTCTTATTATTTATTTATTTTTTTGGGGTTGGCAACGCAGAGAGAGATGGGCATGTGAGAGCATTCCCTCTCTGTTTTTTCAAGGCCTGTAAGACCCTATTGGGTCGTTCAGGCCTTGAAACGAGCGGGTCGGAATGGTCCGACATGTTTCTCTTTCACTCTAACAGTGCTACCAACCAACAGACCTAACGGGGCAAAAATAACTAAATTATAGATTTTTATTTATTGCATTTTTTCAATTTTAAACATTTTAAATATTATTTAAAAAAATAGGGAATAAAAATATAATATACCACAATTTTTATTTAAAAGTATAAGAAGTTTAATTATTTTGTCAAACGAATTTGATTTCTATGACATTTGTTTGTATAATTAAAAATTGTAGTATATTATATTTTTAATCCTTATTTTTAAAAATAATATTTGAAATGTTTAAAATTGAAAAAAATGCAATAAATAAAACTCTATAATTTAGTTATTTTTGCCTCGTTAGGTTTGATTGTTGGTAGCACTGTTAGAGTGAAAGAGAAACATGTCGGACCATTCCGACCCGCTCGTTTCAAGGCCTGAACGACCCAATTTGTTAATTATGCAAGATATAAAATAATATTTTAATAAAAGTTGTTTCTTTTTAAAAGACCTTTCAAACGATACCATACTCGACCTATGTTGCCATTAAAAAAATCAAAGTTACCTCCGGTTCCGGGCACTTCCGGCTTGTTCCGGAAAATAATAAGTGCACCAATGGATTCTTTGGGTTCACTTTGGTAATTAAAATTTTTATTCTATCTATGTGCGACAAACTGTTTTCGAGAAAAAGGGCTGTTGCGAGTGGTCTGACTCACCCTGTATATACCCCAACAAGCCCCGAAGTCTGCTTTCCCCTCAAGCACCATTACAACTACCAACTCGAAAGCACTCTCGCAAAACGAAAGCACTTGTGTCGGACCTTTACGATTGGGATTGGATTGGGATTGGATTGGGATTGGATTGGGATTGGATTGGGATTGGATTGGGATTGGATTGGGATTGGATTGGGATTGGATTGGGATTGGATTGGGATTGGATTGGGATTGGATTGGGATTGGATTGGGATTGGATTGGGATTGGATTGGGATTGGATTGGGATTGGATTGGGATTGGATTGGGATTGGATTGGGATTGGATTGGGATTGGATTGGGATTTACAAAATTACGAGCAAAACGTAATTTTAAGATTTGGACCAGGAGGTTACGATGTGCGAAGAGGTATTTTACTAAACTAAAAATTTTCAAATACCTCCTTGAATATTATAACCTCCTGGTACGAAACTCAAAATTTACGAAATTGCGAGCAAAACGTAATTTTTAGATTTGGTACCAGGAGGTTATGAGTGCGAAGAGGTATTTTAATATACTGAAATTTCTCAAATACTTCCTCGACTATTATAACCTCCTGGTACGAAATTCAAAATTTACAAAATTGCGAGCAAAACGTAATTTTAAGATTTAGTACCAGGAGGTTATGATGTGCGAGGAGGTATTTTATGGAACTCATTTTTTTCAAATACCTCCTCGAATATTATAACCTCCTGGTTCGAAACTCAAAATTTACAAAATTGCGAGCAAAACGTAATTTTAAGATTTGGTACCAGGAGGTTATGATGTGCGAAGAGGTATTTTAATAAACTGAAATTTTTCAAATACCTCCTCCAATATTATAACTTCCTCGTACAAAACTCAAAATTTACAAAATTGCGAGGAAAATGTAATTTTAAGATTTGAAAAATTTTGGTTACATAAAATAATTGGGATTTTTCGGTGTTGCCATTTAGAAAATTAATCAGAATGAAGTTAGCTACGACATGAAGTTATGAACGCAATGAAGTTAGCTACGACATGAAGTTATCAACGAAATGAAGTTAGCTACGACATGAAGTTATTAACGCAATGAAGTTAGCTACGACATGAAGTTATCAACGCAATGAAGTTAGCTACGAAATGAAGTTATCATCGAAATGAAGTTAGCTACGACATGAAGTTATCAACGCAATGAAGTTAGCTACGAAATGAAGTTAGCTACGACATGAAGTTATCAACGCATTGAAGTTATCAACGAAATGAAGTTAGCTGCGACATGAAGTTATCAACGCAATGAAGTTAGCTACGAAATGAAGTTATCAACGCAATGAAGTAGCTACGAAATGAAGTTATCAACGCAATGAAGTTAGTTACGAATAAAGTTGTGAAGAAAATGATCACAGAACTTTAGCGTTGTATGTTTTTTATATACAAGGTGTTGCAAAACAGAGAATGTGTACATATAAAATTAAGAAGGTTGAAAAATATACAAGAAAAAATGTTTCTAGATAAGCAGAGGTATTTTATGCAATTAAAATTATTCAAATATCTCCTCAGGAGGTTATAATATTATAATATATTTATTAATATTTATTATTAATATATTATAATAAATACCAGGGTATCAAAATTTACAAAATTGCAAGTAAAACGTAACTTTAAGATTTGGTACCAGGAGGTTATGATATTCGAGGAGGTATTTGAAAAATTTTAGTTGCATAAAATACCTCCTCGGACATCATAACCTCCTGGTACCAAATCTTAAAATTACGTTTTGCTCACAATTTTGTAAATTTTGAGTTTCGTACCAGGAGGTTATAATATTCGAGGAGGTATTTGAAAAATTTTGATTGCATAAAATACTTCTTCGTACATCATAACCTCCTGGTACACAATTTTAAAATTACGTTTTGTTCGCAATTTTGTAAATTTTGAGATTCGTACCAGGAGGTTATAATATTCAAGGAGGTATTTGAAAATTTTTAGTTTATTAAAATACCTCTTTGCACATCATAACCTCCTGGTACCAAATCTTAAGATTACGTTTTTATCGCAATTTTTTAAATTTTGGTAGCAGGTGGTCATTTTGAAATGTTTATGCAACTTCTTGTGCTGTATGTTTGGTTGCCTATATATTATTAAATTAAATTTATTTTTTAAATCTATCATATAAATAGTACTCCTATTGATAAGACATAAGGATTCTTTTCTGATTTGAATTTAATATTAAATATTTTTTTATTTATTATGAATTGGCAACTAATAGTAAATGTGTTCTTATTTTTATTTTAATAAAATAAATAAAAACCTGTTAATTTTCTTTACAAGTTTTTGATTTTTCATCTTGTGTTTTTATAATTTTCTATTTGTTTGTATCGCTTTTTAGTTTCTAAAAAGCTAGGATTCTTCTCTTTTTGTTATTGCTGTTGCGACGCCATCTAGCAGTAAGAGGCCAGAGGACGGCAGTGGATAGGCTGGTAGCGCTCTGTAAAGACTTACGATATAGGCCACTTTAGATGCTTTATGTTTGGTTGCCTATTATATTTTGTATACAAATATCGTACGGGTCTCATTTACGTTATGCAATTTTTTTAAAAAAATGCGGGGTCTTTGTTTGGATAGAGAAAAAAAGAGATTATCTATAATATTCTTTATTATTAGAATACATTTTGTTGTTGTCTAAAGTCATAAGTTACAGTTTGCCCAGAAGATGAGGAGTAGTATATAAAATTAACACACAAAATGAATCATTTAAAAAATACTTCACAGAAGCAAAAATAATTTGCGCGTAAACAATCTTATAACTTGGAGAGTATAACATTTAATCTTGTAATGTATTCTTTGCATAGAAATAATAAAGAATATTATAGATAATCTCTTTTTTTCTCTTTCCAAACAAAGACCCCGCATTTTTTAAAAATAATTGCATAACGTAAATGAGACCCGTACGATATTTGTTTACAAAATATTATAGGCAACCAAACATACAGCATCTAAAGTGGCCTATATCTTAAGTTCTTTACCTTGTCTTTACAGAGCGCTACCAGCCTATCCACTGCCGTCCTTTGGCCTCTTACTGCTAGATGGCGCCGCAACAGCAATAACAAGAAGAGAAGAATCCTAGCTTTTTAGAAACTAAAAAGCGATACAAACAAAAAGAAAATTATAAAAACACAAGATGGAATATCAAAAACTTGTAAAGAAAATTAACAGGTTCTTATTTATTTTATTAAAATAAAAATAAGAACACATTTACTATTAGTTGCCAATTCATTCCAATTCTTAATAAATAAAAAATATTTAATATTAAATTCAAATCAGAAAAGAATCCTTATCTCTTATCAATAGGAGTACTATTTATATGATAGATTTAAAAAATAAATTTAATTTTATAATATATAGGCAACCAAACATACAGCACAAGAAGTTGCACAAAAATTTTCAAATGACCACCTGCTACCAAAATCTAAAAAATTGCGAGAAAAACGTAATTTTCAGATTTGGTACCAGGAGGTTATGATGTGCGAAGAGGTATTTTAATAAACTGAAATTTCTCAAATACCTCCTCGACTATTATAACCTCCTGGTACGAAACTCAAAATTTACAAAATTGCGAGCAAAACGTAATTTTAAGATTTGGTACCAGGAGGTTATGATGTGCGAAGAGGTATTTTAATAAACTGAAATTTTTTCAAATACCTCCTCGAATATTATAACCTCCTGGTACGAAACTCAAAATTTACAAAATTGCGAGCAAAACGTAATTTTAAGATTTGGTACCAGGAGGATATGATGTGCGAAGAGGTATTTTATTAACTGAAATTTTTTCAAATACCTCCTCGAATATTATAACCTCCTCGTACAAAACTCAAAATTTAGAAAATTGCGAGCAAAACGTAATTTTAAGATTTGGTACCAGGAGGTTATGATGTGCGAAGAGGTATTTTAATAAACTGAAATTTTTTCAAATACCCCCTCGAATATTATAACCTCCTCGTACAAAACTCAAAATTTACAAAGTTGCGAGCAAAACGTGATTTTAAGATTTGGTACCAGGAGGTTAAGATGTGCGAAGAGGTATTTTAATAAACTGAAATTTTTTCAAATACCTCCTCGAATATTATAACCTCCTGGTACGAAACTCAAAATTTAGAAAATTGCGAGCAAAACGTAATTTTAAGATTTGGTACCAGGAGGTTATGATGTGCGAAGAGGTATTTTAATAAATTGAAATTTTTTCAAATACCTCCTCGAATATTATAACCTCCTGGTACGAAACTCAAAATTTACAAAATTGCGAGCAAAACGTAATTTTAAGATTTGGTACCAGGAGGATATGATGTGCGAAGAGGTATTTTATTAACTGAAATTTTTTCAAATACCTCCTCGAATATTATAACCTCCTCGTACAAAACTCAAAATTTAGAAAATTGCGAGCAAAACGTAATTTTAAGATTTGGTACCAGGAGGTTATGATGTGCGAAGAGGTATTTTAATAAACTGAAATTTTTTCAAATACCCCCTCGAATATTATAACCTCCTCGTACAAAACTCAAAATTTACAAAGTTGCGAGCAAAACGTGATTTTAAGATTTGGTACCAGGAGGTTAAGATGTGCGAAGAGGTATTTTAATAAACTGAAATTTTTTCAAATACCTCCTCGAATATTATAACCTCCTGGTACGAAACTCAAAATTTACAAAATTGCGAGCAAAACGTAATTTTAAGATTTGGTACCAGGAGGTTATGATGTGCGAAGAGGTATTTTAATAAACTGAAATTTTTTCAAATACCCCCTCGAATATTATAACCTCCTCGTACAAAACTCAAAATTTACAAAGTTGCGAGCAAAACGTGATTTTAAGATTTGGTACCAGGAGGTTAAGATGTGCGAAGAGGTATTTTAATAAACTGAAATTTTTTCAAATACCTCCTCGAATATTATAACCTCCTGGTACGAAACTCAAAATTTACAAAATTGCGAGCAAAACGTAATTTTAAGATTTGGTACCAGGAGGTTATGATGTGCGAAGAGGTATTTTATTAACTGAAATTTTTTCAAATACCTCCTCGAATATTATAACTTCCTGGTACGAAACTCAAAATTTACAAAATTGCGAGCAAAACGTGATTTTAAGATTTGGTACCAGGAGGTCATGATGTGCGAAGAGGTATTTTAATAAACTGAAATTTTTCAAATACCTCCTCGAATATTATAACCTCCTCGTACAAAACTCAAAATTTACAAAATTGCGAGGAAAATATAATTTTAAGATTTGAAAAATTTTGGTTACATAAAATACCTCTTCCCACATCATAACTCCTGGTACCAAATCTAAAAATTACGTTTTGCTCGCAATTTTGTAAATTTTGAGTTTCGTACCAGGAGGTTATAATAATCGAGGAGGTATTTGAAAAATTTTAATAGAAAAAAATACCTCTTCGCACATCATAACCTCCTGGTACCAAATCTTAAAATTTCGTTTTTCTCGCAATTTTTTAAATTTTGGTAGCAGGTGGTCATTTTAAAATGTTTATGCAACTTCTTGTGCTGTATGTTTGGTTGCCTATATATTAATAAATTAAATTTATTTTTTAAATCTATCATATAAATAGTACTCCTATTGATAAGACATAAGGCTTATTTTCTGATTTGAATTTAATATTAAATATTTTTTTATTTATTTAGAATTGGAATGAATTGGCAACTAATAGTAAATGTGTTCTTATTTTTATTCTAATAAAATAAATAAAATCCTGTTAATTTTCTTTACAAGTTTTTGATATTCCATCTTGTGTTTTTATAATTTTCTTTTTGTTTGTATCGCTTTTTAGTTTCTAAAAAGCTAGGATTCTTCTCTTCTTGTTATTGCTGTTGCGGCGCCATCTAGCAGTAAGAGGCCAGAGGACGGCAGTGGATAGGCTGGTAGCGCTCTGTAAAGACATGGTAAAGAACTTAAGATATAGGCCACTTTAGATGCTGTATGTTTGGTTGCCTATAATATTTTGTATACAAATATCGTACGGGTCTCATTTAAGTTATGCACATTTTTTTAAAAAATGCGGGGTTTGGAAAGAGAGAAAAAGAGATTATCTATAATACTCCTTATTATTTCTATGCAAAGAATACATTTTTTTGTTATCTAAAGTCATAAATGGATTATACAGTTTGCCCAGAAGATGAGGAGTAGTATATAAAATTAACACACAAAATGAATCATTTAAAAAATACTTCACAGAAGCAAAAATAATTTGCGCGTAAACAATCTTATAACTTGGAGAGTATAACATTTAATCTTGTAATGTATTCTTTGCATAGAAATAATAAAGAATATTATAGATAATCTCTTTTTCTCTCTTTCCAAACAAAGACCCAGCATTTTTTAAAAAAATATTAGTAGTAGTAGTAGTAGTAGTAGTAGTAGTAGTTATTTATACTGTGACATCATAGCTACCAAAGACTTCTATGTTTTCTATTGTTATCAAAGACTTGCGTCTAGCCCTTAATCAAGTGAAAAATGGATGTAGGCAACCAATATTGCATTTGGATATTTACATCAAATTATTTCAATACGAAATTCTAAAATTATTTTGAATTATATTTCATAAAATTTAAATTAATTGATTAAAAAAAGTATGTTGTACGTCGTAAACATTAATTTTTCACTTGATGAATGGCCAGACGTCTATAGTATGTAGCTAAAGCACAGTATAGGCAACTACCAGTAGCGACACTTCATTTTTGTTAACAGTTTTTTTTTCGCGCGGAGGTTGGTACAAATGAAATTCTACTACATCATCACAGTATAGGCAACACCAGTAGCGACACTTCATGCAAATTACATGTTATTTGAAGGGACAATTTTTGGTGACCTTGACGATATATATATGTATACTCAGATATGCACGCGGCAAATTTAAATTTATGTCACTTTTTCTAACCATGTAATGTAACATACATTTGCAAAGTTTTGATTAAAATTGAAGTTTTTAATGATTTTGACAAGCTTAAATGTAATAATATACAGTTTTCATTAATTATTACATTAGTTACGGTATTTAAATTCAAATGGCGACGCCTTTAAAATTATTTTGATCATAGAGAAATGTCACCATTTGTAATTTGCAGTTCTAAACTCAATGCTACCAGATACGCACCATAGAAATGGTACTAGGTTAGACACGGGAGAGTGTCGCTACTGGTAGTTATTTATACTGTGGCTAAAGACTTCTTTGTTTTCTATTGTTATACATAGACCGGACACGTGTCAAATTTTGAAAGTGTCCGTTTTGACGGTTAATTTGAAATACTGGTTTACATAACCTATAATATTCATAAAACCTTTTCAAATTCGATTTTCATTTGATCAGAGAACACCAAAAATTAAGAAAATAACCGAGGTGAATATAGCTAATGGACACTTTTAAAATGGCCGCCGTAGTTCACGCTGATACACATTGAGGGCTCTGGTGTCTATTTTAAAGTAGCTATGTTTTTCTTAATTTTACAAATTACTAGATACAACAAACAACTAATGCGATGGATTAAGATAACTTCGGTTATTAAAGGATTGAATGGTAAAAGTTATACGTCAAAAGTTAGCTTATTTAGCAGGTAAAAGTGGGAAATAAAAAACACCTATTTTTTCGAAATGTCAAGCGTGTCCGGTCTATTTATAACAACAGAAAACATAGAAGTCTTTGATAGCTACATACTACAGACGTCTGGAAATTCATCAAGTGCAAAATTAATGTTTACGATGTACAACATACTTTCTTTAATCAATTAATTAGATGAAATTTAAATTTTATGAAATATATTTCAAAATAATTTTAGAATTGCGTATTGACATAATTTGATGTTAATATCGAAATGCAATATTGGTTGCCTACATCCATTCTTCACTTGATTAAGGGCAAGACGCTTGTGCCGTGTTTCGCTAAAAATAAAAACAAATCGTGAAAGGATTTTTAATTATTAAAATCTTTTAAAAATTGGAAATCATTCTAAACAAAATAAAACGATTTTTTAAGAAGCGATATGTCAAAAAGTTGCTCGGAGTTACTCCGCAGAGAGAGAAAAAGAACGTTGTCATTAGTAGTCATTCGGCGATTAACCATAAAAACATACAAAATACGAATAGTTTAATTAGAAAAATGAATAATCACAATAAAAAATATCTGAAAAAAGTCCTGCTTAATACTGATGTTAACGGCATGTGCATGCAACACGCTTTGGTTACTGACAAGGAAGAAATAATGGGAATGTTAATAGGTCATGTAATAGGAGTGCCTTTAAAATTTTTTATTTTAATTATAATTATTCGTTTTAATCTTAGGTAGATGAAACTACAGCGACTTCTTACATCTCCGCTTTTAAAATTCTACGTAGAGAAGATAAGCAGCCTGACAGAGTGGAAATTTCACCCGAGCAACTTATGCAAGCTTCTTCCTACGCAGAAATGTTATCACAACGACTGAATAAACCTATGCGAGTAGTTGGGTGGTACCATTCGCATCCGCACATCACTGTTCTTCCCAGCCACGTTGGTATGTTAAGGGGATAGTCGGCAAATTTGAGTGTTTGATTTTGAAATTCTCTTGATATATGGGATTTTGGTCATACCTTTTTTCCAGAGGAGTTTTTTTAAAATTCCTTTTTTTGATATACAGAAGGAGAGAGAAGTAACTTTTTACAACACCCCAAAATTAACTAAAATTTAAAAAAAAATTTGAAGCAAAATATGATTTATTTTTTATATATTGACGGTTTTATACCCAGATTCTGGTCAAATTATTTAAGTTTAAAGGCCTTTAACTTTAAATTTGTTATATGGGTTGTAATGGACAATTTCCGTAGTTACCTTATTTGTTTCGATTTAAAGGTCTTTAATTTTGACCAGAATCTGCCTATAATACCCAGATTCTGGTCAAATCATTTAAGTTTAAAGGCCTTTAAATTTAAATTTGTTATATGGGTTGTAATGGACAATTACCATGGAAACATTATTTGTTTTAAATTAAAGGCCTTTAATTCTGACCAGAATCTGCCCATAAATCACCCTTTTTTTTAAAAGTACATATACAAAAGAATTATACAGGGTCCGCCAAAAAAACGGAAACACCTAAATATTTTTTGAACCGTAATGAATTAAAAAATAAAGTTTAAACAAAATATCGAATTAATTTTAATTTTATAATTGACTTGACGTTTAAAATAGGATTGGCTTTTGTTAGAATTCTTTCATATTAACAATAAAATGTTAATAATACATAATCCATTATGGCCGAACTTAACAATAAAGAATTGCTTGTAACTTATCAAGAACGAGTTTTATAAAAAAATGTTTTTTACAAAAGTTTACTAAAATTAATCGTAGAATCCAAAAATATACAGGGTGTTGCATTTAAAAAACGAAAGTTAGGTGCCATACACTAATAAAGCGAACACCCTGTATATTCAAAATTATGTTTAAATGTTAGCTTGTTTAAATTAAATAAACTTTTGTTTAA
Organism: Stenus bimaculatus; assembly: GCA_963971135.1. Taxonomy (NCBI): domain Eukaryota; kingdom Metazoa; phylum Arthropoda; class Insecta; order Coleoptera; family Staphylinidae; genus Stenus; species Stenus bimaculatus. The sequence continues at coordinate 1,390,778 of OZ020183.1, forward strand.
ACTTTCTTTTTAAATTCATTACGGTTAAAAAAATATTTAGGTGTTTCCGTTTTTTTGGCGGACCCTGTATGTATGTAATACATAGCTAATAATACACAACTGATAACAAAATAACAAACAGACTTTATAATATAACAAAACATTAGTATATGTAGAAAAATTTATAAAATTAATTTCTCATAATTGAACTTTTATGGGGTGATTCTGAACAAAAATGTTAGGCGTAACAGCGCTGTTAAAATTGACAGTCGTCCTGATGTCAAAAAAAATGCTATTCTGTAAACTTTATTGTAACTTATCGCTGATGTAAAATAACATTTTCGGTGTTAAAATAATATCTACCAAAATAATAATATTACATTAACATATAGTCGATCAAAATAATATATTGATGTACAATGTATTTTATCACCGAAAATGTTATTTTAGATAGCCGTTAAGTTACAGTAAAGTTTACAGAATAGCTTTTTTTTGACATGAGGGTGACTGTCAAACTTAACATCGCTGTTACGGCTAACATTTTTTGTTCAGAATTACCCCATTAAATTGCATGAATGACATAGCAAAAAAGTCAACCTCATGCCAGTAAATGTTCCCAAGATTGAGCAGTCTTGTCATGGCAGCGTTTAAAGAATAGTTGGTTCTACAGAGATTACTATGAAATAGATGATCTTGTCGTTAACGTTAGATATGTGATCAAAAAATATTTCTTCATAAGAAATATTTTTTTAAAGACGTGATTAACTTTAACAAGAGTAGATCTAAATGGACTCGCCTATCATGAAGCGGTTTCATATTGAGTATACTGAGTACATCATCATAATTAAAGACTTGTAGTGGAAGTCTCATCTTATAACTCACGTGATTTATAAACTTCCTTTGAACTGACTCTATTAATTTGATAGAGTTTTGATAACATGGTGCCCAAATAGTTGAATTATATTCAAGAATAGATCTAACCAAACTGCTGTACAATAACTTTATTGCTTTAGTGTTTCTGAAATCCATCGTATTTCTCTTAATGAATCCTAACATTTTCAGGGCTCTATTGACTGATATAGATATGTGTTCTTTCAAGTCCAAACGACTATCGAAAGTCACACCTAGATCACATACTGATGTTAAAGTAGATAGCTCGTGCCATTCTATACTGTATACATGTTCCAGCTGATTCCTACGTCTGGCAAACCTCATTGAATTACATTTCGACACATTCAAAGTCATTCCATTTAATCTGCACCATTCATAAACATTATCCGCATCTGCTTGTAGCATCCTGATACTGTCATAATCTGTGATAACAATAAAAAGTTTTAAATCATCAGCATATAAAATATAGAAACAGAATTTTATACAGGAACTGATGTCATTAATGAAAATAATAAATAACAGTGGACCAATGTGCGACCCTTGGGGGACCTCTGAATATGCAATGATTTCCTCTGAATAAAAGTTTCCAATCCTTACAATTTGCCTCCTGTCCTTAAGGTAATTGGAAAACCATAATATTAAATTGCCTGATATCCCATACCCTTTTAGCTTAGCTATCAGTAACTCATGGTTGACCGAGTCGAAGGCCTTTGAGAAATTTGTGTACAGGCAGTCAACCTGCAAATCTTTCTCAAAGGCTTGATGTATATATGTCTCATACATTAAAAGAATTGTTACAGTTGATTTTCCAGAGAGAAATCCATGTTGGTTTTCTATGATATTGTTGTATATGACATTATTAAGTTTTTTCGTAATGATCGATTCAAGCACTTTTGCAACCTGACTTAAAATGGATATAGGTCTATAGTTCCTTATGTTTTCTTTCTTCCCTTTTTTTAAAATTGGACACACAAAAGTGTTTTTCTTGATTGATGGTAAGGTACCATCTTCAAGCGATTTATTAAATAACCTACACAATGGATATGTTACTGTTCCACAACATTGCTTTAACAGTAAATCAAGTATTACATCACATCCTGTACTTCTTGAATTAGATAATTCATTAATACAATCACACACATCATCAAGAGATATTTCCAAAACATGTAGACCAGCCGAAGTATTAAAGTCATATTCAGGGATCATGTAGCTTGATGAATTATAAGTTTCTTGGAGATAATCTGCAAACATATTGGCTATGACCGATCCAAAATCAGGCTCCTTATCATCAAGTTTTATAACTGCAGGTAGTCCAGTACTTTTGCGTTTAGCGTTGACAAAGCCCCAGAAAGATTTAACATCCTTTACAATATTCTCTTCAATATTAATATTAAGGATGTAGTTCCTATAGCATTGAGCACTTAACTGTGATCTACATCTACTGAAAATGATGAGCTACATCGTTTTACTGGTACATGTGTTTGAATAGTAGTGTTCATCACACTGTAAAAATAGTCTAATCATTAAAATTCCTCGTTGAAAATTCAAAATCCCAATCCAAGGTAACAAATTCATTATTCAGTCTCTTAAAATTTGCGTTTTCATAATCATAATAAGTAACATCCGTTCTTAAGAGGATAGTCCGCCAAATGTTTGAAATGCGTACTCCTCGCTAGTAAAAATTGATTTTTTGGTGTTTGTAATAAAAAATTTAACAAAAACGCTCTTGTATTGCCTTCAAATTGAATTTATTTTTCATATAGAATTTTTGTTGTTTAAGTTTAATAAATTATAGGTGCGTAATTTTTTCAAAAATGCGTTTTTATCATTTTTTCAAAATTACTCCCTTATAACAGACTATATACATCAAAAAAAAATTCTATATGATAAATAAATTCAATTTCAAGGCAAAACAAGAGCGTTTTTGTTAAATTTTTTATTACAAACACCAAAAAATCAATTTTTACTAGCGAGGAGTACGCATTTCAAACATTTGGCGGACTGTCCTCTTAATGGCGAGAATGGACTCACTTTTAAAGGAACATTTAAAGCCATGGGTTTATGATGCATAGATTCTGAAAAAATACAATCCAATACAGTTTTACAGAAGTACTCATCATTACTACAAAAGACTATTATTTTAATTGAACGTTTTTTGTGAAGAGCCCATTTTAGAGCTGCCATATGACTATTTGGTTTGACTAAAAAGAAAAAATTGGTATTGATAAGACTCTTCTGTATACTAAAAATAGGGATTTTAAAAAAACTCCACTGGAAAAAAAAATATGACCAAAACTGCAAATATCAAGCACTCAAATTTGTAAATTATGGAATTTTTTTGATTCAAAAATATAAAATTTTTAATATTGTAGATGTACGGACGCAAGCGCTGTATCAAACCATGGATTCCTATTTTGTTGGTTTAATTTACTCGGTTTTTCCCAAAGCCACAAACTTGATGGATAATCAGGCACAAGTAACGGCTTTTCAATCTGAAGTTCGAGGATCTGAAGTAAATCCGTTGGATGTTCAATTAGATATTGTAGACTCTCCGGTAAACGCTTTCAATTTAGAAGGTATAAAATAATATAATAATCAAAGCTTTATTTACACTTGGTACGTTTACTAGTGGAACATTAAGGATGATGTAGAACTTTCGATCACTAGCACTCCTCCAAAATGATACGAACTAGTCAACTCGGGAGCAGTTTATGTTACTGAGGAGAAAGTAACACTTTTCCGTAAGTTTACTAAACTTGCCGAGTGTAAATGAGGCTTTAGAGTGTGGAAATCTAAAAAAGTATTTGAATTTATTTTGGGAAATTTCAAAAAAAATATATTTTAGCTTTAGCAGAGTTGCCACAAATATTGGTGCAAGAAGAAAAAGAAAATCACATGGAAGATTGTGAGAACGTTCTAGCAAACTCCCACAACGATGCAATCAAAACTATAAAACATTCTAATATTTTATTTTCTGTAACTATTCCAATGTTTGAGGCATTTAAAGAACGGCTCGAAGCTAATAAAAAAAGAATTGAGCATTTGGAAGGTATGAAAAGGGAAATGACGAATGATTCTGGATATTACAAAAAAACTGGCTTGTCAATTTAAGTGCTAATAAATAAGATTCTATTTTTCAAAGTGTGTGTTTTAATTTGGTTTAAAAAAAAACAACCCTATCTTTTTAATGAATTTTCTTAAATTTCGCTCTAAATTATGGGTATTTTATTTTTACGATTGTGGAAAAAATAAAATGCGTCCATATTTAGGGATTTGAAAAGAAGTTTCTCCTTGGACTGCGTTGCGGACGCGCCCGCATTGCGCCGCGACGACAGCGTCGATCTCGCCCCTTGTGTCGTTATGGCGTCAGTGTTCAGCGTACGGAAATGATAATGAAAACGCGAAGGGTAGTGATAAGTGAATGGGCCGAAGAAGTCACGTCACGCGACACGAGAAATAAAGTGCAAGTGCAAATCAGAGGTGAGATGTGAGATAATATAGAATGCAGTGCGACCCGCTCTTTCAATTTTCTTTTCAATTATTTACATCAGCACGTTAGAGTATCTAGGTTAATCGAATTTTTTTTAGGCGCCCGAATGCTCAAATCAATATTCTTTTTTAAATTTTTCGAAATGCAAATTATTTCATTTTCATAAATATTCGTCGAGAATATATTATGCCAAACATTTAAAATTAAAAAAGTAGTTTTCGGCAAAAAAAAAATGAAAAAAAAAATAGAAAGTAATCATCATTTTGTAGTGCTTTTACTTAAGCGCATAATATAATTTCATTTAAGTTAAGGGTTGAAGCAAAGTAAACGTGTTGTTTGCCTGCTGCCTTTGTGCGCCTCTTCTGTTGATGTCATTCTGCCAATTCTGGCACTTGGCACGTTTCCAGATGGGTCAAGTACGAATTTGAAATTTGTTTTCAGAGTGAAAAGAAGTCTGCCTTTGTTTTAATTGGAAAGCTGGAAATCCTTTACCTCCTCAAAATTATTCCTGAAAAACACACTTTTTCACTGTAAAATTGCTTTTCAATTGAAAAATTTCTATTATAGAATATTGGGCGATTTCGAGGGAAAATATGTTATTTGTTTGTGAAGAGGAAGCAAATAGGCGGCGTCGGCGGCGGCACGATTTAACGGCGCCTGAGGCAGCCGGCGGACGCCACTTTCCTCCTACCTCCCTTGTAAACATCCTGCATCCCGCAGGATCAACATAAAATTATTTTCTCTTCCCCCATCATCCCTCGCCCTTTCCCTAAAACTACTCTACTACAAATATAACATTTTATAAAAGAAGATTTATACGAATTTTTTTGTAATATCAAATGAGGTCAGGATATTATTAGTGATTATACCCAGTAAAACAAAATAACATTGAAATAATATCTTATAAATGTTTCCTGGAAACATGCAATGTTACAATAATGTATTGATACAATTGCGCTGCAGTAACATTTCATAAACGGTTACATAAATCCCCCCCTGCTAACTTTTCAACGGTTATGTTTTTGATTCTGAAAACTTGTCTACGGAGGACTCAAATCGCGAACTTTCTAACAAAGGTATTTTTGATTTTGTGGTACTTCCGGTTATACCGGAAGTGGATGGCAACTTTCTTATTTTAAATGCAACACCCAGTATATTTTTGCATTTTCGTGTTCTCCATAAAAATACCATTAAATTGATCTAACATAGTGTGGTCTACGATTAATACTTTCGGAATTACGCCCATTTAAAAAATCGCATTCTTATGCAACTTCATTTACACCGGAAGTGGAAAATTAACGAACTTAAGGTTAAACATAATTTTGTTTAAATTTAATGTTAGTAACTTAATTGCAAAAGAAAATCATTTAAAATAAGGAAGTTGGGGCAGTTGGCTCCAACTTCCGGTGTAAATGAAGTTGCATAAAAATGTGATTTTCAAATGTGCGTAATTCCGAAAGTGTTAATAGTAGAGCACACTACGCTAGGTCAATTTAATGGTATTTTTATGGAGAACACGAAAATGCAAAAATATACTGGGTGTTCCATTTAAAATAAGAAAGTTGCCATCAACTTCCGGTATAACCGGAAGTACCACAAAATCAAAAATACCTTTATTAGAAAGTGTCGCAATTAAATACAAATTTTAAGAATCGAAAACATAACCGTTGAAAAGTTAGCAGGGGGGGGGGGGGATTTTCTTTATGTCCGCACTGTATGTCTTAGCGCAAAAACGTTGTCACGGAAACGTTTCAATTAAACATTTCATAAATATTACAATGGAACACGTTAGTTAAACATATTTTTTTACACTGCTTTTAATTAAGCGATACTTTTAATTTCAAAGAAGGGTCAATCATTAAACATGTAATGTTTCGTTACGAATTTTAAACGTTTCATTGCAACATCTCATGTTTAACTATTTACATTATTTCAATGTTGTCATTGCAACGTTGCATTAGTGTTGCAATGAAACGTTTAAAATACGTAACGTAACATTACATGTTTCCGAATAACACTTTTTCAATTTTTCATTACAACGTTGCATTTATGTTGCAATGAAACGTTTAAAATATGTAACGTAACATTACATGTTTACTGGGTAGCCAACCTATTTGACGTTGGACTGTTGGGTATATTTCTTATTAATTTATATTGGAGGTAGAAAGTCGGTTTAATGGACAAAGTAGTAGAGATTTGTTCGAATCTTAATAATTCGGTGACAAAACGTTTGATATTCTCAGCGTTTCTGCGCTATCTTGAAAGCCGTCCTACCACTTCATCGACAGTCCATTTCAACGACACTACTTTTTCATCGACAACGGTTTCATCGACATGGCCGTTTCATCGACACAGACGTTTCATCAACATAATCTTTTCATCTACAACCATTTCGTCGAAATAACCTTTTCATCGACAAAATCTACACTTTGACAAGAATGTTCCCTCGACATTACTTTTTCATCGATAATGACACGTTTCATCGACATTACATTTTCATCGACAAAATCTTCACTTTGACAAGAACGTGCCCTCGACATTACTTTTACATCGACAATGACACGTTTCATCGACATTACATTTTTATCGATAAAATCTTCACTTTGACAAGAACGTTCCTTCGACATTACTTTTTCATCGATAATGACACGTTTCTTTGACATTACATTTTCATCGACAAAATCTTCACTTTGACAAGAACGTTCCCTCGACATTACTTTTTCGTCGACAATGACACGTTTCATCGATATCACATTTTCATCGACAAAATCTTCACTTTGACAAGAACGTTCCTTCGACATTACTTTTTCATCGACAGGACGTTTCATTGACATTACCTTTTCATCGACAGTACCTTTTAGTTGACAAGCCTTTTCTTTGAAAAGCACATTTCATCGACACTGTACCTTTTCATCGACAAACAAAATCAACGTTTTTGTTGGAATGTATATGAAATATGAACATTCATAATAATATGTATTATGTTTTGATGGAAAATAAATTTATTCGTATTATTAATTACTCTTAATTAATATCATTTAGGTATTGGGATAAGGACTATGACGACGAAGAGAAGTCGAAAGAGTATTTGATGTCGATAACGACTGTTTCATCCTCATGACTTCGGTTAGTAGTTTCTAATAATAACGAGTCTTTTTAATACAATAAAAGTTTTAATAATTTTCAGCATTTGCTAGTAAGGAATTGTGATGGGGGCCACATTTGTCATCCACCCAAAGAGTGTTGCAAGCAGGGCTGCTGTTATCCTCAGGAATTTTCGGTCTACATGCCCGAAACGAACCCCGCCAATAATATGTTTATGCCGCTTTTTGTTGGACACTGGTAAATTTCATTTGTACAGTTGCTCCCAGCTGGAAGTAGGACAAAAGTAATCACGATTGCGTATTCTTTGTCCTACTTCCAGCTGGGAGCAACTTTGCATTATACAAGTGTATAGCTCATGTGTTATTTTACAATAATTTTAGGTACTTTTGGGCCGCGATTACCGCAACTCTAGCCGGAATATTATGCGCGTGTTCTCTATGGAGAAGGCACAGTTCCAGTTCTTTCTGTTGTAGGGATTCGGGCAGAGATGAGAGAGCATCCGAACCTGATTCGAACGGTTCCTGCTATCTGCCTCCTCAATACAGCAGATGTAGTAGTTTCCATCAAGCACCGCCACCATACTCGGAGGTAAAAACATTTTATTTATCAACTGCAGCATTAAACGAAATCTTTTAGGTTGCCTCAAAACCCGATTTATATCCTTTGGTTATAAGTTATAACAACGATGCAGTTGTTAAAACGAATGTCGCATCAAGAGGCTACCTGATGGTTCAGTATTTTAGAAATTTTATAGTTAGACCAGTAGGTAAGTCAATTCGTATTCGGGAAAATTGTTGAGAATATATTATTGTCTCATTTACAGGCTCACTTTCCGCTACGAGCACAATCGACTCGTTAAGTTCAAGCTTTATATGCAACGCCACAAACGAGGTATTTTATCCATCTATAATTTTCATTTAAATCGTGATGATTGCATTTTTTAAGGCAAATACGATAATTCCGCCGCCGTATTCGTGCATGGGGAGTTTGGAGGAAGTTACGCCGCCAACGAACGCCGGCAGTTGCGGTAATAGAGAGCCTGCCGCCGGCGCCGTCTCCCCGTTTTTGGCAGAGCTTCCACTTGGTGCCGCAGCCGGGAATCCAAACACCCGTTCGCAAAGTAGTCATAGCATAATTCGAGATGGCCGAGTTCCAGCCCCTCCGTCCGCCGAGCCGCCCCTGACCCGACCTCCTCAACGTCACCACCATCAGCCAGAAAAAACCGACGCTGCGTCCACATCGCCGCCACCGGTTATGGCCAACCCCATCGCCAAAGTCAGCCGAAAACTCAACCTAAAAAACCACAGTGTCGACTCCGAAAGTGACGAACACAACTTTTCCGATTTGTTGAATTTGTCAGTTTGCATGCCCAGCAGCGGTGCTCAGTTGAACGCCGCCACTTGCACCCAATCGAATCCCCAAATGAACATGATTCAAAGTTACAGCGTTACCAACAGCATGACCAGTTCGGACATCAGCAGTCTGGCCAATCTGGGTACCCCCGATTCCCCGCCGCGTGCCACGAGTCCCACGGTCGAAATGCGCGAACTGCTCGACAAAATCCAACAGCTTCCTCAGCATAAGAGTCCCGTGCCTGAAGCTCCCAAGGTTAAAGGCTACTTTAACCGTTCAAAAGCGAAAACTCTTTACATGCCTTTGCGCGAAAACGCCTGCGAACCAAACCAACACACTGCCAAAGGTATTTTTGGCAAATCCCGTGGATGGTTGTCCCGTTCCGCGCCGAGCACTCCTTGCGGAACGTTCGCTCCCAATTTTCCCCAGCAGAAGAAAAACAGCGGTACCAGTCAAAAAGGCAGCAAATCAAAAGTTTTCGATGGATCCCCTTTGCTGGATGAGCACTGCGAATCCGACGAAGACCCACAAAAGGACGAAAAATTATGACTTTGATTCATTTAGCACCGCCTTCGACCTTTACATCGGCTTCCTATAAAATTAACTCACTATAGTAACTGAAATAAATTGAATTATTCAAATTATGTATGTGTACAGCGAATTATACCTTCATTTTTTAATAACTAAATAAAACTTGATCTAACGAGCAGCTTCTGTAATACCGAATTAAAGAGATTTTACGTTTTTAAATACATTTTGTGACACCCTGTATTATCCAAAATGGTCGATATCTGTCAACAACTGACGTAAACTCGTATCACACAACACGATGTCATATACGACTTTTATTATTCTATTCTTGTCATTCAAATGCAAAAATAAGAGTCTGTCCTTGTCATGTCGTATACGATGTTGTGTCGTGTGATTCGAGATCACCCTGTAATAGATTTGGGCAGATATGACAGTGAAATATGCTAATCCAAAAAGTATTCGGTTTACAGCTATTGATAACCATGGGAATGTAAGGGTTTATTTGGCGATGGGAAATGCGGATGAAAAAACAACAAGATCGAACATCTATCCTCCTTTTTAACACTAACACGTTCTTATTTCGTTGCCAACATAAAAAATATAAAAAACCACTATACTTCATTTTTTAACTAGGAGGAGTGACAGGGAAGGACAACTTACACTATAAAAGTTACTAAAAAAATAACCAAACATGTTTTGACAGGAACTTTAGGTTATTTTGGCGTTTTAATGATAAAATATGTACAGAAACATAATTAAATTCCCTATTTCTTTGTACTGAATACAAATTTATAGGCAGATTCTGGTCAAAATTAAAGGCCCTTAATCAGACACAAATAATGTAACCATAACAATTGTCCATTACAACCAATATAACAAATTTCAATTTAAAGGCCTTTAAATAATTTGACCAGAATCTGGGTATTATACATGTAAATACATTAGTAATTCAAATTTTATGATTAATATTTTGAGGTTATATGTCAAAATCATCCAAAATAATTACCCGGTGTAAATCTTGCTGACTTTTAACCAATCAGAGACGTTAATTTTTGGCATTTCAACGCGGGAAATTTAAAGCACTCTTCCTAGTTAAAAAATGAAGTATAGGTAAATTAAAATTATTTTGTTATTAATTATTTATAATATTTGATTTTCGTTTTATTTTAAAATCTTTTAGTACATTAATTTCGGCGTATTTGAAGTTAAAAGGATTTCGTTTAGTCAACACCCCGTATACGTATTTGTTTGAGCAGTTGGTTAACCTGTAGTTCTTTGATTTATGATTCTATGGTTTTAAAAGCGACAAGCGAAGACGGCGTCGATAGGTTAAAAATTATTACAAGTTAAATCAAATTAATATTAAATAAGTACTTAAGTTTAGGGCTTAATTTTTTAATTTATAGTTTTTAAAAACCGTCGTTTTATTCTCCAAATATTTAGTGGTTATCTTATTATAAAACAAAATGGCACTTTGTTGTTCGAGTAAGTTACATATAATTTTTTCAATAATTGTATTATTAAGTTGTTTTCTATTAAAACTTGTATACGGGTTGTATCGTAACTAACTTGAATAGAAAACTATTTTAATATTGGAACAATCTGTCTAATTAATGCGTGTTTAAGTTTCGAATGAGGTTCCCGAAACTCCTGTGATTTCACCATCATCAGGAGCAATTTTTGAAAAGCGTTTGATTGAAAAATTTATACTTGAAAATGGTGTTGATCCAATAAGTGGAAAAGAACTTACAGTTCAAGAGTTAATTGAACTTAAAACACCGCCAATTGTAAAGCCAAAACCGCCAAGCGCTACCAGTATACCAGCGACCTTAAAATTATTGCAAGATGAATGGGATGCAGTTATGTTACATAGTTTCACGTTAAGACAACAACTTCAAACGGCACGACAGGAGTTAAGTCATGCTTTATATCAACATGATGCAGCATGTCGCGTCATCGCTCGATTAAATAAAGAAGTTACTGCGGCTCGAGAAGCTTTGGCTACACTGAAACCACAAGCAGGCATTACAACGGTTCCACAACCGGTATAAATAATTTTTTTAATCGATTTATTGAAATTTTATTACTTTTATTTTAGGCCGTTGCTTCTGAAGCCGGTGGAATTGCAAATCAACCTGCCGAACAGGCCGGTATGACTCCAGATATTATTCAAAAATTGCAGGAAAGAGCCACTGTTCTTACCCAAGAACGCAAAAAGAGAGGAAAGACAGTTCCTGAAGATTTATTAACGCAAGAGGATATTCGTTCATTTAGAACGTTAGCATCGCATCCAGTAAGAAATTAGAATTAATAAACGACTTTCCATTTATGTATATTTTTTAGAGTCTCCATTCTGCAAGTGTTCCTGGAATATTGGCTTTGGATATAAACCCGTCAGATACAAGCAAGATTTTAACAGGGGGCAATGATCGTAACGCAACTGTGTTCAATAAAGACACGGAACAAGTTGTGTGCATATTGAAGGGCCATACAAAGAAAGTTACTAAAGTAATTTATCACCCCGATGAAGATATAGTTATTACAGCTTCACCTGATTCAAATATTCGAATTTGGAATGTACCTACATCGCAAACAACTCTTTTGCTTCGCCCTCATGATAGTGCAGTCACTGGTTTATCACTACATCCTACAGGAGATTATATTCTATCAACTTCAGAAGATCAACATTGGGCGTTTTCAGATCTTAGATTTGGTACATTGATTACAAAAGTTTCAGACCAATCGAATGTAGCTTTAACCACCGCTCAGTTTCATCCTGATGGTTTGATTTTTGGCACCGGAACAGCTGATTCACAAGTCAAAATTTGGGATTTGAAAGAACAAACTAATGTAGCTAACTTCACAGGTATGAATTAAAATAATAAATAATTTAATCGCCACTAATATTTATTTAATAGGACATTCTGGAGCAATTACTTCAATTTCATTTTCTGAAAATGGGTACTATTTAGCGACTGCAGCTGATGATTCTTGTGTTAAATTGTGGGATTTAAGGAAACTTAAAAATTTCAAGACGTTACAGATGGATGAAGGGTATCAAATCAAAGATGTCTGCTTTGATCAAAGTGGTACATACCTTGCCGTTGCAGGAAGCGATGTTAGGTAAAATACCCAATTTAAAAATACAAAATCAATTTATGTAAATATTGTTTTTTCTTTTTGCAGAGTTTATTTATGTAAACAATGGCAGGAGCTTAAAGTTTTTAATGACCACACCGCTACAGCTACTGGAGTCAGATTTGGTAAACATGCACAATATATTGCATCAACTTCAATGGATCGAACCCTCAAACTTTATGGATTAGAGTAATCAATCAATAGAATTAATTTTATAATTTATAAGTAAGTTTTACTGATAATATACCTAAATAAAAAATTTTTAAAAAAATATTGGCCTTTCATCTTCCTCTTGCAGCCAAATGTGGAACTAATGCTATGATACAGAGGCATAACTAGTAATTATTGGCCCTTAAGCATGTTTATAAAATATGCCCCCCAAAATTCCAAGAAAAACTTGAGAAAATCGTCGATTTCTTGAATTATTTTGTATTTTATTCACCTTTTTGGGAGTTTGATTCGAAAAAACTTAATAATTTTTTTATTTTTATAAATATTTTAAAAAAAATTTGTACAATCATGTGTGGCACTATTATTTATCATTGGTACAATTTTCGTCGGAAAATTCCAAGAAAAACTTGGGAAAATCGTCGATTTCTTGAACTATTTTGTATTTTATTCACCTTTTTGGGACTTTAGTTGGAAAAAACTTAATAACTTTTTTATTTTTGTAAACATTTTTACAAAACTTTGTACAATCGTGTATGCTACTATCATTTATCAGTGTTGCAATTTTCGGCGGAAAATTCCAAGAAAAAGTTGAGAAAATCGTCGATTTCTTGAATTATTTTGTATTTTATTCACCTTTTTGAGAGACTTTAGTTGGGAAAAACTTAATAACTTTTTTATTTTTATAAATATTTTTACTAAATTTTGTACAATCCTGTGTTGTACTATTATTTATCACTGGTACAATTTTCACCGGAAAATTCCAAGAAAAAGTTGAGAAAATCGTCGATTTCTTGAACTATTTTGTATTTTATTCACCTTTTTAGGACTTCAGTTGGAAAAAATTTTATAACTTTTTTATTTTTGTAAACATTTTTACAAAATTTTGTATAATCATGTATGGTACTATCATTTATCAGTGTTGCAATTTACTGCGGAAAATTCCAAGAAAAACTTGAGAAAATCGTCGATTTCTTGAATTATTTTGTATTTTATTCACTTTTTTAGGACTTTAGTTGGAAAAAACTTAATAACTTTTTTCTTTTTATAAATATTTTTACAAAATTTTGTACAATCGTGTGTGACACTATTATTTATCATTCGTAGAAATTTCGCCGGAAAATTCTAAGGAAAACTTTAGAAAATCATCGATTTCTTGAAGTATTTTATTCACACCTGTTTACAACTTTAGCTGGAAAAATTTAATAACTTTTTTATTTTTACTAAATTTTGTACAATCGTGTGTTGTACTATTATTTATCACTGGTACAATTTTCACCGGAAAATTCCAAGAAAACCTTGAGAAAATCGTCGATTTCTTGAACTATTTTGTATTTTATTCACCTTTTTAGGACTTTAGCTGGAAAAAACTTAATAACTTTTTTATTTTTCTAAATATTTTTACAAAATTTTGTACATTCGTGTGTGACACTATTATTTATCATTGGTACAAATTTCGCCGGAAAATTCTAAGAAAAACTTGAGAAAATCGTCGATTTCTTGAATTATTTTGTATTTTATTGAGCTTTTTGAGAGACTTTAGTTGGGATAAACTTAATAACTTTTTTATTTTTCTAAACATTTTCCCAAAATTTTGTACGATCGTGTATGGTACTATCATTTATCAGTGTTACAATTTTCGGCGGAAAATTCCAAGAAAAACTTGAGAAAATCGTCGATTTCTTGAATTATTTTGAATTTTATTCACCTTTTGGGACTTTAGTTGGAAAAAACTTAATAACCTTCTTATTTACCCAATTTTGAAAAATTTTTTTCAGAGTATTAGGGGGCTTGGAAAAATTTGAAATTCGAACTTCGCTTAGAATAGACATTCCTCTTCACGATGCAAACGGAATTTTCAAAATTCAATGAAAAAACTACTCTTTTCGTGGCTCTGCGCAAAAAACTTCTGATTTCGGGGTAAAAATACAAAAAGGGTCGTATCAAAACCACTGTCTTCAGACTCCCACCCTATATAACATTCTAAATTTTAATGACACTTGAGGGATAAACTCGGTTTTTCGTTCGGGGTGGAATTACAAAACAAAAAACGATTTATACCATTATTTTTTAATAAAAAAACGAATAACTAAGCATACATATTTAATTAAAATAAATTAAGAATACTTTAATCACTATCATCATCAGATGCAGGTGTAGATTCGGCCTCCTCTTCATCCGCAGACTTTTCTGATTCAGAGTCCTTGGGTTTAGATTTCTTTTTACTTGCTTCTTTAGATTCATCATCAGAACCCTTTCTTTTAGCTGTTTTCTTTTGATTTTTCTTATCATCATCATCGGAACTGCTGTCATCACTTTCAACATATTCCTTACTTTTAAAACCTCCTTTGGATGGAGGAGTAACAACAGCAGGTTTTTTCTTTGAAGCCGTGGGTTTCTTGTCTTTACTTTCAGATTTCTTTTCTTTGTTTTCAGCTGCTTTAGAATTTTTGAACGCAGTCGCCGCGCCGGAATCTTCGTATTCCTTCATGGCTTTTTGATAATCCTCCTTTAACTTAGAGGCTTTCTTATCCCATTCGGATTTATCTTTAAGTTCCTTCCACATTTCGCCACCTTTTTTGGCGATTTCAGTTACTTTGATTCCTGGGTTTTTGGATTTGATTTTCTCCCTAGTTTCGTTTAGCCAAATCATGAAAGCAGTCGGTGGACGCTTGGGTTTATTAGCATCCTTATCTTTAGCGGATTTCCTTTTTTTACGAGGTCCTTCAGGAACTGTTTTTGCTGATTTTGGTTTTTTCTCCTTCTTTTCTTTTTTGGGTTTCTTCTCTTTCTTTTTATCATCATCTAAAATTAAATTTCAATAAAATTGTAGAGAAGAAGTTAATAATATTTTACCAGAATCTTTGGAACCTCCTTCATCTGAAGAACTGGTGCCTGAATGAGCTGAATCATATTCTTCAGCGACATCACTTTCTTGTTGATCTGGATTGAAATCATCATCGGTACTTTCATCTTCACTAACATTATCATCATCTCTCTCTTGAGCTTCAGCTTTAACACGCTCCAAGTAAGCATCAGGTTCATTTTCATTATCAGAATCACCAAAGTCATCCTTGTAATTAGCTTTATCATTCTTTCCACGATTCTTAACATTCAATTTTTTGGATGTAATGAAATCAAACAATTTTCCATACTCTTCTTTTTCAATACTGGAGAAGGTATTAACAGTGCCTGATTTAAGTTCAATTTCAAAATCGAACGAGCGTGTATTTCCTCCACTACGTGCAAAATTTACAGAAGCGACTTCTTCAAAACGAATATGAAGAGGCGGTTTATGAACATAAATAAATCCTCTATCCAACGGATACAAGTAACCAGCAGCTGCTTTGAAAGAGCAGCTAACACATGACGCACCAGTGTGACCAACAAAAGAACTTGGTCCAGTAATTTTTCTATTAATAATGACCTTCATGACCTTTCCCAATACTTCATAGGTAGGGCCCGATACTTCTTTCTCCAATTTACCTTCGTACTTCTCCTTAAGTTCTTCTCTACAATAAAAATTTTATAACTTCATATAACTTTAATAAAATAAACATACTCTGTAAACGGCAATTCTATGGAAGTTTCATCTTCTTGGCTAAATAATAAAACTAGAAAATGGTAACGTGTTTGACCTTGCTTAATAGGTGGATCTAAACTAACTACAAAAAACATTTGTCTGGAATCGCTGTGCGGCAAAACAAACATTCTTAAAACTGTCGACATCGGTATTTTATAATCGAAGGTTTTTCCGTGAAGTTGGAAGAAACTATTAAATATTTTAATATCATAACGACCACGTGGCGTAAGACAATGTATTTCCCTAAATATAGCAATAGCATCACCAGAAACGCTGATGACACTAGCTTTCTTCATAACTTGTTGTTGAAACGCATCAACTGGATCGACATCACCAGCTAATTCGTTTGAAGGAATGTAAAATCTCATTTCCATTAAACTTACTGGAGCATCATCATTCTAAAATTCATTAATTAAATCGACAATTCCTAAAAATCTTATAAAATTTACCTGATGAAACTCCATGGTGATTTCGTTCTTTCCAGTATTACATTGTGAAACGTGATTTAAAGGAATTTCAAAAGCAGTATTACTTCCGACATCAAAACTTAAAACGGAACCATTAAATTTAGCCGTTCCCCAATTCCATCCTTTCAAACTCAACTCCTTATCCACCAAATCTTTTTTATAAGTACTCGAGAAGAATTTTGTGATTTTTTCTTTCTCCGACTCTCTGAATCCAGTGAATCTATGCAAAGTGCCGTTACTTAAAAAAATTCTTAACCCCAAAGTGCCCGGAAAGGATTGGAAATTTACTAAATCTATATCCGAAACTAATATTTGATCAACTTTTCCTGTTTTGTTGTTTTTAAAGATTATATGTTGGTCGGTCATTTTAACTTTTCCGGCAGTCTACAATAAATGAAATTATTTCAAGCCGAGAGTAAGGTATAATTATAATTACCATACAACCCTTGATTTCCGATGAAATATCGGAATACTCAAGGAAATCCATGATTTCACCAATAACTTTATCAATATTATGTTTTCCTCCTCAAACTAATTTAACCTCACTTTTACATTAAACGCGCGGTTTTCAGTCGCAAATGACAACGTGATTACAGCAAAACGCATTTCACAATATCACAGACTAATGAATTTGAAGAGTGACAAAGTTACGACCACATTATTATACAGGGTGAGCTAAAATGATTGTGGTTTGATATGTAGGCAACCAAATGTGCAGGTTGGTACAACTACAAATTTAAAAACAAAACCCCCTAGTAAGCCAATGGCGTAGCAAATATTTATTTTCAAAATGAATACAATATTCATAACAAATCAAGAATTCTAAACAAATATACTTTAAGTTATTTACTAAGGTTTCATGTTTCTGAAAATAAAAAAAGTAAAATTAGATCTCGAATCTTACAACAAATGTCAAATGTTGAAAATTATGATCATCATTTTCAAAGCAGATGCTAACACAAATAAAGATTTGTGCAAATTAGTTTTGATAAAAATTGATGTTTATGAAACAGAGGGCACAATAACTAAATACAAAAATCCGAAGAATTTACACAACGGTAAAAATTCGACCTACGCCTCTGATTTTGTGTAGTCTAGTTATTTTGTTATAATTTTGAAATGATTTTGTGTTACTATGAACTTGAAGCAAACAAATTCCCTAGATTTTTAGGCGGGTTTGAATTGACCACAATCATTTTAGCTCACCCTGTACAAGGTGATCATAATTTCAGAAGTGCTGAATTGGGAATTTTAACTACGTATAGAGGGCGCTATCAATGGAGAATATTCGGTACTTGTCAGTATCAAAAATTATGTAAAATAAATAAAATATTATTATATGTTTAAAATGCAATTCTTGTATGTACCTTATAAATACATATTCAAGAAAACACAAATTGATTTATTATTTAAAGCTTAAGTAAAACTCAAAAAACATGTACCAATGAGTTAAGTCAAAAGAGGAAGTACCGAATATAGAAGTTGATACTTTTGCCATCAGAGGGCGAGCGGATTTAATCCAGCAAATTGAACAGAAATCAAAAGAATCAAAAAACAGATAAACATGTATTTAGAATTTTTCGACAATTTCTGTTCAATTTTTTGTGAATAGAAAATATTTTTTCCGACAATTGAATCTGCGATAAAAAATAGGTGTTTGTAAAATTTTAAATTTTAAAATTTAAACTTTTTTAATTTAATTCAATTGTTTTTTATTTTCTTAAATTTTGTTTTTTACTTTATTATTAATAATTTTTAATTTATTAATAATAAATTAAAAAACAAAATTTTTACTTTATTATTAATAATTTTTAATTTATTAATAATAAATTAAAAAACAAAATTTAAGAAAATAAAAAACTCAAAAACAAAAAAAACAATATATTGGGGGTAATTATATCAATTATAATAATTATCAATTATACCAAAAAAAAAAACTGAAAACTCTAAAACACAAAAAAAAACAATTGAATTAAATTAAAAAAGATTAAAAATAATAAAATTTTTTTAAAAAATAAGAAAAAAAATTAAATACATTTATTGGTATAATTGATAATTATTATAATTGATATAATTACTCCCAATAAGTATATTTTTATCGCATTATTTTTTTTCTTCCTTCATCATAACCTCCTGGTACCAAATTTTAAAATTACGTTTTGCTCGCAATTTTGTAAATTTTGAGTTTGGTACCAGGTTATAATATTCGAGGAGGTATTTGAAAAATTTTAGTTTAATAAATTTGTATTTACGCATCACACAGTATATGAAAATAAGCGTTCGATTGACAAGTGTTAAGTGCCTAACTTCACACTCTACTCAAATAAAACATAACCTAAAATTAAAATTTGGTTAGAATTTCATCAAAACTTGGAAAAAATGAATTTAAATTTAATAAAATGCCGATTCTTAACAGGTAATAAATATAATTTAACTTAAAAACATAAAATACATTAATCTATTTTAGCGCCAATCATAAATGTTACTCAAAGATTGGGAATGAAGAACTTCCCCGCACCACCAAATTATGATCGTAATAAATTATGTTTATATTAATAAATTATTATTAAAAAGCCTATTTTAGATGTTGAAATGCCTGAAAAACCAAAATTAAGATTTATGGATAAAGTACCTTTATATCCTCCCATGGTTAGACCAATTAAAATGCAAAAGAAATTGCGTTTGATGAGAGGGCCGGAATTAGTACATAATACGTTGCTGCATAAACAGTTTGGTATAATGGTAAGCGTATTAAATAGTGTTTTTATGCACAGCTAATATGTATTAAAACATAGGCAATTGGAGGTGGTCGATTAAAATTTAGTCACCTTGAAATGATGAGATTATCATTGGGTCGTAAATTGGATTTCAGTCGAATGTTTGCAATTTGGAGAGTCGAATCTCCTTGGCAACCAATTACAAAAAAAGGACAAGGACAAAGGATGGGCGGAGGAAAAGGTGGCATCGATCATTACGTCACACCTATAAAAAGCGGTACGAAATATTTCCATCAAAAATTTCTTAAATTATATTTATTATTTCAGGAAGAATAATTGTTGAAGTAGGAGGAAAATGTGAATGGATTGAAGTTAAAAAATATTTAACTAATTTAGCCAATAAAATGCCTTTCGATGCGATTGCTGTATCTCAGGAAATAATGGATGAAATGAAGAGAAAAGAGATTGAAGATGAAAAAAATAATGAAAATCCGTATACGTTGAAATATTTATTTCAAAATAATATGGGGGGCTGCCAACGATGGTTAAGTCCTACGGCTATAAGATACGGCGGAAAATATGTGTAATACTTTAATTTTAGTAAATAAAATTTTAAATTATAAAAGCTTGATTTAATTAAAACTGCAGGTGTATAATAAGATAATTTATGAAAGTATAAAAATATGTACAAAATTTTTTAACTATGAATTATTAACATTTATTATAATATCTGATAAAGAATTTTTGATCTTCATAAAGCGCTTTTTAAATTCTAAACCACATCCTTTACCTAATCTGAAGTCGAGAAGTAATTTCCCATCCATATCTATTATATTTGCTTTAAAAACAAGCGGCATTTTTCTTGTATCAATTGTTGATATAGTAACCTACGGAAAGGGTGATAAGGTAATTTAAATTAAAAATTAAATACAAAAAAATTACCACTCCAGATGCATCAGTTGACCAGGTGTAATGTAATTTATCTAAAACCCTGCAAAGTTGACTGATTGTTTTCTCATAAGAAGTTTTTACAAATATCCTAGTCATTCGTTTTATCAACCTCTGGAAGTTGTTCTGAAATAAAAACGAAATAAACCCCAAATTATAAATCATTACTGGATTTACCTGAGTTAATGGGCTTTGAGTATTTTGTATTTGAGAGCTAACAATCAAATCTTCATTTTGTGTAGGTTGCGAGAAATAAACAAGCTCCCTATTTTTCAAAAGAGCTGCTAAACAACCAGGTTTAATCTTAGGAGCAGCCGGAACAGGCTGTGAGAGTGTCACAGCAGGAGTTTCATGTTCACTTTCTAATTCTGAACTTAAAGTGTCATCATGTTTACTGCCATCAGTGCTATCACGTGAAACTAAAATTTTAATAAAATAAGTAAATGGAAAAGGTTATTAAAAAGTGGGAATTTAAAAAAATTATTTCCCTACACCTTCGTAGGCATTTATTTATTATAACAGAATATTACATCGATTTTATTATTAATAAATTTGATTTTTATTACGTAGAATGTTTTAAGGTTTCTGCTATGGTAATTAAGCTTTATGAATATCAAATACATCATAAAAAGCTACATTACCATAGCAGAACCACTAAAAATATGTTTCCTCGATTATCAATCTAAAAAATATAACCTTACCACGACGTGAAAATTTGGTTTGCATCCAAGAATGCTGTAAAATCTGTTCAAGGTTGGGTCTATTTTTGGGTTCGGGTGTTAATATTTTTCTTGCTAAACTAATAGCAGAATTACTAAGTTTAGACCAAGGGTGTTCAGTTATATACGTATCTTTTGTCCATTTCCAAAAGTCTGTATTTTCCTCTTTTGGTGCATCCCATGGCAACTCTAAAAGTAAAAGATATAGAAACTCATTTTAATACCGGGGTTTTAATACATACCTCCTGCTAACATTGCCACAAAAACTACTCCGCATGACCACAAGTCTGCTGGTTCAGCTTTATACGGCCGTTTCAATACTTCTGGTGCAACATACGGCAAAGTACCACATCTATAATTAAACGAAAATGTATTGCAACTACTTTCATCAAGAGCATAGTCGACACTTTATATAAAATATGACATTCTGTTAACTCGAGCTACAAATTTGTTACTAATTTTTTTATAGTTGCAAATATTTTTACAAAATTTTGCATGTGTATTTGTGATACCACCTGTTAACAATGGTAAAATTTTTATCGAAAAATTTCAATGGAAACTTGGAAAAATTAATGATTTTATAAATTATTTTTGGAACTCGAGTTCAAAATTGTTAATAACTTTTTTATTTTTATAAATATTTTTACAAAATCTTGTATATTTATTTATGATACTATAATTTATCATCAGTAAAATTTATGTCAGAAAAATCCAACAGGAACTGTAAAAAAACCGGTAATTTTATGAGTAGTTTTCTATTTTTTAGTAACTCGAGTTACAAATTTGTTAATAACTTTTTTATAGTTGCAAATATTTTACAAAATTTTGCACGTGTATTTGTAATACCACCAGTTAATGATGGTAAAATTTTTATCAGAAAATATCAATGGAAACTTGGGAAAATTCATGATTTTATAAAATATTTCGTATTTTAACTATTATTTTTGGAACTTGAGTTACAAAATTGTTAATAACTTTTTTATTTTTATAAATATTTTTACAAAATTTTGTATATTTATTTATGATACTATAATTTATCATCAGTAAAATTTATTCTAGAAAAATCCAACAGGAACTTATAAAAACAGGTAATTTTATGATTACTTTCCAATTTTTTAGCGACTCGAGTTATAAATTTGTTAATAACTTTTTTATAGTTGCAAATATTTTTACAAAATTTTGCACGTGTATTTGTAATACCACCAGTTAATAATGGTAAAATTTTTATCGGAAAATTTCAATGGAAACTTGGGAAAATTCATGCTTTTATAAATTATTTCATATTTTTACCATTATTTTTGGAACTTAAGTTACAAAATTGTTAATAACTTTTTCATTTTTATAAATATTTTTACAAAATTTAGTATATTTATTTATGATACTATAATTTATCATCAGTAAAATTTATTCTAGAAAATTCCAACAGGAACTTAAAAACAGGTAATTTTATGATTACTTTCCAATTTTTTAGCGACTCGAGTTACAAATTTGTTAATAACTTTTTTATAGTTGCAAATATTTTTACAAAATTTTGCACGTGTATTTGTAATACCACCAGTTAATAATAATGCTAAAATTTTAATGGAAACTTGGGAAAATTCATGCTTTTATAAATTATTTTGTATTTTTACCATTATTTTTGGAACTTGAGTTACAAAATTGTTAATAACTTTTTTATTTTTATAAATATTTTTACAAAATTTAGTATATTTATTTATGATACTATAATTTATCATCAGTTAAATTTATGCTAGAAAATTCCAACAGGAACTTAAAAAAACAGGTAATTTTATTTTTTGATTACTTTCCAATTTTTTAGCGACTCGAGTTACAAATATGTTAATAACTTTTTTATAGTTACAAATATTTAAAAAAAATTTTGCACGTGTTTTTGTTATACTACCAGTTAATAATGGTAAAATTTTTATCGGAAAATTTCAATGGAAACTTGGGAAAATTCATGATTTTATAAATTATATCGTATTTTGACAATTTTGGAACTTGAGTTACAAAATAGTTAATAACTTTTTTATTTTTATAAATATTTAAAAATAATTTAGTAAATTTATTTATGATACTATAAGTTATCATTGGTAAAATTTATGCCAGAAAATTCCAACAGGAACTGAAAAAATTATTAAAATCAAGTTATCTCAAAAATTTGACATTTATCCAAAATCTTTCATTTAATTAAAGGTAAGATGGTGTTTTTTAGATCAATGGCATCTCTTTTTGCTCGCATGCATTTAAATAAAATTATTTGGCGTAATATGGCGGTTGAATATGATAAAACTGTAGACAATTTGTCGATTACTAAAGCAACTAAAGTGATATGCCAGGGCATTACTGGAAAGCAAGCAACGTTCCATTGTAAATTATCAATGGAATATGGAACTAATATAGTTGGTGGCACTAATCCGAAGAAAGCAGGCGGGCAGCATTTAGGTACAAGCTAATTTATTTAGGTTTAATTATTAAATGAAATATTTGCAGGAAAGCCGGTTTTTGCAAGTGTTGCTGAAGCGAAAGCTGCTACAAATTGCGATGCAACAATCATATTTGTACCTCCACCAGCTGCGGCAAACGCAATTAAAGAAGCTGTGAAAGCTGAAATTGGTTTAATAGTTTGTATAACCGAAGGAATACCTCAACATGATATGGTGAGAGTCACTGCCGAGCTCAAGCATCAAAATAAAAGTCGATTATTGGGACCTAATTGCCCTGGTGAGTTTGTAAATTAAATACAATAAAAAACACTCGTTTTCATAATATTTTGTAGGTATAATCGCACCAGGAAAATGTAGGATGGGAATTATGCCGTCAATGATTCATAAAGAAGGAGTTATTGGTATTGTTTCAAGATCGGGTACTCTTACGTACGAAGCAGTGCAACAAACCACTCAAGTAGGACTAGGGCAGTCACTCGTCGTTGGAATTGGAGGAGATCCTTACAACGGAACAAATTTTTTGGATTGTTTAGATATATTCTTTAGAGATCCCAATACAAAAGGTAACTCACAATTTTTAATATTCACATTAAAGTTATTAGAGTTTTTCTAGGCATTATAATGATTGGTGAAATCGGTGGTTCTGCAGAAGAGGATGCGGCTGAATATATAACAGAAAAAAATAAAAAGTATAATAAGCCTGTAGTAAGTTTTATAGCTGGATTATCGGCACCACCTGGTAGACGCATGGGACATGCCGGTGCAATAATTAGTGGCAATAAAGGTGGTGCTCAATATAAAATGGACGTTTTAACACATGCAGGAGTTTTCGTTTCAAAATCTCCTGCAGGACTAGGGCATTTAATAGTTAAAAATCTACACTAATAATATTTTTGTATAATTTAAGTAAATATTTTGATTTTAAATTAAATTTTACCTTGTATTCAAAAGTCGTTCTTTCCCTTTCAATCGAAATACAGTAGCCATACCAAAATCGCAGATTTTTAAAGTACCAAATTCATTAAGCAACAAATTTTCAGGTTTAATATCCCTATGAGCAATACCTCTCACGTGTAAGTACTTAAGCCCTGTTAACAATTCCTTCATATACCTTTGAGCATCCGCGCTACTCATTCCGACATCAGGTTCTAAGGAATCGAATAAATAATATACTATTTTATTAATAAGCTTTTTAATTACCGATTTTATTAAATAATTCTCCCCCAGACGCGTACTCTAAGAACATGTACATAACATCCCCATCCTCTCTTACCCCTAATAATCTTATCACATTATCGTGAACGAGAAGGCGATGAAGTTTTTCTTCTTTTTTTACGCTTTCTCTCGCACCTTCTCTACTTAAATCAACTACCTTCATCGCTACAGCATCACCGGTACCTTGATGAACGAGAAGCTTAACCCTGTAAATTATTGGAATAATCATAATATTATAAACAAATTATTTCGAATTACTCTCCAAATGCTCCTTCACCGAGCACTTGAATAATATTCCAATTCTCTACGAATGTATCCATTTTGTTTGGTTTCACATAAATAAATATATTTTTTTAAAACCGACACACAATTAGTAATAATATTAATTAATTTGTTTATTTTATCGATTTGCAAAAATGTGTTCGAGACTCTCAAAACACATTGCACATTGAGCTGAAGTTGGCTTTCCAAAGACTTCTATGTTTTCTGTTGTTATACATAGACCGGATTGACATTTCGAAAAAATAGGTGTTTTTTAATTCACACTTTTACCTGCTAATGAGCTAACTTTGGACGTTTAACTTTTACCATTCAATCCAATAATAACCAAAGTTATTTGTAATCCACCGAATTAGTTGTTTGTTGTATCTGGTAATTTGTAAAATAAAGAAAAACACAGCTATTTTAAAATAGACACCAGCGCCCCCAATGTGTATCAGCGTGAACTACGGCGGCCATTTTAAAAGTGTCCATTAGCTATTTCACCTCGGTAATTTTCTTTTTGATAAGTTTTTATGAGTATATGAACAAGAATTTCAAATTCACCGCCAAAACGGACACTTTTAAAATGGCCGCCAGTGATACACAAAAATTGACACGTGTCCGGTTTATGTATAACAATAGAAATCATAGAAGCTTTGTGTGATTGACCACAGACAACTTTCTCATAGAGTCATAGAAAACATGATTTGCGTTTATTTATTTTTACACAGGGTGATCGATATAAAGTAAAATTAAAAGGTTTGCTAAAATTAATAAAAGAATGTGGCTATTTGCACATTCAGTATGTATGAATAATTAGCTATTTGCACATACAGTATGTACGAATAATTGGCTATTTGCACATACAGTATGTACGAATAAATGGCAATTTGCACATACATTATTTACGAAGAAATGACCATTTGGACATACAGTATGCATGAATATATGAGCATTCAAATTACCACATGCAATACGACGAAATATTAATTTTACTAATATTTTATTAACGGTATCTAATAACTTAGGTATATTTTAATGTTCTAAATTTTGATCTGAATATAAATTTTTTTATTAATATGACTTACTTTAAACACGTAGGAATAATAACTAAACAGTACTCATAAAAAATTTATTCACTATTTTTACAATAATACCGTGCGGACATAAAGTAAATCCCCCCCTGCTAACTTTTCAACGGTTATGTTTTTGATTCTGAAAATATGTCTACCTAGGAATCTATTTGCGAACTTTCTCATAAAGGTATTTTTGATTTTGAGGAACTTCCGGTTATACCGGAAGTGGATAGCAACTTTCTTATTTTAAATGGAACACCCAGTATATTTTTGCATTTTCGTGTTCTCCATAAAAATACCATTAACTTGACGTAGCATAGTGTGGTCTACGATTAATACTTTCGGAATTAAGCCTATTTGAAAATCGTATTTTTATGCAACTTCATTTACATCGGAAGTTGCACCCAACTTCGTTATTTTAAATGAAATATTTTGCAATTAAGTTAATAATATTAAATTTAAACAAAATTATGTTTAACCGTAAGTTCGTTAATTTTTCAACTTCCGGTGTAAACGAAGTTGCATAAAAAATGCGATTTTCAAATAGGCGTAACTCCGAAAGTATTAATCGTAGTTCACACTATGCTAGGTCAATTTAATGGTATTTTTATGGAGAACACGAAAATACAAAAATGTACTAGGTGTTCCATTTAAAATAAGAAAGTTGCCGTTCACTTCCGGTATAACCGGAAGTTCCACAAAATGAAAAATACCGTTATTAGAAAGTTCGCAATTAGATTCCTCAGTTGACAAATTTTCAGAATCAAAAACATAACCGTTCAAAAGTTAGCAGGGGGGATTTACTTTATGTCCGCACTGTATAAAATAAAAACATACATACAGAGGGGTGCACAAATAAAAACGGCCAACGATGTAGCTTCGTTATTCCTTATCCGATTTTAATAAGTGATACGTCAAATTAAATGGTTTAAAGAATACTAATATCAGATTATAAAAGATTAATTTTATTTTTGAAAACATCAGAGGAGGAAGAGGCAATTTTTCTTTTTCAAAAGGCAACATATTTTTGTCGATTGAAAAAAATCATTAACAAAAATAATCTAAACCAACTATACCAATAATTTTTATTTTATTTTTTTGGCGAAAAATTTAAATATTTTCTAAAGTTAGGTTATGCACTACATGGAAGTATTTTTTCTGCCTAAAATAAAGGAGTTAGAAAAATTTTGTAAGAGACAAAAAAAGTTTATAATTACACTGTTTAGCTACAAGTAAAGTTTTATGAATTTTTATTTGACCATTAAAAAGATACAAGAAAATCTGCATGTCGATGATTTATTTTTGACCACTTACATAACGTGAAAATGTAAAAACAAATTGTCTACAAATGCTTTTTTCATTACATAGCCACATACCAAATTTTGTTATGATCGTATGAACCAATTCTTAGTAATTAAAAAAAAAACAAAATAGTTTTAAGAACTTTATTGGTTTGTATCGCCTACCTTTCAGGGACACCCTGTATAGGTTGTGTTCTTTTTGCCAACTGTGCTCGAGCAAATTTGGTTAAACGAACACAACTATAGAGTCAACTAGGTATTGAAGTATTTAAAAATAGACCGCCAAGAATATTCGAGTAAGTGATGTAAAAAAACGAAGTAAGTTTAGTTTTCTATTTATGTGCGTGTATAATTGGCGAAAATATAATATTTATAAATCCTACAAAAAATTATTATCGGTAAAAATAAATTAAGGTAAAATTTAGGAAATTAGGTATTTAAATTTAATTTAAATTGGGATTTGCTTTTAATTAAAACTAATGTAAAAGGCTTTTAGGTTAAGCATTTACTACTAATTACCAAAACTTTTGAGAAAATAATTTACCCACAATTAGTTTTATTTTCAATCCCTTAATGCTAATTTTTTATCATTCGTATTGTTTGAAAATTAAATTATTTTTAATTGACTTTTATAAATAAAATTGTAGTATAGAAACAAATTTTTGAAATGCAGTTTTAAATTATCCGGTTTGAATATTTAAATGTAAGTTTTGAGGATTTGAAATTTGACGAAGTAGGGCAAGAGAAAATTAATTTAATTTGAATATTCTTAAGGGTTTAAATAAAAAAGTTAAAATTTCTTAGAAAGTGATATTTTAAAGTTTTGATGGAACCATTTATTTAACATTTATTATTTTATTACTTTACCGTTCATATTAAAGACTATTTAATTAAATATTTTATAGCAGGGAAATATTGCAAAATGCACATCTCCTCCGCGAGAACGAACAATTCGTGAAAAGTTATGAAACCATCTCAAACTTTTGGACGTTCGAAATGAACGCGAGTCCTGATATAAACTTCCGCCAAGAATCTTAAATATGTGCATTGTTTTATGAAAAGTTGTACATTATATTTCCCTGAAAACTTTTCACAACAAGGACCAAAGGTACGACTCAGATAATTATATTTAAGTTTATTACTTGCTAGGGAGTAAGTCCCCAAATTTAAATAACGAAATAAACTATTACGCTAAACTTTTCTTGTATGAACACTCAGAATTTGTACAGTTGGTTCCGGTGGGAAGTAGCACACAAAAGAAAATATAAAGAAAAACGTGCTGACGTACGCGGAGTTGCGTTCCGACTGGGATCAACTGTACAACAATTAGGTAAATTTCAGAATAATGGATTTACCAAACAGTATATACGATTGGAGGAAGGCTTGTATCCTTGGTTCAGGTGGTTTTGGAATTGTAACACTTTGGATAAATGAAATGACACAAGAAAAAATAGGTTGGTAAAAATGTTTGATTTATTTATATCATAAAAACTATTAAAATTTTTATACCAGCAATAAAGCAGTGTAGATGGAATTCTGGAGGACAAATGCCAATAAAACAGGGAAGTAGATGGACGAAAGAGGTTGATATAATACGCAACATCCATCATCAAAATATAGTTGGCTTTAAAAATTTGCCGGATATTCTGGAATGCGAGCTTTCAAAGCATAATCCCAGCAAGCTTCCGTTTCTGTCGATGGAATATTGCACAGAGGGAAATTTAAGACGTTGTCTGGGTAAACAAGTGAACGCATGCGGCCTTCCTGAAATTGAAGTAAGATACCTACTTAAGGATATTTCAAGTGCCATCAAGTGCCTTCATGGGTTGAAAATTATTCATCGCGATATAAAACCCGAAAATATAGTTTTACAAAAATCAGATTCAAGACCAACTAAAATAATATACAAGTTAATCGATTTAGGTTTGGCTAAAGACATTAATTCTGATACATCTACTTTTGTGGGCAATTTGAATTATTTAGCACCGGAAGTTTTTTTAAATCAAAATTATAACCACACTGCAGATTATTGGTCTTTTGGTATTATTGCGTTTGAAGTTATTTGTGGCATTCATCCATTTTTACCCAATTTATCTCCAATACAAAGGTAAATATTACTTTTCAAAATACATAATAGTTATTTATGCAACAAGTGCAAAAAGTGAAAAATAATAAAATTCCATGAAAACATAAAATTAATGAACGATATTAACATTTCCAAATTTTTCATTTTTGATCAGTACCTACATAAACTTATGCTATTTTGCACCAAATAACGCTTTTGCGCACTAGTGCAATAAAGAAACTTTTAGCTCGTAAAAAAAGCTATTTTAACATTTCATTTTTATGCTAAATATTTTTAAAATATCGTCAATTTATTCAACAGTTTTTAATTAACAAAGTTTTTAATATAAATATTTTATTTGTTAAATATTCAAAATGACTACATAAATGTTTATAAAATGCAGGATACTAATTTACATTTTAAATCCAAATATTTATCTCACATTTATTATTAATTCAAACAAAACTGCAAAACATCTTTTCAGGCGGATAAAGCAACTTCCCGCTTTTTAACTACCTATTTTCATTTCATCTGATTCCATTTTACAATTAGGGTAATTTTCCAGGTAACTAAATGTTACGACTCTTCAGAGATTTAGTCATTTATATACGACCTTATTTTGGTCATAACCCATTGATTTTTTCAAACATTTTTGTTCGCCACATACACATTCGTATGTATTCCGGACAATTTGTCGACTTATGCCGATTTTTAATCAATATTTTTACAAAAATTGTAACTCGGAATTTTTACTATACAGGGTGTTCTATTCGAGGTGCACTTTGGTTTTTGAGATTTTGCATTTTGAGCCAGGTTAAAAACTCAAGTAAATTAAAAGTGGTAAAGTGGAGTCTATTTTTTCTAGTTTTTGAGCTACAATGGTTTTTGTCAAAAATCAGATAATCGGTAATATTAATTTAACCAATGTAAAGAAGGTAAATCCTTTTTTAAATTAGTAACTGCAGTTATTTAGAAATGGTTAATAAAATATTGAAAAAAAAAAGAAATGGCAAAAAAAAATTTTCTTTAATGTTTTTATGGTTTATTTAAAAAAACACTTAGCCTGTTTAAATAGTTCATCAAACTTCATAATAATTTGGTTGCTTAAAATTGCACCTAAATTTAGCAATAATTGAAATTACTCGCTTATCAAAAAAGTGTTTGAGTTTTGCAAAATTTAAAGAATTTTTTACATTCTCAACAAACCAGAGAAATTTTTGAAAACGTAGCTTTTTTTCTGAACTTCTGAAAAGAAGACAAAGGACAAAATTAACAAAATAATTGACAAACTATGTACTCAGTACTAACTTCAGAAGACTTTAGTAAGTAATTGAAGATGATTCAAAAAACTAAAATAGGAGAAAATTTTGAAAAATCAAAAAAATAATACATATTTTCTTTTTTTTTTGACCCAAAATTCAAAATGCTGTAGCTCCAAAATCAAAAAAAGGTAGACCCTATTTTTTCGTTTTTTTTATATATAGGGTGTCCCATTTGACGTTGGACTGTATGGGTATCTTTGTTATTATTGGAGATAGAAAGTCGCTTAAATGGACAAAGTAGTTTATTAATAATTCATTTACAAAAAATTTGAATATCGCATCGTTCCAACGCTATTTTGAAAAAAACAAGAAAATGCGATTTTTAAAATATGGCTATAACTTCTTTATTTTCTGTGGTACCAAAAAAGTTTTTAGACATAATATAGACAATTTTTTTTCGCCAACGGATTGACCGGAAATGAACCAAACTTATTTTTTTCTTATAGCAGCCATATTGGATTTACACATATTCGGAATCAGTATTTTTTTCTGAGTAATTTGGTATACCATATGTCATATTTAAAAAAAAATAAAATTATTTGATTTTACAAACTAACTTTAAGAGATGTAAATTGTCAATAACATAAATGTAACTATTTAAAATATTAAATGTAAAACAAATATGTATTGACAGTTTACATCTATTCAAGGCCATTTTTGGTTAGTAAAATAAAATTATTTCAATTTTTCTTAAAATATTACATATGATATATGAAATTACTCAGAAAAATACACTTATTCCAAATATGTGTAAATTCAATATGGCTGCCATAAGAAAAAAATAAGTTTGATTCATTTCCGGTCGATCCATTGGCGAAAAAAAATATTCATTTGTTTTAGTGCATTGTACACAAAAAATTGTCTCTATTAAGTCAAAAAAATTTTTTGGTACCACCGAAAATAACGAAGTTTTAGCCATATTGTGAAAATCGAATTTTCTTGTTTTTTCAATATAGCGTTGGAACGATGCGATATTCAAATTATTTATAAATGAATTATCAATATTCGAAAAAATCTCTACTACTTTGTCCTTTTAACCGACTTTCTATCTCCAATAATAACAAAGATACCCATACAGTCCAACGTCAAATGGGACACCCTGTATATTTGCTCTAGTTTCTAAACACGGCGTTTGGTGAACCACGAACGGAACATCCTGTATAATAAAATAACTGACTAATTATCAGATACTGAGCTTGATGAAGAATTTGAACTGCTACTGGACGAACTACTATCAGAGTTTTCACAATCGCTTTTACTATCATCGTTTGTAGATTTTGGTGTTTTTCTTTTTTTTCGTATTTCTTGCTTGATAAGTTTTGATTTTTTGGTCTTGATCTTCCCATTTTGTTCTTCCAATAACTTCATCTGCTTTTTTAGGAGTTTAGTTCTGGACATACGTACTAGAAATTTACGTTTGCCTTTACATTCATAAGACCAATGACCACCTTCTAAGCATTTTTGACATCGGGGAAATGGCTGGTTTTTTGTTTTACCATAATATCCATTTTTAGGTTTCAAATTACTCATTTTATTACTAAATCAATAGTTCAAGTTGCTCAATAATAATGCCACATTTTGACTTTGACAACTATGCCATTTGATAAAAGAAGTAGTGGATTAATAAAAACCTGTTATGTAATTTTTATGTGTGGATACTCATAAAACCAATAAAAACTCAAAACACATCAAGGCCCCTTAAATTTTTTTTAATTTTTTCAAGTTTTTGGGGAGTAAAATTTGTTTGGGGGTGTAGAGCGCAGGTGAACCTCTATATTTCATTCATTTTTTTTTATCTTTTATTTGCGGGCTCGACTTTGAAAAAATTGAAAAAAAAATTTTTGCTATTGCTTGAAATTTTTAATAGAAATCGGTTTTTATTTTTTTTCTGGAAAACTATAAAAGTTACCGGTTTCAAATTTTTACCAAAAGTAAACACTGTGGATAGACGCGGTTTAAAAAATTTGACCCATAAATACAACTTTTAAAAATGCGATATAAAAAAAATATTTTTTTTTCGTTATTTTTTCGAAATTTAAAATACCCTATACGTGGGAGCTTTCGGTTCAAAGAGTAGATTCTAAAGTGTTTTTAAAATTGAAAATCCGTTAAAAAGTGACCCGACGGGAGCCATTCACCCCTAAAATCAAAATTTCGAGTTTATTTGTACGTAATTTCCCAACCCTAGCAAATATAAAAAATTTGAGTAGCCTATACACTGTAAAAGATATTCCTTTTTAAAATTTAAAATTCGAACCACACTTGCAATCGACATCCCTCTTTACATCGGAACCAAAATTCTTAAAATCGGACGAAGAAAACACCCTTTCGGCCGCTTCTCGCAAAAAAACGTCCGAATTCGGGGTAAAAATACAAAATGGGTCGGTTTTAGTTTTATAGATGTCCTCCAAAATTTGTTCTTCGACTTCTACAGAGCGTCGATGTCTGGATCTTCAACCATTCTGGTGTTGTGGAAGGAACTGACCTGTTTTTTGAATCCGCTGGCTTTGAAAAGTCTTATCTCAGGAATATATTTTCAATATTGTTGCTATTTCAGAAAGTATCAATTGTATTTCAGAATCATCAGTTGTATTTCAGGAAGGATCAATTGTATTTCAAAAAGGATTAATTGTAAAAAAATGAGGATTGTAGACGTGAACCCCAACAAAAACATACAATTCATCAAAAATATACAGCTTCTGATTTTTCCTTTTTGGTTCCTGGTATCAAGGAACAAATTTTGGTTTATTTAGAAACGATTGCTAAAATTAAATTGACGAATTTTGATTTTCAAATGATGCTTTTTGTAATGCAATTGGCGATTCTCAAATATAATTGATACTTTCTGTAATTAAGTTGGTTTTTCTGAAACACAATTGATGTTTTCTAAAAGACAGTTCACATTTCTGAATTTCAATTGATGATTTCTGAAATTGAGTTGATCTTTTCTGAAATACAATTGGAAAAGGTGTAGTATTAAATAACATGCTATTCTTTCTTCAATTGTCGAAAGTTATAATATAGTACATAATATAAAAAATAATTTTAAAATTTGACAATTAATTTACATACAATACAATGTTAGTGTATATTGGGTTGCCTAAAATGCATTTCTGCTCCGCCTTTCTAATTCTTGTCAATGCAAAGTATTTCCGATTGTAACCGATTTACTTCGGAAATGCACGAACATGACCATAGAATCAAGGAACATAAAAATTACTTGTTAAAGCCTGTCAAGCGTCACATAAGGCTGTACTTTAATGACGTTTGCATGCAAACGAAGATGAATAGCTTTAATTTGTAGATTAATATTTGATTATTAAAACGAAATTATATTAAATAAATAAATGGGACAAAACTTAATAACTAAGTAAATAATTTTAATTGGAAATAAACTCATTTCTTGAATTTTTTGGAACACTCGATTTTGAGGGCAAAAGTCGTGGTTTACATATCATTTGCTGACCAATTGAAGATTTAAAGCTGAGTTACATTTTTTTGTAAAAATGGGAATTAAAAATAAATATTGACTCGTACTTTTTTAATGGATTCTACTTTTAATTAAAATGGCACACTTACATTTTTATCATCTGCTGAAGTTCATCTTCTTGTTGGCTCACGTAACTTTCCAATTTGCTGATAATAACTTATAAAATCCAGTTTATTTACATTTAATTCGAAAGGAAAATATTGGATTTATTATATAAATATATAAATAAATTACAGAGTATTGTAATAAACTGCTAAATAAACTATCACTAACATTGAATTTCTTCGAAACACACATTACCTAAAGTTAAATGAACTAACTCAAAACTGAATTACGCGTGAATTAACAATTTTAGCCGTAGTACCCCATTAAAGCAACCTTACAGAATCCTTAACATCCCTTCAACTTCATAAGACTTACCTAATCAATCAGTTGTAAATAAGTTAACGCACTTAAGTATTACTTTTAAACATTGTAATCCAAACTAAGCCCTCTTGTGACAGGGAGTGGAACTAATGAAGTGACGTCATAAGTGGGTTATTGCTATACAGAGTGTTTAATTGAAAACTTCAAATGTCGTTTTTTCATAACCAAAATTTTTTTCAAAAAATTAAGCGAACACGCCGATTTTTGTTTTGAGGGGGTCGCATTATAAGACCGATTTAAG
Source organism: Stenus bimaculatus (assembly GCA_963971135.1). Taxonomy (NCBI): domain Eukaryota; kingdom Metazoa; phylum Arthropoda; class Insecta; order Coleoptera; family Staphylinidae; genus Stenus; species Stenus bimaculatus. The sequence continues at coordinate 1,425,711 of OZ020183.1, forward strand.
CACTGTCACGTCACTCCCTTAAGCGGGGGGCGTTAACCCCCTAATTTTTTAAACGGCAACAGGGGTTGAGTAATATATCATTTGAAAGCTGCTTTTAATTAGAATTCAACGGTATAAATTAAATTCAAATTGATCGATTCGTTTTAAAGAAAAAAATTAAAAACTCATTGCAATAAATAAATTTAAAAAATGTTAAATTAACCCAAAAAATCTTTTTTCAATTAGCAAATTATTAAATACTGAATAAAAAATTGAAGATGTTCCGTTTGGTTATCATGAATAATTTAATTTAAAATTTAAACGCAAAAGAACAATAAATAAATTTCTTGGTTATGTTATCCACATGATTTGACAGGTGTTTAAATCTAAATAAGATGTGATTAAAAATTGAAATAATTTAATTTAGTGTATTACAAGTTTTCGAATTAAATAGATTACACTAACTTTATTACCTCCTAACCATTCAAAATGGTTTATTCTAAGGATGATCGAGTTGAGATTATTATGTTATACGGTGAAGAAAGAAGATGTGCCCTTCGAGCAGCTACTCGTTTTAATAATCTTCATCCAGATAAAAATGTATCTGCAAGATATGTTTTAGATTTGTTCAATAAATTTCGTGAAACGGGTTCAGTAGGAAATAAAAAAAGAACTGGCGGCCCCCCAAATTAAGTAGAAATGTTGACTGTAGTAGGCGAAACATCTCTAAATCCGCAAACTTCCATAAGAAACTTATCTACATTAACAGGACTTCAAAGTACCAAGGTTTGGAGAATTTTTAAAAATTTAAAATATCGCCCGTATAAATTTTCTTGTCATCAAGAATTAAGTGAAGATGATTTTGATCGCCGAACAGAGTTTTGTGAAGTTATGTCTAATAGACTATCAAATACTCCAAACCAATTACAAAACATCTGCTTTAGTGATGAAACAACATTTAATTTGAGGAGTGAAGTGAATAAACATAACTGTCGTTATTGGAGTACAGAAAATCCACATTGGATGCGAGAAGAGCACTGTCAGTATCCAGAAAAATAAAATGTTTGGCTTGGCATTTATGGGGACCATATTATAGCCCCAATATTTATTGATGGCAATTTAATAGGCGAGAAATATTTAGATATGCTGCAAAATATTATCGAACCTACCATAACACATGTCTTAGAAAATGATGATATGCTGGACGAAAATTTGATAATTGGTGCTCCGCCACATTATACGTTACCAATTCGTCAATATTTAAACACAACTTTTCCTAGTTGGATTGGGCGTAGAGGTACTATTGAATGGCCAGCACGCTCACCTGACCTCACACCGCTGGATTTTTTCGTTTGGGGCCATTTATAAAATAAGGTCTTCCAAAACCAACCTGATACTTTAGCAGACCTTCGTCAAAGGATCATAAACGAATGTGGAAATATTACACCAGTAATGCTACAAAATGTTCGCGCAGAGTTTGAAGACCGTCTCTATTTCTGCTTGGAAAATTCTGAAAAACATTTCGAACATTTACTTTAATTGTCTATTTAAAAATAAAATTATTTTATAACTAAAAAAATTTTATTGCAAACTTTAAATTTGAGTATTACAATAGGTTTTTATTTTTTTTCTTTAAAACGAATCGATCAATTTTAATTTAATTTATACCGTTGAATTCTAATTAAAAGCAGCTTTCAAATGATATATTACTCAACCCATGTTGCCATTTAAGAAATTAGGGAGTTAACGCCCCCCGCTTAATGGGGTGACGTGAGAGTGCTTAAATCGGTCTTATAGTGCGCCCCCCTCAAAACAAAAATCGGCGTGTTCGGTTAATTTTTTGAAAAAAATTTTGGTTATGAAATAAACGAAATTTTTATTTGCAATTTATAATTTGAAGGTTAAAATTGGTTTTTAAGTTAATAAAAGTGAGTTATTAAATTTCAGATTTAATCACATAAGTAAGAAGTCTCTGAACGATATATGCATTTATGTGTCACGTTCGGGCGAAATCAAATACTCTGATAAGATCGTAAATGAAAATCACATTTCACCTTTACTGAAAAAGCTATTGGAAAAGTGGTTACGATTTCTGCTTGCATATGACAGCTGCGGACGTGGAAAAACGGGAAGTATCAAGGATGTATTCAAGGAACTTGATGACATTTTGAATAAAAACATCGTATGCGTTTTTTCGGTTTATAATTACCAAAATTACTATTATGACGTTGAAGAAAATACCTTATTAGTAAATTTCCAAAAGTTAATAGAAAATGATGCAGGAATTTTAGTGAAGGAGCAGTTATTAATCATGGATAACATGTATTATGATAATAATCTTGAAAGGAAAGTAATGGAGTGTTTTGATGAGGTAATAAAATATTTTATAAGGATTTTTTTAATAAATCAATTTTTGCAGGATAATAAAAGTTCAATGATTATATTATTCAAGAAAGGAAGTTTCGTTGAAAATACTGAAACTCAGTTACCATTAGTAGTTAAAAATTTATTCAACGATAATAAAAAAGAATATACATGGAACGTAATTTATTCACAAATCGCACATGCAGTACACTTTATTTGCAATGAAACAAAATTGATGGGATCATTAAGTAAAGCTTTTCTAATTGAATTCGATTATCTCCAAAATTTATTCAAAAAGGAAGCGCCTACATTTGAAAGTTTAAAGACAGCTGCTAATAAAATGTTGATTGAAATCGGTTATTCTAAGACTTTAAATACCAACATAAATGATATTTGTTTAGACGAATTCAATACGAAGTGCGTTCAAAAATACAGAAAATACTTACGGAAGAGCCGGGAACTTATTGAAAATGTAAACGCTGCCACTTCAAGGCATACAAAATTGCAGCACAGGGAAAATGTTCTGAGGGCGTCATCTGATACGATTGGAAAAAATTTGAATAAATTCAATCCCGATTTTATGTTAGTATAGTGATATTTTTAGTATAACATTGAAACATCTAAAATTGCAGCAACGAAAGTGCACTTAATTGCTTAACCATAAATAAGCAAAATTCGAAAATTAAATCTGAAGAAGTAACTAAACTTGTAACCGCTTGTTTAAAAGCAAAATCCACTTTATTAAATGATGAATGTTTTAAAAATCACATAGAGTAAGTAAGCATCCTCAACCAACTACCACTAATTAAGAAACTACATTTTAGACTTTCCACTAAAGTGGTTAGAGAGTCGAATAAACTTTTAAGATGGATGACAGCTTTAAATGAGGAAATCAATATCGTAGCTAATGATATGATGATTAATCAACAGAATTTAATAAACAATCTTTTAAAACGTCAGTAATTTCATTACCTATACTAATTTTTAATTTCGTTTATTTATAATTTTCTTACAGAATATAATTTAAGAAAATTTCCCCAGGGCTCAACTTTTACATTCATCAACCTTGATGTAGATCATCTTTTAGATGAAAATATTAAATTGCGATCCGAGTAAGTATTTAACTTCTATAAAAAATAAATTTATATAATAAAAATTACTCCACAAAAAAATTCGATCAAATTGATACTATTTAAAGCTATTTAAATTTTTTATAGACAAAATATAATGATTTTTTTGTAGTATTCAAGATATTCTTGGAAGAGTACTATTGTCTTATAAAATCTACAACGATGAAATTTTTAAACTTCCTGATTTTTCTTCAGTAAGTACGGCTGTTTAGGAAGAAAATAATTTTAATAGGTTTTCTAATTATATTTCCATTTTGAAGAATTTTTAAGTTTGAAGCTCCTAAAGGCCAAACAAAAATTACCAAAAATATATTTCTTTGTTCATTTTGTTAATTAGTTATAATTGTAAGGATTTTATTATACAAAAAAAATAAAGTTTTTTTGTCATTTTTTTATGATTTTTTTTTCGCATCTTTTCGCGGAATTTTCAAGAATTTTTAAGTTTGAAGTGTCGTAATGGCCAAACAAAAAATACTAAAAATATATTTCTTTACTCATTTTATTAATTAATTATCATTGTAAAGATTTTACATAAAAAAATGATGATTATGTTTTATTTTTGATGCTTTAATGAATTTTATTTCGCACGTTTTCGCTGAGTTTTCAAGAATTTAAAGTTTGAAGCGTTGTAACGACCAAACAAAAAATACTAAAAATATATTTCTTTACTCATTTTATTAAATAATTATCATTCTATGAATTTTACATAAACAAATGAAGTTTACGTTTTTTTTTTGATTTTTTAATAATTTTTTTTCGCACGTTTTCACATGTTTTCAAGAATTTTTAAGTTTAAAGCGTTGTAACGGCCAAACAAAAAATACTAAAAATATATTTCTTTACTCATTTTATTAATAAATTATCATTTTATGGATTTTACATAAAAAAGGAAGTTTACGTTTTTTTTTTATTTTTTAATAATTTTTTTTTTCGTACGTTTTCAAGAATATTTCAGTTTGAAGCGTTGTAACAGCTAAACAAAAAATACTAAAAATATGTTTCTTTAGTCAATTTTTTAATTAATTATCATTCTATGGATTTTTCATAAAAAAATGAAGTTTACGTTTTTTTTTTTATTTTTTATTAATTTTTTTTCGCACGTTTTCACATGTTTTCTAGAATTTTTAAGTTTGAAGCGTTGTAACGGGCAAACAAATATATTTCTTTACTTATTTTATTAATTAATTATCATTCTATGGATCTTACATAAAAAAATGAAGTTTACGTTTTTTTTTGATTTTTTATTAATTTTTTTTCGCACGTTTTCACATATTTTCTAGAATTTTTAAGTTTGAAGCGTTGTAACGGCCAAACAAAAAATACTAAAAACATATTTCTTTACTCATTTTATTAATAAATTATCATTTTATGGATTTTACATAAAAAAGGAAGTTTACGTTTTTTTTTTATTTTTTAATAATTTTTTTTTCGCACGTTTTCAAGAATTTTTCAGTTTGAAGCGTTGTAACGGCTAAACAAAAAATACTAAAAATATATTTCTTTAGTCAATTTTTTAATTAATTATCATTCTATGGATTTTCCATAAAAAAAATGAAGTTTACGTTTTTTTTTGATTTTTTATTAATTTTTTTTCGCACGTTTTCACATGTTTTCTAGAATTTTTAAGTTTGAAGCGTTGTAACGGCCAAACAAAAAATACTAAAAATATATTTCTTTACTCATTTTATTAATTAATTATCCTTCTTTGGATTTTACCTAAAAAAATAAGTTTACGTTTTTTTTTTATTTTTTAATAATTTTTTTTTCGCATATTTTCACACGTTTTCAAGAATTTTTAAGTTTGAAGCGTTGTAACGGCCAAACAAAAAATAGTAAAAATATATTTCTTTACTCATTTTATTAATTAATTATCATTCTATGGATTTTCCATAAAAAAATCAAGTTTACGTTTTTTTTTGATTTTTTATTAATTTTTTTTCGCACGTTTTCACATGATTTCTAGAATTTTTAAGTTTAAAGCGTTGTAACGGCCAAACAAAAAATACTAAAAATATATTTCTTTACTCATTTTATTAACTAATTATCATTCTATAGATTTTACATGAAAAAATGAAATTTACGTTTATTTTTTTGATTTTTTTATATTTTTTTTCGCTCGTTTTCGCTCGTTTTCACATGTTTTCAGGAATTTTAAAGTTTGAAGTGTCGTAACGGCCAAACAAAAAATACTAAAAATATATTTCTTTACTCAATTTATTAATTAATTATCATTCTATGGATTTTACACAAAAAAGAAGTTTACGCTTTTTTTTGATTTTTTAATAATTTTTTTGTCGCACGTTTTCACGTGTTTTCAAGAATTTTTAAGTTTGAAGCATTGTAACGGCCAAACAAAAAATAAAAAAAATATGTTTCTTAATAATTTTTTTTTTGCATGTTTTCACATGTTTTCAAGAATTTTTAAGTTTGAACCATTGTAACGGCCAAACAAAAAATACTAAAAATATACTTCTTTACTCAATTTATTAATTAATTATCATTCTATGGATTTTACATAAAAAATGAAGTTTGCGTTTTTTTTTTATTTTTTAATAATTTTTTTTTCGCACGCGTTTTCAAGTTTTCAAGAATTTTTAAGTTCGAAGAGTTGTAACAGCCAAACAAAAAATACTAAAAATATATTTATTTACTCATTTTATTAATTAGTTATCATTGTAAGGATTTTACATAAACAAATAAAGTTTACGTTTTTTTTTGATTTTTTAATAATTTTTTTTTCGCACGTTTTCACATGTTTTCAAGAATTTTTAAGTTTGAAGCGTTGTAACGGCTAAACAAAAAATACTAAAAATATATTTCTTTACTCATTTTATTAATTAATTATCATTCTATGTATTTACCATAAAAAATGAAGTTTGCGTTTTTTTTTGATATTTTAATAATTTTTTTTTCGCTCGTACTCGCTGCGTTTTCAAGAATTTTTAGTTTGAAGCGTTGTAACGGCCAAACAAAAAATACTAAAAACATATTTCTTTACTCATTATATTAATTAGTTATCATTGTAAGGATTTTACATAAAAGAATGAAGTTTAATTTTTTTTTGATTTTTTAATGATTTTTTTTCGAATGTTTTCGTTGCGTTTTCAAAAATTTTTGAGTTTGGAGCGTTGTAACGGCCAAACAAAAAAATACTAACTATATAATTATTGACTCATTATATTAATTAGTTATCATTCTATGGATTTTATATACAAAAAATAAAGTTACGTTTTTTTTGATTTTTTAATAATTTTTTTTGGCACGTTTTCACATGTTTTCAAGAATTTTAAAGTTTGAAGCGTTGTAACGGCCAAACAAAAAATATTAAAAATATTTTTCTTTACTCATTTTATTAATTAATTATCATTCTATGGATTTTACATAAAAAATTAACTTTGCGTTTTTTTTTTTGATTTTTTAATAATTTTTTTTAGCATGTTTTCACATGTTATCAAGAATTTTTAAGTTTGAAGCGTTGTAACGGCTAAACAAAAAATACCAAAAATATATTTCTTTACTCATTTTATTAATAAATTATAATTTTATGGATTGTACATAAAATAATGAAGTTTACGTGTTTTTTTTGATTTTTTAATAATTTTTTTTTCGCATGTTTTCACGTGTTTTCAAGAACTTTTAAGTTTGAAGCGGTGTAACGGCCAAACAAAAAATACTAACAACATATTTATTGACTCATTATATTAATTAGTTATCATTATAAGGATTTTACTTAAAAAATGAAGTTTGCAATTTTTTTTGATTTTTTTATCGAATGTTTTCAATAATTTTTAAGTTTGAAGCGTTGTAACGGCCAAACAAAAAAATACTAACAACATAATTATTGACTCATAATATTAATTAGTTATCATTGTAAGGATTTTACATAAAAAAAATGAACTTTACATTTTTTTTTGATTTTTTAATGATTTTTTTTCGCTCGAATTCCCTGCGTTTTCAAGAATTTTTTAGTTTAAAGCGTTGTAACGGCCAAACAAAAAATACCACAAATATATTTGTTTACTCATTTCGTTAATTAGTTATCATTGTAATGATTTTACATATAAAAATTAAGTTTAATATTTTTTTTTCATTTTTTAATGATTTTTTCGCTGCGTTTTCAAGAATTTTTAAGTTTAAAACGTTGTAAAAAATACAAAAAATTTATTTCTGTGTTCATTTTATTTAAAGATAAAATAAAAAAGAAGATTTCATTTTTTTTCATTTTTTTTCATTTGTTATGATTTTTTTCGGAGTGAAGACATGAACAATATTTTTTGGTTGATTTATTAGGATTTATTAGAAATTAATTTTCTTTAATTTATTGCAACCTATAAATATCATAAAATCTCACCACATTGGATATATGCAACTTTGTGAGTTATTCAGATATTAAGTCTTTAAATTTATGAGGTAGCTGGGCTTCCATTAATCAAATGACCTTACTTTTTACACACGGTACTTTTCACTTATCGTGTGCACCCATCCGATGTTTGTTTTTAAAATAAAGTGAAAAATGAGAGCTTTAATATCGAAGCTTGGATTAAAATTAAAGAAAGGAGAAATTAAAAAAATACTCTTATATTTAAGATTTGGTAAAATTAGAGTAAAAATAATTTGATTAAATTCTAATTTTTTTTATTAAAATTTTTGTTAAAGCTTATATAAGACAGAAATAAAATAAATGAAGTTTGTTAAAACGAATGCCAAGTTGTTCTTGAAACTTTTATAAACATTAGCACCGAAGTGGCTGCCAAAAAATCCCTATAAATTATTTTTGGTCAAGATTGTGGTGGTGGTAATTCCTCCTGGAGAAGTTACGAGGAGCGCCAGATGCTTGTATATCGTTAGTGAGGTTCTTGGATTGACCCTAGGCTAAATTTCCATTTTATATTGCTCTCACTTGAATAACCAATGAACCTTATGTTATTACTATCCTCTAATTATGTGCATACTATAAGTACTTTCGCTCTTAAATAACTTATGTAATTAAATATTATCAATGTCGAATTATATTTTAATAAATCATCTCAATATTTTTATGCACTAAAAATGTATTTAAGATTTATTGATTCAAGAAGCAAACGTAGCGTTGTATCGAGCATCGCATATGCAGCATAAATGTATTATACATGGCGATGTGCAAGCAGCGAGCAGCGAGGTTGCAGGTTAAATGTACCCTTAAAAAATGCGTCACGCCATAAATTTATATCAATATGGGATTTTTTTTTTAATTTTGAGTTCTGGAGAAAAATGTGTAAAATCCCACTTTCAAAAAAATTTAGTCCAGAAATTTTAGATTTTTCAGAAAAAAAGATTATTTCTTGAAAACTATATGTGGCACAAAAACGTTTTAGGATTCAAAATTTAAGGAATGAATTGTGTTTTTTGATCATTTTAATAAAATGTTTTAAAGTCTTTAAATAAACTCTCCAGGGCCGGATTTGTGCCCAAATTTTAGGAAATATTTGGCGATTTTATTATGGAAAAATATTTTTTTAAATTGCTAAATGTTTTTTAAATTTATTTTAATATTATCAAGGATTGTATTTAATAAACTCGAATTATTTTTAATATATTTAAAAGCTTTACAAAAAAAATCTTGGTGAAATTACAGCACATTACTAAAATTAATTTAAATAATCGTAAGTATAATATGTTATAAATTATAATCCAGCACAAAAAATTAATTTTACTAAAAAGTAGATTACATGAAAGCATTTTGGTGAAACTAATCCATTTGATTTAAAATATTAACGTAGTAAGGATGAATTATACAGCGTTATTAATTTTCCAAAGTTTATATTTGCATCAAAATTATATAAAAGTTGAAGATTGTTCGACAAGAATTATGCAGGAATTTAATGAAATCCAATCAAGCATTATTTACGAATATCTTGGAAAAATAGTTGATAAAATAGTTAAAAATGAAATCCCTAACACCACAAGAATTATTAACATTAATTACGAATTGCATTACTTTCGTAATGAGCTCGAACCATATTTCCTACTAACAATAATCATAAGAGATTTGAAAAGTTTGGAAAAATATTTTAATATAATGCAACGAATATTGGGATGGAATTCACGAGCTAAACATTTCGTTATTTACATGGGGTTAGAAAAAATCGACAAAGTTTTTCAATTATTTTGGAAATATTTTATAATAAAATTGGTAATTTTGGATCAAAATTTAAATGTGTACACGTACGATCCTTTAGTATCCTGTGGGAAAATTATTGAACCCAAGTTGTTAACCACGTGTGATGATTTAAATTTCAAACTTTTACATGAAGTTTATAATAGAAATGGGTTTAGGGATTTTAATGGGTGCGAGGTAAAAGTTTTGACCTATCCTATTGTGCCTTACGTCATTAATGTTTATAGTCATAAAAATCCTGGTTTTGAAATTGTGGCGTTAAGGGAAATGAGTTTACGTTTGAATTTTACGATAAAATATATAAATCATTCGTTTATATCTTGGGGACATCAGTCGCTTGATGGGACTTACACAAAAATGTACGAAATGTTGTTTGAAAGGACTGCTGATATTATGCTTGGTATGCTTGCTGCTAATGGTACCTTCCTTTTTGATTTTGATTCTTCGATAGCTCACACCAAAAGTGATTTGGCGTTTTTTGTTCCAGCTGGTGAAAAAATAAATACTTGGGAGAATATTACCAGGATTTTTGATGCCACGGTATGGCTAACGATTGGTTTAATTATAATTACCTTTACAATAATTTGGTATTTCATTGGTCGATATGCAGCCCCAAAAGATCAATTTAATAATTTTTTTCGCTGCCTAATTTTTGTAATTGCTTTAAATTTAAATGAATCAATGAGGTTACCAAAAACGGTACTTTTACGTTTTTTATTTGCGTTTTTCGCACTCTACTCCCTTATTATTACAAGCTCCTTTGAAAGCTCTTTAACATCTTTTTTAACTAAACCAGGTTATCGAGAACCAATTAAAACCTTATATGAACTGGCCTCATCAAATTTAAAAATTGGTGGAATTAAATACGCTAGAGACCTATTTTATTCGAGCAATAAAAACGAATTAAATCAAATTTATGATAAATGGATAACGTGCAGTTTTCATGAAGAATGTGTTAACATAACAGCAACTCAAAGAAATTTTGCAGCAATGAATGATGTTAGACAAATTAATTATTTAGCCCCAAAATATTACTACAAAAAAGATGGATCCAGCAAAATTTTTCAAATGCCCAGTACGTACAAATTTTACATTTGGATTTTATTGCTCAAAGGTTTTCCGTTAAGGGATAGTTTTAATAGAGTTATTCAGAGATTCACGGAATTTGGGCTGATGGAAAAATGGATAACAGATGTTTCACATTTGGAGCCACGTGTGATTAAACAAGAAACACCACTAGCTTTATCACATATTTTTTTCGCTATTAATTTATTGTTAATTGGAAATTTGGTTGGATTTTTAATTTTAATTTTTGAAATTTTTGTTTATAAAATAATTAAATTTATTAAAAAATAAATATGTTTATCGTAAAAAATTAACCATGTTTGTTTAACAAATTGGATGAGTAGTTTGTTACTTGAGTTAGATAGTGTATAATCCTTAGACAAAATAAACACTAAGCTTTATGCGATTAGCAACCCAAGAGACGTGAACCATGTTCTATATTCAAACTTAAATATACTGTGGCATCTTACATTAAAGCATATTATGTTGTACTAATTATTAAAATAATTTACTACCAACAAGTTTTTAAAATTGAAACAAAAAATCTACGTTTTGCACCAACCGAGCAGAATGCATATAATTTCCTTTTTTCAACGAATTTTCATCAGCCAGGAAATTCAATAGAAAATTCTATGATTGAAATTTAAAATAATGTGGATGCAAATATTTTTTTCTTCAAACGTCATTAAAGTACACCCTTATATGACGCTTTCAGGCTTTAATAAGTCATTTTTAAGTTCCTTGACTCTATGGTCATATTCGTGCATTTCCGAAGTAAATCGGTTACAATCGGGTATACTTTGCATTGATAAGGATTAGAAAGACGGAGTAGAAATGTTTTTTTAGGCAACCCAATATACACTAACTATTGTGTATTGTATGTACAGGGTGAGCTAAAATGATTGTGGTTTGATATGTAGGCAACCAAATGCACAGGTTGGTACAACTGAAATCTTAAAAAGAAAATCTCCTAGTAATCCAATGGCGTAGCAAATTTTTTTTCCAAAGTCTCTAATTTCTCAGCAAATGTCAAAGATTGAAAATTTTTTTTCTTCATTTTCGTGCAGATGCTAACACAAAACAAAGATTTACGCAAATTAATTTTGATAAAAACTGACGTTTATGAATAGAAGGCACAATAACGAAATTCAAAAATTTTAAGTTTTGACAAAACGGTAAAAATTACACCTACGCCTCTGCTTTTGTTAACTCTAGTTTCTTTGTTTTGATTTTGACATGATTTTGTGTTACTATGAACTTGAAGCGAACAAATTTCCTAGATTTTTACGCGGGAAATTTGAATTGACCACAATCATTTTAGCTCACCCTGTAGATGTTTTTTTTCGTATCGAGTTGAAATTTTGTATGTGTACGGAGAAGAAAATTAAAAAAAAGTTTAAATGTCCCTTTTTGATGGGACCACCCCGAAAAAGTTATTCCGCTCTGAACGAAAAACGAAGATACGACCCATTTTGCATTTTATGCCGAATTCGGACGTTTTTGCGAAGAGCGGCCGAAAGGGTATTTTTTCGTCCGATTTTAAGAATTTCGGTTCCGATGTAAAAAGGGATGTCGATTGCAAGTGTTGTTGGAATTATAAATTTTTTGGACCTCCTCGACACTTTGAAAAAAATTCCCGAAAATGGTCGATATTTTTTCTTTTGGCTTCTATTGAAAGTTCGGCAGGAGAAAAAAAATGACGGTTGCTTTATTCCTCATCTTAATTCCACGTTTTACCTTAAAACGGGAGCTTTTTTTGATGCGTTTACTCTTTATGTCGTTTTGGTGCCCCAAAAGTGACGCTTAATTTTTCACGCTATTTTGACGCGAACTTTGAAAATTCGTAACTTTTCATCGGAACAACCTGTAATACTCGAATATTTTTTATTTTACTTACTTGGTATTTACTTATGAGAAAAAAAATCGGCGCCTTGAAATTAGTACCCTGGACCTTGGAAAAAAATCGAACGTATAATGTTGAAGAAATCTTGTAAAACGCGGTCCAACTAGGGCCCATCTGGCTCACGCAGTTTTCAAAATTTTTGCAATTTTCTTTGGCAACTTTAAAAAGGAATATTTTTTAGAGTGTATAGGCTACTTAGATTTTTTATATTTGGTAGGGTTGGGAAATTACGTACAAATAAACTCGAAATTTTGATTTTAGGAGTGAGTGGCTCCCGCCGGGTCACTTTTTAACGGATTTTCAATTTTAAAAACACTTTAGAATCTACTCTTTGAACCCAAAGCTCCCACGTATAGAGTATTTTAAATTTCGAAAAAGTAAGGAAAAAAATTTTTTTTTATATCGCATTTTTAAAGTCGTATTTATGGGTCAAATTCACCCTTCAAATTATATTTCAACCCTACTTTATGTACCTTCATTAAAATGCTCTTTAGGTCCACTTTACGTCAAAAAAAGAATCACTTCTCTATCTCTTTCCGTTTTCGAGTTATCACCGAAAATATAGCTTATATAAGCAAAGTCTCCATTTGGAGCCAAAATTTCGGTCTGAAATTTTTCACTTTTCACAAAATAATTAATATCTTCGAAACTATTAGCACCACCGAGACGTTTAATAGCTTAAAATTCGCACAGCCACTTCCTTCGCCAAATTCCGTGAAAGTTTTAATTTTCGGTTTAAAATTGCGCCGTCCAGAACCGTATTTGTACCAAAATTTTGCCAAAACTTTGCGAATTTTTTCCAAAAAAACTATTTGACCGATTTTAACCAAATATTTTCTAAAACGTGGCTATCCATGGTGTTTACATTTGGTAAAAATTTGAAACCGGTAAGTTTTATAATTTTTGAGAAAAAAAAAACCTTAAAAATTTTTTTTCGAATTTTTTCAAAATTGACTCCGCAAATGAAAGATAATTGAAAATGAATAAAATGTAGCCCTCTACACCCCCTCAAAAAAAAATTACAACCCAAAAACTAAAAAAAATCAAAAAATTTTTATGTAATCTATCTTAAAAAATAAATAAATTTTAAAAAATTAGAAACTAGAGCAGATTTGATCATCAAAAATACAAAAAGTAGCCGTTAATTTTTTTAGTTTTACATCTACGACGTTTTGAACTTTAAGCCATCGAATTTAGTCAAAAATCAAAAAATTACTAATAATATTTTTAGTAATTTACATAGACACTTAATTGGTAATTACAGTAATACAAAAAACGTTCTAAAAATTTAAAAAAAAATTTAAACAGTATATTTTTTTTCAGTTTGATTTTTTTCCAATATTCATTAAGATTTTTTTTTAAGATTTCTGAAACTTCTTCATATTTTTTAAAAATCATTTTTTCAATACTTGAAGAAAAAACGTATTTTATTAGAAAATTATAAATATTTATTAAAACTATCATCACAAGTGTTTATTCAAATTTACATTTTCAACATTTAAAATATCACAAAGCTCGCTTTTGTTGGTTTTATATGAAAACTAATATTGAAATTGCTTTCATAACCATAAAATTAAATTATTAAATTTTAATAATATTTAATATACAGGGTGTCCCATTTTAATTAATCCAGCTGAATATCTTGAAAACTAAGCGATTTCATTAAAAACGTTTCAGACAAAAATTGTAGCGGCTCATTGAGTCATTGGTTTTTAATTTTTATAGGATTTTATGGGGGTTTTATGGGGAAAATTTTTTCAAATGGGAATCTATAAATTTTATTATTGATTCACAATCCATGAAAAATAATAAGCAACTTTTGGTTGAAAATATTTTTTAGAAAATTTCAATTTTTCATGATATTTGCAAAAATTAACAGACATTTTGAGATTTCGATTCAGGTTTTCTAGAAAACTAATTTTTTTTAAGAAAAATCCCCAAAGGCAAAAAGTGTTTAAATTAATGTAAACCAGTAAAAAGTTTTTAAAATTTATTTCATTTTTTTGTTTTTTTTTACGAAAATGTAACATTATTTTTTAATATTAAAATTAAAGAATTAAAGGTCAAAGATCATCATAAAAATCACTTTTTGCCTCTTGCGATTTTTCTTTAAAAGCTTTAGTTTTCCAGTAAAACTGAACCGAAAATTTCAAAATTGATGATTATTTTGGTGAATATCACGAAAAATTGAAATTTTCTAAGAAAATTGTTCAACCAAAAGTTGCTCATTATTGTTTAAAGATTACGAATCTACAATAAAAATTATGGGTTCCCAATTAAAAAAAAAATGTTTTTCCATAAAAACACCATAAAATCCCATAAAAATTAAAAACCCATGGTACTGTTAAATGTCCCTCTCGAAACGCTATAATTTTTGTCTAAAACATTTTTAAGGAAACTTAGTTTCCAAGATATTCAGCTGGATTAATTAAAATGGGACACCCTGTATGATTTATTTAAACACAATTTTTATTCATTTTTATTTATTTATATTAATTTTATATTTGTTTTTTAAAAATTCATTATAACATTTTTGCATTAAATTATCTAATCCTATTTTACTAGTTATATTTTAATTTTAGTATCAACAATATTTGCATATTTACAATTGACGATACAAAAAATTTCGAGTTTTGTTTGCAAATATTATTTAAACTAGCTTTAAAGACGAATGGAAGCAGGATAAAACAATTTATTCATCTGCACGAATCCGAAATGTTTACTTTCAGGAGCATCTACATTTTATGTAAAAATTCCCATTATAGGATTTTTAAATCAGCCTACATTAATTAGAAATACAAAGAGGTTACATGTTAGTTTATGGATAAAATTTCATTCCGTTGACGACCTGAAATTTTATGCCACTTTTTGTAATTTAAATGGATAGTTTTACAATAATTTGATGACAACTACATAATTTCTTGAATTGACACAGCGACACAGGACACAGGACACAGCGACACAGCGACACAGCGACGACGTAGCGATACAGCGACACAGCGACATAGCAACAAAGCGACACAGGATTTCAACATACTCATATCATTACTACTGACTACTGATGATGAAATAAAAAATTTTAAGTAAAAAATTTGTCTGTAATGAATTTTTTAGATTAATAAATGGAGGTAAATGTAATGATAATGAAATTATTTGGACAATTATTTTTAATTTGAAAAGCAACTCCAACCAAAAGCAATTAAATCACAATAAGGGCCTAATGCAGTGTTACATATAACAGCAGGAAACACGTTCCACTCATTTTTAAAGAGAACTTAAGTTTGGCATGCACGTCCTAGCTCTCGGGTTTGGAATAATAGGACCCTTGTTTAAAGAGGATGACAGTGCTGAAAATTATCTAAAATTACCATCAAGAATTTCAGGATTTTGCATACGAAAAATATAAAGGTGTTGGTCAATAAGAAATTATATTGAATCCAATTTGCAAAAAACCACATGATAATAATTAAAAATTGTACGTTTAACTTAAAGAATACCAATTTAACTTTACTTATTTTCTTTAAAATTTAATAAACTGAAAAGCGACGCTTGTTAAATATTTTTTATTTATGAAGTCATAAAGAGGAAACGAGTTTAGAGTATAAAAGAGTAGAATGGGTAATAATTTAACTTTTGAAATATTTATGTTTAATCACTTTATGGTTGACATTATAAATTCAAAGTTTGCTTTGAAGATTTATCATCAACTTCATTTTAAATCAAGGAACTTTTATGTCTACGCAATCGCAAATAAATGCTTAAAAAATTATATCACGGAATTAAAGTTTGAATTTAAGGGGTTACTAAAATTGCATGAGGGAAATTCTCCTTGATAAAAACTAAAGAAAGATTTTAGAATATGGTCATGCATTTTACATAAAGTCTGTGCATATTATGGGTTTATTTTTTTAGGTAATTTACATATATTTTGTTCTTGCAGAGAATATCATAACAGCTATTTTTTATTTCGAAAATTATTATACCAAGTATCACAAATACAAATTAAAACTAAAATTTTTATTTATTAAAATTTTAATTATTTTTTAAGTCACCAAAGATTCGATTTAAAAACATCCTTAAATAAATTATGAATCATGAATCCATTAATTTGAACTATTCTTGTTTTCGTCTTTATTTTGATCCCCAGAAGATTCTGATTTTTTACTTTGAGCAGCTTGATATTGCATTATTGCGAAAATACACCAAATTGTAATAACAACACATCGTTGAATGGATAAATCTTTAAACGAATCCATTATTTCATTTAATGACCTTAAATTTATTATTTACTAAAATATGACAATTTTGTCATATGACAAAATTTCATTTTTTTTCGTTGGAAAGTGTAAATGTACAAACACAAGCATTCAGATTATCGGCGCCGATTACACGCGCATGCCTGAGTCAGTCCGCGCCATACAAACACAAACAAAGCAGGTATGTCCATAAATAACGGACTGACTCAGGCATGCGCGTGTAATCGGCGCCGATAATCTGAATGCTTGTGTTTGTACACTAACTAAACCATTACTACTAAAAATGATGATATCAATATTAAATTTACCCTGTTAAAAATGAGGTGTCGGGTAAAAAACTAATATTTTCACAACTCTGATGCAAATCATAGTAAACAACCTATACAAACATGTTAAAAGTGACGCGTTTTATCCCAAACTTTTCTTTTTATAAAATAAGATGTCACGTTTCACGCTCACATCATAAATAGTTGTTGTAGATAAAAATCGAACAAAAAAAAAACTATCAAGTATCTCGTATGTTTGAATATACAATAAATTCCCACATTTATAAATGCAATTGGATTAAATTAGGAAATAAATTTTGTTTATTTAAAATTGTGGTTAAATTAAATTTTTAAACCCAAATCAATAATTACACTATGCAGTCATTAATAAACAAAATGTAATAGTGAGTATGACAATTAGTACAGGAATGGAAAAACTCAATTAGGGAAAAAATAAATTACCAAAGCGGGTTGAAATTCAAACTCATCATTCCTTCAATTTTTTCCATTTTACAATACTGCATAATTCGCATATTTTGCAATAAATATTGTACTGTTCATTTTCATTATAATTAATAAAAAAATAAAAGGATACTATTTACAGTAATTTTAAATTAATAGTATTATAATTAAGTAATTTAGGTTTTTTTTTAACTATTTATATAACATTTAAGATGTTGTAGTTGGTAGCAAAACAAGTAGTCGAATAAAATTTAACTGGAAACTGCAATAAAAGTAGCTTTTAAAGGATAAAAATAAATCTATCCAAAAGAGGGGAAATTATAGTGCAATGCAATGAATTAAAGTAAATCAAGTCATAAAGAAGTTTGGTTTCTGTAATTACATAGATTTCCTAGCTATCCCAACTCATCATTTCCAATAACATTAATTGAATGGATAAATTTGAATTTATTGCTTTTAAATCAAGTTTTTATTTATACGGCTATTAAATTGTCAATTACACTTTTAGTAGTTTAAGTTAAGCAATCAAAAATAAATTTTATTACGAAAGTCTATTCATGTTTATGACAATTGGATTCTCTACATTAAATTATTTTTATCAGCATTTTCAGGATTTTTCGCGATTTCCATATTTTTATGTACAAAATAAATAAAGGATTTTCTGATGACTTAAAAAGTGTCAAAGACATCTTAATCACACCTCTAACAAAACTTTTCATTATATTAAATGATAGTTTTCTTGATGCCTTACAAATAGGTAAATGTTATCCCAATTCATAAAAAAAGTGGCCAAAACATACATAATAATTTTAAGCCAATTTCAATTCTACCATAAATTTCTAAAATACTGGAAAAGATCAGCTACACAATTGTCAAACTTTCTACAAAGCAATAATATGGATTTGGAAAGTCAAATGTTGAAAAACCCAAGAATTTATTTTTCCTGATTTTTTTTGAGGTATTTCAAATTGGAAACTAAAAAAATAATTAAAATTGTAGATGAAAGTAAAATACTTACTTTAGTTTGGTATTTTTTTGATTTTCCACTTCGAAACTTCATGAACGATAAAAACGTAGGTTTTCCAACATTTGACTAATTAGCACCTTTATGCAGTTGTATCGGGTTTCTAGACATTAGAAATATTCTAATAATATTATAAGCCCAGTCAATTAAGCAAAAAATTGGGTCAACCTCGGAATGAGAGATAATAAGCTGGAAACTCGTATTCACCTTCATTTTGGGGTTATACAAGTTGTCTCGAAAGTCTCATAAAATCTCGTGTCTGCGCCGTCAGTTATTCAAGGTCGAAGGCCATAAAAATCGGTTTTTCGCGATTATCTAGGTTTCTACAACTCCAATCATGTTAACATTTATTATAAAAATTGTGGAGCATAAAATTTGTGACAAATTTTGTTCCAAACATTTTTTCATGCGCTCAACAGTTTTGGAGATAGAGGGCAAAGAGCGCGTAGCCCTTAGCCATAGATACTGTAAAGGGTTTGGGACACCCTAGGGTTTTTTTGCGCAACAGAGCTGCTAGAAATTGTCAGAGGCATGTAAACCCATGACAAAGTGACTGCCAAAGTGAGGAAAAGCACTATACCAGATGCCCTTTCTCACTCTCGCAGTCACTTTGTCATGGGTTTACAAACCTCTGACAATCTCTGGCACCTCTGCTCTTGCAAAAAATCCCTAGCTTGTCCCATGCCCTTAATGCTAGGTAAATTGTGAATCTTCATTTAAGGCGGCTGCACAATTGATCGAACAGATACGTTACGGTTATGAAAAAGAGAGATAAAACATTCTAGTTCCTTGTGAGTGAGTGAGTGAGCATGCAATTTCCTCTCCGCCCTCTATCTCAAAAACAGTTGAGTGCATGAAAAAATGTTTTAAACAAAATTTGTCACAAATTTTATGTTCTACATTTTTTATAATAGATGTTAACCTCATTGGAGCTATAGAAACCTAGATAATCTCGAAAAACCGATTTTTGTGACCTTTGACTTTGAATAACTGACGACGCAGACACGAGATTTTATAAGACTTTTGAGATAGCTTTTAGAACACCAAATTGAAGGTGTATACGAATTTCCAGCTTATTATCTCTCATTCCGATGTGAAACGCTGATTTGACTGGGCTATGTTCCCAATAATTATGATACATACTCTAAATTTCTAGGACAATACATTGACTCTAAGTTAACCATGGAGACCTGACGGTATTTCGAAACCTACGTGATTATTTATCAAATCTATTATATTACATGTATGGGTTCTTCCTGGTTGGGCAAAATTATCTATGCCTTTTGGAATTCGTACAATTTGGATAGAACTCAAATTGTTCTTTTTGGCCTTACTTATACAATTTTCTAAAAATTCACCGATGACTATAAAAATATTATCCAGAAGCTTTTGGCCATTTATAAGGCTTTGGATTGTAACATGTTCTTAAAAATAGATTTCCTTCGTTTTCATTTGGATTTTTTTTCTAAAAATTTGGGCACCGAATTTTGTGGAAAACCCTATATAATTTCCTTCTTTTCGCTATTTTTGTAATTTTAATCGAGTATACTTTGGATTTTATTTAACCCACCCTAACCTAACTTAATTTTTGTATTAAAAAAATTTAAGGGAATCCCAAAAATCACTAAATAAATTAGTATTTTTTTAAATAAATTTTCTAAAAAATTCCTATGAGGAAAATATTACTCAAATAAACCAATTTTATAGGAAATTGTCTAAGTTTTATAATGGAACTAATTTTTTAAGTCTGGCTTCAGTGGAAATGTCATTTTTGAGCGCTCAAAGTGTATACAAAGTTTTTATCAAAACTATCAGTTTAAATATTATAAAAGCATCTTAAATACTAATGCCAAAAATGAAAAATTTTAAATATATAATATATATATAATTTTAAGTGGTCTAACGTTTCTGTACCTAAAATAATACCCGAGAAAATAAGTTTATTTAAACTTTCCAATTTCTGAAAATTTTGGAGTTTTTAAAAATTTTTGCAAAATTGACAATTTTTGAAAGTTTGACAATTTTTAAAAAATTAACACTTGAAAAATTTAAAAATTTTTAAAAATATGAAAATTTTTAAAAATTTTTGAAAATTAAAAATTTGACATTTTTTTATTATTTGACACTTGTTGAAAATTTAACAATTTTGGAAATAATTAAAATTTTTGACAAATTATGAATTTTTAAAAGAATTAACAATTTTTGGAAATATAAAAATTTTTGAAAATTTTTGTTGGACAATCGGACAATTTTTACATATTCTAAATATCATATTTGAATTTAGAATGAAGCTTGCGCCAATTTTAAGTGGTCTAACGTTTCCGTACCTCAAATAGTACCCCAGAAAATTAAGTTTAACTAAATAAATATAGAAAAATCATTTTTGTCGATTTTTTTTTCCAAAATTTCAGTACTAATTTTCAGAGAGACAGATAGTTCATGAAATTTTGTGGCGCCGACCATCTAAAGTTCACAGGGTTGCTAGTTTTTCTCCTAGAGGATGAAAAGTACGAAAAAGTTACTTGTTTCTAGTTTTTTGGAATTTACTCAAAAACGGCCCCAACAATACCCCTCAATGGGGGAATCAGATGAAATCCCTTGAAAAGCCGCTTGACCCGATCTCACACGGGGAGGGGTGAGGGGTACATTAACCTAATCACCTAACCTAAAAAATAACTAAAAAAAATTCTACGGTTTTTTGCGAAAACGCAAAATCAACGGCTTTAAAAATTTATTCAAAGTTTATTTTATAGAATTTTGCTTCCTGAATCTAAAACAACAAGTGGCTTTGCGGTGAGATGAGTAGTTTTCGAGATATGGCGTTTTGAAAATTCAAAATTTTCGAAATTTTTGTTTTTCGTTTCTTATGTTTAGAATTATTTAGAATTGCAATTCCAATAAAGTACACTAAAAATAAATTTTTTTTGAACCAAATTTTTGCAACTTTTTAGACTTAGATAAATTTTCGTTACTTTTTGTGTCTTACTGTGAAAATCTAAAATCTAAAACTTTTATTTTTTGGGCGATATTCGTTTTTTTTTAACGACGCACAATTAATGAAATGTTGTCGCTTTGTAATTTTTTTTTTTGGCTGTTCAAAAACTGCGAAAAATGTCCATTTTTTATGGATTTTTCGCTTTTGTGCCCAAGACCCCACATATCATAAATCAGTGGAAAGCTCTTGAAAAGGCGCGTACAACGACATATTGCACGTTACGAAGTGACTGTGAAAGGGTTTATAACTTAATCTGAGGATTTATTGAAAATTTGAAATGGGATTTCAAAAAAGGTCCCATTGCGAATTTGATTTTTTAAATGGTCCATTTTATAAAAAAATAACTAAATTTTATAATAAAACTTATTTTATAATCATATCTTGACTATAAATGCCCTTTTTAGGTCATTAAAGTACGATTAAAAATTTCTCCAAAAAATAACTTTAACTTCAATTGGTTATATTGAATTTATTTTTTGGCCTATAATTGATTTTAGACTTTCATATTATAGATTATACCCTAATCTATAATTTAGACTCAAAAATTTTGTTATAATTTGATCGAAACTCGTAGTTTTTAATAAAGTTTTTAGAAATTTTTTATACACCAAAAATGAGTATTTTTTATAATCAATTTTCAAAAAAGTTCCCATAAGAAAAACTTTATTTAAATGAGTCTATTTATAGGAAATTGTCTAAATTTTTTATTGAAACTAATTTTGTAAGTCTAACTTTAGTGGAAATGTCATTTTTGGGCGTTCAAAGTGCTATAATGTTTTTTTTTACTATTTAAAACAAGTGCTGAAAAAAGTGGGACACCCTGTATAATTACTTATCACCTCCACCCACCCTAGACCAGTGTATCCTTTAAAGAAAATCAATAAATTAAAAAAAAAATTCATTTGAATTTTGAGGATAATTAAAATTTCCTCAAAGATTTTTAGGAAAATAAGAAAAAACTTGTGGAAAATGAATAAAGAGTAATTACTGTCTTCGCCTTTCACCTGTGGATGATAATTAGGATCCTTTAACGTCAAGTTCTCATTGTTACACCACAAAACGACAATTACAAAGGCATTAGTTGTGTTGCTTCTCAGTTACAAGTTGTTTATTACTAAATTATTATGCTTATTAAGGTTGAGTTGAAATTATTGATGAAATATGACTAAAGTGCTAATATAATTTTACAATAATTTAAATCTTTTGGTACATGACGTATTTTTTACATAAAAGTTTTGTATCGCCATTTATTACTTTTATTGTTCCATGTAAAATAAATTCTATAAGAATTGAAGATTTTTTGGTAGTTGTGCATTACCATAGATTTATGGAAAAATAAATATTTCTTTCTAGATGCTTAAATTTATCATGGCAATTTTTCTTCCATGGTCTACCGCTTTACAAAAAAATTGTACGATTATTTTAAAAGGATTGTGAAAGTCTTTAAGGGATAATATATTTTATTTGAAACTGAATCATTGTAATAATGTTATAAAAATCGTTACGTTGATGCACTATTTTATGTTGTTTTTAAAAGAAGATAAAATATTTTATTATTTGCAGGAACACAAGTATAATAGATTAAGCGCAAATAAAATGGCAAGATTGTATACGAGTGTTTAAATAAACCTACATGGAGTATTAAACAATCATTCTTGAACAAATACTATTTTGCGCTAGTAGAAATATCTGCCTTCAACAGTGTTAACAAATATTGTATACATAAATAAATATTTATCAAACTACTAATGTTATTTACGAGTGTAGTTTTAGCTTACCAAAAAGTGATTACACACATGCAGTAAACATGCATTCAAAAATTTTACTGAAAGCTTTCATACACGTAACAAAATTGAGATTTGTTATTTCACATTACAATTTATTTTAATGTAAAATTTATTTTTAATGTATTTACGAGACTTTTACGTTTTATAAATTTCACCAAAACCCCAGAAAGTGTCTGCACGTAAAAAACTGCACTGCGGGAATTCTTAATTTATGAGAAAGTTCCTTTTTGTTGGGCAAATAAAATGTAATGTACAAAAAATCACTTTTATAGCCACCTAAATAAATTTTAACCTTATTTAAATAAAATTTACAAATTTATATAAAAAATGTGTGACTGATGCCATAAATATGAGAAAGACTTCGTTGTTATTATGATTGTGACATTTATACAGTCCCTGAAATAATTTTTCCATAAAATCTTAACAAAAAGAGGAAAACGAGACGAGAAGGGTTAAAGAGGAAATTTGTCAAGGCCTACTTGGCCGTTATAAACCTGAATGTGAACAAAATCTTCTTTCTATCGCAATAAAAATGATGAGACGTAAAAATGTGCAGTAGTGACAGGAACTTTATAAATCGTAAAAAGCAAACAAATAAAGCATACATTATATTTTGAAATCCTTTCATCTCTCTTGAATCTAGATGTTAAAAATAAGATGAATAAAACGTCTCGCTACTTCCGCAAAATGACGAATGAAAAATTATTAAAGCTCCAAATTTAACCTTTTACTATTTATAATGATGCAAAAATAATGGGTTGAATACCAAAATTTTTTTACCAAAAAAAAAATGTAAATAAGTCCACTTTTAGTTCCATTAACGCACGAATAAATCCCACAATAAAAGTTGTAACGAAGGTCTAAAAACCTTCATTGGTGTTTTATCTTTCTTAATTCCCTACCATCACGCTGCAGCACGTTTTCTTTCTTCTTGTAGAATTTGCCACGTAAGCTATTTTTTTTCAGAAATGTCCTATCTTTAAAACCGTCAACACATCCTACATATGAACTCCACAAACCATCAAAACCCTAAATACACCTACGTTTTGTGGAAAATATTTAAATATAATAGAAGTTTTTTTTTAGCAATTTTATACTAACCCTGTTTACTGGTTAAATAATAAAAGTGACCAATTGCTGTGTTTAATTATTAATTTAACGTTGTATGGAAATTCCAAAACTCGTTTATTTTATTAATTTGAACCTTTTAAATCAACAATGTTTAATTAAACGTGATATAACGTAACGTTAAACTGAAGCTTTTAAATACATTGTATTATAAATCTTTGTAACATAAATCGAAATTTAATAGTACACAAATTTTCTTCATAATTGCATTTATGATTATAAATTTTATGTGTAGGTACAAGAGTGTTTCGTTTAAGTTAATAATTTATACTAAAAGTATAAAGAAAGTAGAAAAAAAATACGATGTTTCGTTCAAAAGCTATGAATTTTTATATAAAATATGGCTAAAAAATTTTTGATTTTTTTCAGTTTTTTGGATGTAAATTTTTTTTATTTGGGGGGGGGGGGGTGTAGAGGGTAGCTGAACCTCTACATTTTTATCGTTCATTTGCGGGGTCGATTTAAAAAAAAAATTCGAAAAAAAAATTTTTGAAATATAAAATTTTTAATGGAAATCGGTTTTTATATTTTTGTCGAAAACTATAAAAGTTACCGATTTCAAATTTTTACCAAAAGTAACCACCGTGGATAGACGCGTTTTAAAAAATATTTGGTTAAAATCGGTTAAATAGATTTTTTGGAAAAAATTCGCAAAGTTTTGACAAAATTTTGGTACAAATTCGGTTCTGGACGGCGCAATTTTAAACCGAAAATTAAATTTTTCACGGAATTTGGTGGAGGAGGTGACTGTGCGAATTTTAAGCTATTAAACGTCTTGATGGTGCTAATAGTTTTGAAGATATTAATTATTTTGTGAAAAGTGAAAAATTTCAGACCGAAATTTTTGGCTCCAAACGGAGATTTTGCTTATTTTAGCTGCATTTTCGGTGATAACTCTAAAACGGAAAGAGATAGCGAAGTGATTTTTTTTTTGACGTAAAGTAGACCTAAAGAGCTTTTAGGGAAGGTGCATAAAGTAGGGTTGAACTGTAATTTGAAGGGTGAATTTGACCCATAAATACGACTTTTAAAAATGCGATATAAAAAAAATTTCTTTTTTCGTTATTTTTTCGAAATTTAAAATACCCTATACGTGGGAGCTTTTGGTTCAAAGAGTAGATTCTAAAGTGTTTTTAAAATCGAAAATCCGTTAAAAAGTGAGTCGAGAGTAGCTACTCACCCCTAAAATCAAAATTTCCAGTATATTAGTACGTAATTTCTTAACCCTACCAAATATAAAAAATCTGAATAGCCTATACACCGTGGAAAATATTCCTTTTTAAAGTTACGAAAGAAAATTGCAAAAATTTTGAAAACTATGGCAGCCAGATGGGCCCAGGTTGTACCGCGTTTTACCCGATTTTTTTAACATTTTACGTTCGATTTTTTTCCAAGGTCCAGGGTAAAAATTTCAAGGTGCCGATTTTTTTTCTCATAAGTAAATACCAAATAAGTAAAATAAAAAATATTTGAGTATTACAGGTTGTTCCGATGAAATGTAACGAATTTTCAAAGTCCGCGTCAAAATAGCGCGAAATATAAAGCGTCACTTTGGGGGCACCAAAACGACATAAAGAGTAAACGCCTCAAAAAACTCCCGTTTTAAGGTAAAACGTGGAATTCAGATGAGGAATAAAGCAACCGCGATTTTTTTCCTCCTGCCGAACTTCTAATCGAAACCAAAATGTTTGGTACTTTTTCCTTCCGAAAAAAAAACGGTAGAATTGTACAGTTTGCGTATCGGGGCCGTGACGTCACACCTTTGAACCGGAAGGCTTAAAAATCGGTCACGATAATCCCCAGGATGTTAGAATAGAAGGGGCCAAATTTCGTCGCTTCTCTTTAGAATCCGACGGAGAGGCGATTTTTCAAAATTAATGCTGCCGAAAACCTGAAAATAGCGAGAAAAATCGACCATTTTCGGGAATTTTTTTCAAAGTGTCGGGGAGGTCCAAAAAATTTAAAATTCGAACCACACTTGGAATGAACATCCTTCTTTGCATCGGAACCGGAATTCTTAAAATCGGACGAAAAAAACCACCCTTTCGGCCGCTTCTCGCAAAAAACATCCGAATTCGGGGTAAAATTCTCCTTCCCCTTAATAGATAGGTCCGGGAGGGTCAAAACTGCTGTCTTCCGATTCCGGTCCCCCATAACATACTAAATTTGGTGCGATTCGGGGGTGATTTTTGGATACTTAGGGGATGAACTCAGTTTTTCGTTCGAGGCGGAATAACTTTTTTCGGGGTGGTCCGATCGAAATGGGACATTTAAATTAAACTAAAAATATATTTCTTTACTCATTTTATTAACTAATTATCATTCTATGGATTTTACATGAAAAAATGAAGTTTACGTTTTTTTTTTGATTTTTTTATAATTTTTTTCGCATGTTTTCACATGTTTTCAAGAATTTTTAAGTTTGAAGCGTTGTAACGGCCAAACAAAAAATATTAAAAATATATTTCTTTACTCATTTTATTAACTAATTATCATTTTATAGATTTTACATGAAAAAATGAAATTTACGTTTATTTGTTTGATTTTTTAATATTTTTTTTCGTTCGTTTTCACATGTTTTCAAGAATTTTTAAGTATGAAGTGTCGTAACGGCCAAACAAAAACATCTAAAAATATATTTCTTTACTCATTTTATTAATTAATTATCATTCTAGGGATTTTACATAAAAAAATGAAGTTTACGTTTTTTTTTATTTTTTAATAATTTTTTTTTCGCACGTTTTCTCATGTTTTTAAGAATTTTTAAGTTTAAAGCGTTGTAACGGGCAAACAAATATATTTCTTTACTTATTTTATTAATTAATTATCATTCTATGGATCTTACATAAAAAAATGAAGTTTACTTTTTTTTTTATTTTTTAATAATTTGTCTTCGCACGTTTTCACATGTTTTCAAAAATTTTTAAGTTTGATGCGTTGTAATGGCCAAACAAAAAATACTAAAAATATATTTCATTACTCATTCTATTATTAAATTATCATTTTATGGATTTTACATAAAAAATGAAGTTTACG
Source organism: Stenus bimaculatus (assembly GCA_963971135.1). Taxonomy (NCBI): domain Eukaryota; kingdom Metazoa; phylum Arthropoda; class Insecta; order Coleoptera; family Staphylinidae; genus Stenus; species Stenus bimaculatus. The sequence continues at coordinate 1,453,263 of OZ020183.1, forward strand.
TTTTTTTATGATTTTTTAATAATTTTTTTTGGCACGTTTTCACATGTTTTCAAGAATTGTTAAGTTTGAAGCATTGTAACGATCAAAGAAAAAATACTAAAAATATATTTCATTACTCATTCTATTATTAAATTATCATTTTATGGATTTTACATAAAAAATGAAGTTTACGTTTTTTTATGATTTTTTAATAATTTTTTTTGGCACGTTTTCACATGTTTTCAAGAATTGTTAAGTTTGAAGCATTGTAACGGCCATAGAAAAAATACTAAAAATATATTTCATTACTCATTTTATTAATTAATTATCATTCTATGGATTTTACATAAAAAAATGAAGTTTACGTTTTTTTTTTAATTTTTTAATAATTTTTTTTGTACGTTTTCACGTGTTTTCAAGAATTTTTAAGTTTGAAGCGTTGTAACGGCCAAACAAAAAAATCTAAAAATATATTTCTTTACTCATTTTATTAATTAATTATCATTTTAAGGATTTTACATAAAAAAATGAAGTTTACCTTTTTTTTGATTTTTTAATGATTTTTTTTTCGCACGCTTCCATATGTTTTCAAGAATTTTTAAGTTTGAAGCGTTGTAACGGCCAAACAAAAAATACTAAAAATATATTTCTTTACTCATTTTATTAATAAATTATCATTTTATGGATTTTACATAAAAAATGAAGTTTACGTTTTTTTTTGATTTTTTAATAATTATTTTTGGCACGTTTTCACATGGTTTCAAGAATTTTTAAGTTTGAAGCATTGTAACGGCCAAAGAAAAAATACTAAAAATATATTTCATTACTCATTTTATTAATTAATTATCATTCTATGGATTTTACATAAAAAAATGAAGTTTACGTTTTTTTTTTAATTTTTTAATAATTTTTTTGCACGTTTTCACATGTTTTCAAGAATTTTTAAGTTTGAAGCGTTTTAACGGCCAAACAAAAAATACTAAAGATATATTTCTTTACTCATTTTAATAATTAATTATCATTCTATGGATTTTCCATAAAAAATTAAGTTTACGTTTTTTTTTATTTTTTAATAATTTTTTTTTTGCATGTTTTCACATGTTTTCAAGAACTTTTAAGTTTGAATCATTGTAACGGCCAAACAAAAAATACTAAAAATATACTTCTTTACTCATTTTATTAATTAATTATCATTCTATGAATTTTACATAAAAAAATGAAGTTTTCGTTTTTTTTTTGATTTTTTAATAATTTTTTTTCGCACGTTTTTACGTGTTTTCAAGAATTATTAAGTTTGAAAAGTTGTAACGGCCAAACAAGAAATACTAAAAATATATTTCTTTACTCATTTTATTAATTAATTATCATTCTATGAATTTTACATAAAGAAATGAAGTTTACGTTTTTTTTTGATTTTTTAATAATTTTTTTTCGCACGTTTTCACGTGTTTTCGAGAATTTTTAAGTATGCGTTCTAACGGTCAAAAATAATAACATACTAAATTTGGTGCGATTCGGGGGTGATTTTTGGACACTTAGGGGAGATGAACTTAGTTTTTTGTTCGAGGCGGAATAACTTTTTTCGGGGTGGTCCGATCGAAATGGGACATTTAAATTTTTTTCTTAAAATTTTCTCCTCGTTCCACCTACAAAATTTCAACTCTACCAAAAAAAACACCTTCTCCGTTTCATGCGATTTTAGTATTATAAACAAGGAGGTGAGTAGTTTTTGTGTTACAAAAATGGTTATAACTTCTAAACCACTGTTTGTAGAGGAAACATTTTTATTTCAACGTAATTATGAGATATTTCGATACATTTATTATCCCTTATTAAGAGGACTATGTAAATTGTAGGGTTGCTTATGCACGTTTTGAGTTTCTCCTAAGCACGTCCCCATAAATGAAAATGTCAGATATAATCGATTAGTAAAGTCACGCAGGAATTTTAAAAGCAAAACGAGCTTTAGTTAAAAAATGAGTTATTGTGCAAATTTTACACCAATAAAAATATTGAATAAAAAAATATTTTTAAATTTAAGGTAGTTCTCGTTCTAATTTTAATTATAATAAAAAATATGCAAAAAAGCTAAGGGTCTAAAAGCATTGTTAAAATATAATAAGATCATTTTACTTTGCTAATTAAACGTTATTACTTTGAAAATTGATATGCGCTATATCAAAGTTTAGCACGTAAAAAGTTCTTTTATGAAAAAACCTTCCGAAGCAAATTTTAAAAAACTCGTTTTATGTTTCTCACTTCCTGAAATTTTGGGAACGCGTATTGAGTAGGAAAATATAGAAGCTTATCTTTCCCCTTTCCCGACGCCTTTTTGCTTTTAAACTAACGATGTTTCTTTGTAAATAATTTTATGATGAAATATTGAAAATGTTTGTATTTACCCAAGTTTCAGTTACAAAAATGTGCATTATATTTTAGAGTAATTGATATCGCTTTTTACTTTTAAAAATATGAGGTAAATTGGTTATAAAATTAATAAATTACTAAAGGCTTTTAAATTAAGAAAAGCTCAATTTATTTTGATTGTTATTCATGGCCACAACGTAATCTAAATTAGTATTCAGTCCCCGATTTTGATATTGATTGACTGCGATATTGCATTAAATTGGTTGTTAGCGTTGTTCATGTTAGTAATTAATAAAAATAACGTGTGTTAGTAAATTAAAGAAAATCAAACTATAACTAATTTAACTATTGGGTGGAGACAAATCAGCGGACAAGACATTTATAGGACCACAACATAATTAGAAACAACCCTTCGTTACAGAAATTGAATTAAATTCCATTACGCGTACTCGAGTTCAGGTATTAGGCATTTAAATTTGTATAAAAGGCCTTAACCTAATATTCGCCTTCGAAACCCGATTATTCTAAGTGCACATTTCGTTTTATTTACGCTTACACAATAGTTAAGGTAAATTATTTAATTTTTTCGTAGATAAATAGATTACTTCGTGACATCTTTTTTCGATTTCAAACAGCTTTTCGTTTGGGGATTAATGGTTCTTCTTAAGATGAATTGGATTCACTTATTTTAGAAATGAGAGGACATCACGCTGTCTGCTAACACGAGAATAATCTAATCAATTACTCTTCCTTTTCAGCCTCTAAGGACAATATGTCTATTAGAATAGAACTATTGTTTCAATGAAATAAAAGGGGGTGCTTATAAGTTTAACCGCCATAAATATAGATATAATCGTCATATTATATAGCCAAACTTGTTGTTTAAAGCCCTTAAATTTATTTTATAAAGCTGTCTCTGAATATACAGCCAATTTATTGACAAACTGAGTTGCGTCGCTTGAATACGCAATTGGGGGTCAATAAAGTGACAGAATTATAAACATACACCCAATTTTAGGTAGCACGATTTTACAAATAAAATTTCTCAAAAATACTAATATTTTTTTGTGATTTGTTGATGTACTTGGAGCGATTTTAAAAGGTGAGGTACGAAAAATAAGTTCAACGAAATGTAAAATTCCTCGCTCCAACAATTTCTTAATAATGACAAGTGGAGAGATGAAAAATTCAGGTATTTTAAATTTTTTAAAATTTTTAGAAACTTCCCTAACTCAAATCTTCAAGGGATTTAAAAAAAAAAATCGAGATATAGAAAATTCGAGTTATAGAAACAAACATTTATTTTTAAAAATTGTATACATAAATATGTAGGTACATATAATATTCTAAGTATAATCAAAACAGACGCAACATTCTTACACAAAACATTATTTTTTAAAAAAAATTGTAATTTTTTATTAGATTAAATTAAAAAATTCTTTATCTACAAAGTTTTCCAAAAAATTATCCCCTTTGCTTTAAAACTGAAAAATTTTGAATTTTTTTTCGCGATTTTTTGACTTTATCTTATAGATTTGGGTTCACTGATAATGAATCAACCATTGTTAACGCGATCCGACGCGTACTTTTTAAACTACAGCGTTTTGAAAATTGCAGAAATTTAGAAAATTTGAAAAATTCATATTTTTTCTAAATTTTTTCGAATTTTATATAACTGATACATTATGTTTATAGATTTCAGTCTGCTGATTACGGAGAACTAAAAAAATTTGAGCTACAACCACTAGTTTAGAATCTACACCTGTTTTTATGGCTACCAAAAAATGATAGAGAAGGGTCTCCCCTTTGCTTTAAAACTGAACATTTTTTAAATTTTTTTTCGCGATTTTTTGACTTCATCTTATAGATTTGGGTTCGCTGATAACAAATCAACCATTGTTAACGCGATCCAACGCGTACTTTTTAAACTACAGCGTTTTGAAAATTGCAGAAATTTAGAAAATTTGAAAAATTCATATTTTTTTCTAAATTTTTTCGAATTTAATATAACTGATAGGTTATATTTATAGATTTTAGTCTGCTGATTACGGAGAACTAAAAAATTTTGAGCTACGACCACTAGTTTAGAAGCTACACCCGTTTTTATGGCCAGCAAAAAATGATAGAGAGGGTCCCCCCTTTGCTTTAAAACTAAAAATTTTTTAAATTTTTTTTCGCGATTTTTAAACATTATCTTATAGATTTGGGTTCGCTGATAACGAATCAACCATTGTTAACGCGATCCGACGCGTACTTTTTAAACTACAGCGTTTTGAAAATTGCAGAAATTTAGAAAATTTGAAAAATTCATATTTTTTTCTAAATTTTTTCGAATTTAATAGGTGGTATTTATATATTTTAGTCTGCTGATTACGGAGAACTAAAAAATTTTGACCTACGACCACTAGTTTAGAAGCTACACCTGTTTTTATGGCTACCAAAAAATGATAGAGAAGGGTTCACCCCTTTGCTTTAAAACTGAAAAATTTTGAATTTTTTTTCGCGATTTTTTGACTTTAGCTTATAGATTTCGGTTCGCTGATAACGAATCAACCATTGTTAACGCGATCCAACGCGTACTTTTTAAACTACAGCGTTTTGAAAATTGCAGAAATTTAGAAAATTTGAAAAATTCATATTTTTTTCTAAATTTTTTCAAATTTTATATAACTGATAGGTAATATTTCTAGATTTCAGTCTGCTGATTATGGAGAACTAAAAAATTTTGAGCTACGACCACTAGTTTAGAAGATACATCCGTTTTTATGGCCACCAAAAAATGATAGAGAAGGGTCCCCCCTTTGCTTTAAAACTGAAAAATTTTGAAATTTTTTTTCGCGATTTTTTGACTTTATCTTATAGATTTCGGTTCGCTGATAACGAATCAACCATTGTTAACGCGATTCGACGCGTACTTTTTAAACTACAGCGTTTTGAAAATTGCAAGAATTTAGAAAATTTGAAAAATTCATATTTTTTTCTAAATTTTTTCGAATTTTATACAACAAATAGGTTATATTAATAGATTTTAGACTGCTGATTATGGAGAACTAAAAAATTTTGAGCTACGACCACTAGTTTAGAAGCTACACCCGTTTTTATGGCCACCAAAAAATGATAGAGAAGGGTTCACCCCTTTGCTTTAAAACTGAAAAATTTTGAATTTTTTTTCGCGATTTTTTTGACTTTAACTTATAGATTTGGGTTCGCTGATAACAAATCAACCATTGTTAACGCGATCCAACGCGTACTTTTTAAACTACAGCGTTTTGAAAATTGCAGAAATTTAGAAAATTTGAAAAATTCATATTTTTTCTAAATTTTTTCGAATTTTATATAACTGATACGTTATGTTTATAGATTTCAGTCTGCTGATTACGGAGCACTAAAAAATTTTGACCTACGACCACTAGTTTAGAAGCTACACCCGTTTTTATGGCCACCAAAAAATTATAGAGAAGGGTCCCCCTTTCCTTAAAACTGAAAATTTTTTAAAAAATTTTTCGCGATTTTTAAACATTATCTTATAGATTTGGGTTCGCTGATAACGAATCAACCATTGTTAACGCGATCCGACGCGTACTTTTTAAACTACAGCGTTTTGAAAATTGCAGAAATTTAGAAAATTTGAAAAATTCATATTTTTTTCTAAATTTTTTCGAATTTAATAGGTGGTATTTATATATTTTAGTCTGCTGATTACGGAGAACTAAAAAATTTTGACCTACGACCACTAGTTTAGAAGCTACACCTGTTTTTATGGCTACCAAAAAATGATAGAGAAGGGTTCACCCCTTTGCTTTAAAACTGAAAAATTTTGAATTTTTTTTCGCGATTTTTTGACTTTAACTTATAGATTTCGGTTCGCTGATAACGAATCAACCATTGTTAACGCGATCCAACGCGTACTTTTTAAACTACAGCGTTTTGAAAATTGCAGAAATTTAGAAAATTTGAAAAATTCATATTTTTTTCTAAATTTTTTCGAATTTTATATAATTGATAGGTTATATTTATAGATGCAAAAATATGAAAAATTTGAAAAATGAAAGCGCGATACACATTATCCGTTGTTCTGTCTTTAGAATATACATATTCGCTGCACTTCTTAAGAATATTACTCATTTCTTTATTGGAAGGTGGATGTGGAATTTGAACTGTTGTAGTTGTCTCATCACATGAAGCATCTTCATCTTCTTCTTGTTGTCTGATTTTGTCTAAAATGTCGGCATCCGTTGGATAGTCCGCCACAATTACATCATTATCTATACCCAAATATTCATCCAAGGACACATTACTCTCAACTTTTTCGTGTACAACTGAAACAATGTTTTCATTTGTGATAGAGGCGTATCATCTTCATCACTTCAATTATTTTCACTTTCTTTCTTGAAACCAGCCTTTGCAAAACAATTTTTTATAGGTGCCTGCTGTAGATCATTCTCCCACGATTTAGATAAATTTGTTAGCACATCTCACTAGTTTCATCTCCATCTTCTAGAGCAATTAGAATCTGTTTAAGTATTCTTTTACGGTAGTGTAATTTGACATTAATAATAATTCCCTGGTCCATGGGTTGAAGCTTTGATATCATGTTTGGTGGAAGAAAAACAACATTAATAGATGTAAGCGTCTTGCTTATCCTGGGATGTGCTGGACAGTTATCCACAAACAAAAGGATTTTACGTTTTTGAGCATGAAATTTTTTATCCAAATTCAAAAGCCATTCTTCATAATGTTATGCCTTTTTAAAATTTATCGAGCCAACCGACACTGGCGATGATTCCACGAAGATTCATTGTAATGAGTTGTAATGACATGCCACGCATTGTTAATGGCACATCGGTCTTAAAGATAATTAAAGCAGGTACTTATTGTAAGTGGCAAACAATAGGAATATTAGGGAAATGAATAAATATGCAAGATCAAGGCATGAAATTCGAGTTATGGAAGTTAATCAACCTCAAAATTTCCATATATTTCTTCGAGATGTAGAAAAATTTGACTTATAGAAATTCGAGATATAGAATCAAATTTTCATGTAAAATGCTATGTAGATGCTCAAATTTTGTAAAAAATTCGAAATATAGAAAATTTCGTATTATGGAAGTTCAACTGTATTTGAAAGAAATTTAGAGTATCACAAATCATTTAATATCGCCCACTTGTATATAATTTACATAACACTTGGCATTAAATAAGACTACTTTAGTAAAGTCGCATGCTTTGAATATTATATTTAGCAAGCAGTGTGATTGTCAAGCAATTTTCTGAATTTGCTTATTCACCCTGAATACGTTACACTGTGAAAAGAAAACATCTACTGCGGTTGCATACCAAGCTAAAAGCTCGATATGTTGTTTTGTTACCCCTATGCATAAGGCGCGTTTCATAAATTGAGAAATTTCCCGCTTTACCTTCAGGGATTCTATTAAAAGACCTTGAGCGAGAAAAACTTTTAAGAAAATGTATGTGCACTTTTCATTTTACCAATTACACAACACAACACAAAAGTCATTCAAACAAGAGTATTTTTCGCAGAAACATTGTCTGAGTGTTTAAGATTATGAAGAAAATCAATTCGAAAATTTCTATAAAATATCCTTATTTTTACTAAACGTACGAAATTAATACAAAAATATGAATATAAAGCGTATATCAGTAAATTAGGTACTATTGAAAACAAGTGTATTCCAAGTTAATATTTTATATTTAAAGTATAAAAAAAGCTGAAAAAAATAAAAGAAAATTCAAGTCTCTATGATGTTTCGTTCAAAAGTTATAATTTTTTATATAAAATATGTCATTCTAGTAAATGAGTATGGTTGTATTTTTAAAAATTCATATTTCCCTTAATAACTAAAATTAAGCAACAAAAATTGGTACAGATAAGTTTTTAAAAACTACCGATATTACCATATTAAATTTTTTAAAATTTAATTATTTTTTAAAATACATTACCTAAAATTTTTTTGATTTTTGGGGTGAAATTTTTTTCTGGGGGGTGTAGAGGGCTAGTGACCACTTACATTTCATTCATTTTCTGTTATCTTTCATTTACGGGATTAATTTTGAATAGATTCGAAAAAAATTTTTTTTAGATATTTTTAATTTAAGGCTTGAAATTTTTAATGGAAATCGGTTTTTATTTTTTTTATCGAAAACTATAAAAGCTACCGGTTTCAAATTTTTACCAAAAGTATACACCGTGAGTAGACGCGTTTTAAAAAATATTTGGTTAAAATCGGTTAAATAATTTTTTTGGAAAAAATTCGCAAAGTTTTGACATAATTTTGTTACAAATACGGTTCTGGACGGCGCAATTTTAAGCCGAAAATTAAATCTTTCACGGAATTTAGTGGAGGAGGTGACTGTGCAAATTTTAAGCTATTACCCGTCTAGGTGGTGCTAATAGTTTCGAAGATATTAATTATTTTGTGAAAAGTGAAAAATTTCAGACCGAAATTTTGGCTCCAAATGGAGATTTTGCTTATATTAGCTATATTTTCGGTGATAATTCGAAAGCGGAAAGAGATAGCCAAGTGATTCTTTTTTTAACGTAAAGTTGACCTAAAGAGCTTTTAGGGAAGATGTATAAAGTAGGGTTGAAATCTAATTTGATTTTGACACGTAAATACGACATTTAAGGCGATAGTCGGCAAATGCGAGCGCTTGATTTTGAAATTCGCTTGATATTTGGGGTTTTGCTCATAATTTTTTTTCTATTGAAGCTTTTTTAAAATTTCTTTTTTTGGTACACAGAAGAGTCTTGTGGCTACCAATTTCTTCTGGTTTTGTTTTTGTAAGTCACACCAAATACTCATACGGCAGCAGTAAAATTGACACTTTTAAAAAAACCTGGTCCTAGAAAATACCATTTTTCTTTAACAAGGGACCTTCAAATTGAGATTTGTAAAATTTTCTCTTATCTAAATACACAACTTCACAAAAGTGTTATTCTGTTTTACCGATTATATCGAGTATAAGGTTTAAAACAGCAAGCAAAACTTGCTCATTTTTAGGTCAGATTTGATTGTCTATAAATCTAAAAATTCAATAAAAAATACAAAAACAAAATAATAGACATGTTATGCCAAGTATTAATGAACTACTACTACAAAAAAACAGAATTTCATTTACTGGTTTGTCTAAAAAATGGTATTCCGTAGAGTCACATTTTACGCTCACAAAATTTCGCCGACTATCGACTATCGACTATCGTCTTAAAAATGCGTTATAAAATTTTTTTTTTCGTTATTTTTGCGAAATTTAAAATACCCTATGCGTGGGAGCTTTTGATTCAAAGAGTAGATTCTAAAGTGTTTTTAAAATTGAAAATCCGTTAAAAAGTGACCCGGTGGCAGCCACTCACCCCTAAAATCAAAATTTCGAGTTTATTTGTACGTAATTTCGCAACCCTACCAAGTATAAAATATCTGAGTAGCCTATACACTGTAAAAAATATTCTTTTTTAAAGTTGCGAAAGAAAATTGCAAAAATTTTGAAAACTGCGGGAACCAGATGGGCCCAGGTTGGACCGCGTTTTACCCGATTTTTAACATTTTACGTTCGATTTTTTTCCAAGGTCCAGGGTAAAAATTACAACGTGCCGATTTTTTTTCTCATAAGTAAATACCAAGTAAGTAAAGCAAAAATTATTCGAGTATTACAGATTGTTCCGATGAAAAGTTACGAATTTTCAAAGTCCGCGTTAAAATAGCACGAAAAATAAAGCGTCACTTAGGGGGCACCAAAATGACATAAAGAGTAAACGGATCAAAAAAAACTCCCGTTTTAAGATAAAACGTGGAAATTAGATGAGGAGTAAAGTAACCGCCATTTTTTTTCTATATCAACTAACCCATTTATGACGTTATTTCATTAGTTCCACGCCCAAAAACTATGTTTTTTTTTCTGTCAAAGGTAGAAAATAAATAATTAAATACCTAATTGTTGGTAGAAATACTCATAACGGAAAACGTACTTGGGAAAGCCTATCACGTGAAAAGTCACTATGAGAAAAATGGAAAAAAATCGTGCATTATAAGAATTTGGAAAGGTAAAAGCTTTGATCTTATATTTATATTAGTAATTTAATTTTTGAGTTAAAGTGGGTTTTTTAGGTTAACATATGTGGGGGATATATGTATAGTTTTTAATCATAATAAAGATAAGATCTGAAGTTAATTTTGCAGGCAAACATTTCTGTTCACCGCAATTTCATATTATTTTTAAGTAAACACAATCCTATATGCATAAATAACCTCGCAATATACAAGAACACCATGAAAATAGTGAACATATTTTTAAATAAAATATTAATTTACATATTTGCAGTTTGGATGAAGCAAAGCAAGCTTGCAGCTCTTTTAAAATTTCCATATTATACAAGTGTGATGACATCAAGTGTTTTAGTCGAAGTTGTGTCGTATGCTATCCCATTATCCACCTCTCTTTCTCTACAATCATAACCTTATTTTAGTTACTCTTTCCTTGCGAACTTAAATAAAATTTGTAGCTATATTTAATTTTTAATTTTCCGGTTCTCATCTTTTTACGTAAATATAATTTTTCCGCCGTATTAAACTTAAGAACTTCATATCGTAGACGACTTTATTCATTAGTCATATTTGTATTACTCCTAATTCCCCCAAGAATGACGTCAGAAATAGGTCAGCGGGATAAACTTAAAGTGAAATTGTGACTAAGCTATTTCTGACGTTTGGCGTTAGTTCCGAATTTGGCCGCAAGAGGGAAAGTAATTATAAAAATTACTTAAAACGATACAATCCTAGAAATTGTTAATTATAAATGCAATTCTTAGAAACATCTGTAAGTAGGTGGCCTATTTGGCTTGTATTTGTCTACCAGGGTTTGTAATATATCTTTTGTGTACTCGATGTCTCCATACATCCCCTTATGTAGTTGAATAAATTTGTTTTTAAATTTATATTTTACTTAAAAGGTCTCACTCAAGCAATTCCTTGAAAGGTTTTTATTATACCGGGTGATTTAAACGTAGATTTTTAATAAAAGATGAATAATATATTTTTATGTATGCTCTTGGAAAAAATCTTTTTGTAAATATCTTTTTAAATTTATTTTAGGGCGTAATAAAAAAATGGGCATTGTTGCTTTTATATTAAATTAATAAAAAGACAGCGTGGTATAATTAAAAAATTTTTAGTTGAAAACGTGATAGTTTAAAACAAATAAAGCTGATATAACAAGGTTTAAAATAAAATCTCAACCGACCCATTTCAAACATTTCAGATTGTGCATCGTCGCAATTCACATGACAGTAGCTTCGCTTCTTTTAGTACTAATAAAGTAATATCTTTGGTGCAGTTTAAGTTTGGATAAATTCCTTTTCCTAAATTGAGTCGTTTAAAAGTTGCTTTACAAATGGACTGTAAATTTTCAACTATCCTTTATAAAAGCTACTATACAAAGCAAACCAAAAACCCTTATTATTTTTACAAAAACATGATAGACCTGTGATGTTTGTTCATAAAAATCTGGAGACAGGTATAATAGGGCATCTGTTAGCTTCAAAAACTCTTAAAAAAAAGTTTATTTTTTTTAATTTTCGTATTTTTTCTGTATTTCCAAAGATTTTTAAGTTTGAAGCATTTTAAAGGCCGAACAAAAAATATGGGAATCGGTTTTTATTGTTTTTCTCAAAAACTATAAAAGTTGGCAATTACAAATTTTTACCAAAGGTAAAGATCCTTGACAGACATATTTTAAAAAATATTTGGTTAAAATCGCTTAAATGGTTTAATTGAAAAAAATTCGCAAAGTTTTGACTAAATTTTGGTACAAATACGGCCCTGGATTTTAAACCGAAAATTAAAATTTTTGCGGTATTTGGTGGAGGAGGTGAGGCTGTGAATTTTACCCTATTATTCGTCCCGCTGTTATTAATAATTTCGAAAATATTAATTATTTGGTGAAAAGTGAAAAATTACACAGCAAAATTTTTGGGTCACAATCGAGATTTTGCTTATAGTCAATTTAGTCATGTAAGGGTGCAAAAATTAGTGTAGAGCTAAAAATTGGTATGAATGTTCAGAACACCATTATAAATGAATGCTAAAAAATCCCCATCGATCCCATACCTGGAAAAATTTTATTCAAGTTCAAAGGTCTTAAAAATGGGGTTTTCGCATATTTCAGCAAAACGATAAGATTTATCATAAAATTTGAGGAAACAAAAATTGTAGATCATATAATTATCTATAAAAAATGTCTTAATACTTTTTTTCCCAAGAGCCACCGTTACTGAGATATAACGATTGTAAAAGTTGTAATCTTCATAATATGCACATTATTCGTCAGATACATAATCGTCTAATATTCATGATAACGGCTACATATTTTAACCAAATCCCGCTCTCGAATTAAATGGGAATATTTGTTTTATAATCCTATCGGAATGGATTTTTTTAAGCGACGGAAAAGCTTTCAAAAGAGCTCCCGAATAACTCAATTTTTTCGCGGTTTTTTTCGAGCGTCCTCCGCGCCGATTTTGAAAAATCGTAGCTCCGCTGGGTTCGGAATCGAAACGACCAAATCGGGCCCCTTTTTTTCCCACATCCTTATTTACTGTATCCAAAATTTCCGACCCTCCTAGATTAATCCTGTGGTGAGGGCGAATTTTTCTTTGAAAACGTCAAAATGTTGCGTTTTTAAGCGAAAAAAACAAAAAGGCAATATAGCTTTTGACTGTAGCCGGAGGAAAAAAATCACGAATGGCATTTTTGTAAAGAGGAAACAAATTTATGTACCCATAGCGGAGCACTTTTTCGAAATATTTGTTTATATCTCATATTCTGACGTTTAAAAATCTGGGTACAATTTTGGACATTTTTTAACGAAATTTAAAAAATCGTACCTACCAAACGACTGGGCCGATTTTAACAAGATGCGGCTTATATTGTGCCTAAAAGAACCGTTAATACCTAGAAAAATAATTGGTTTTATCCAGCGCATCCAGCGCCGTCGGGATTATTTTTCCCAAAGGCGTAGAAAATATCGATAAAAAACGTCGCGTAGAGAAAATTGGTAGAAGAAATGGGGCCAAAAAGGGATAAAAAATTAAAAATCGCTACACGTGACCTGCAAGAGGATTGACCGAACGAGGTCGGTTTCAAGTTTTGAAATCTCTATCTTTTTATTTTACGTCACACCAACCTACTAAAATCAAAGCTCTATTTTTTCAACCCCCAGCGATCAAAATAATCGCTGTAAGGTGACGACACATCCTATAGTCTAACTTAAGTATGCATTGGAATGAGATTTTTAAGTACTACTACATGACGTGCTGACTTTTTCAATTTCGAAAAAAAACTCTAAATTTTAATCGCGCAAAAACTTTGTAAAAAAATGCGATTTTGAAGATTTTTTTTTCCCTCAACGAATGATGGCTTATCTTAAAGGTTTTTGCGCAGGTTTTTATCCAAAAAAAGATTCGTTTTGATATCTTTATTCGTTTCGAAGTTATGACTGAATAACCGTTGAAAATTTGAAAATTTCACATTTGGACGAAGAAATTGCTATCAAATTTTTGATTAATCGGAAAATAATTAATTTTGACCGATTAGAACGATTTATGGCTTACATTGACCGATAGAAAAATATTTTTACTTGTATTACAGCTTCAGTGATGTGTATACGTGGCGTACTTATGCATATTATGAAGATTACAACTTTTTCAACTTTTATAATCGTTATATCTCAGAAACAGTGCCTCTTAAGAAATAAAGTATTAAGACATTTTTTATAGATAAATATATGATCTACAATTTTTGTTTGACCTAATTTTATGATAAAAATTACCGTTTTGCTGAAAAATGCGAAAAACCCATTTTAAGACCTTTCACCTTGAATAAAATTTTTTTCAGGTACAGGATCGATGGGAACTTTTCAAAATTCATTTATAATGATGTTCCAAACATTCATACCAATTTTTAGCTCTACGCTAATTTTTGCACTTTTACTACAATTTTTAGGGCTAAATTGACCTGACTAATGACACTTGGTGAAATCCTCTTATGGCTAACAGAATATTCCCATATTTTTGAAAATTCCTTAAATGTATATTGTGGATTATTATTAAAAATTACTTCTTTAGGAATTTCATGCCTTGCAAATATTGATTCTCGTTTTATTATAACTTGCTCTGAAGAAGTAGAATCAGTTAACTCAACTACTTCGATGTATTTTAAAAAATAAAAAAATAATAAATTTTCTTCCTAAATATTTACATTTATTAACTCCAAAATGACCTGTCAATAATAATATGCACTATTGCAAGGGAAAATACGCACTGAGTGCTCAATATTGATCTTCAAAATAAATTGTTCTTAAATTTTTGGGGAGGAAAAATAGGTAACCATATTATTGGCTCTCATTTTTTGAACTACCAGTATTGTTGGAAAATGTTGACTTAGTGACAAGAAGAGACATGCAGCTTCAGAAAGATGCAGCCTTTGTGTACTTTCATGGGATTTTTAGACAATATTTAAATAATTTTCTACTGGATTGGCAGAAATAGACCTGTAAATTAGACGGGAAGATCTCCTCACTTACCTCTGATATATTTTTTTCTTTGGAACCATGATTACAACTTTTTCAACTTTTATAATCGTTATATCTCAGAAACGGTGGCTCTTAGGAGAAAAAGTATAAAATGATTTTTTATAGATAATTATATGATCTACAATTTTTGTCTGACCCAATTTTATGATAAAACTTACCGTTTTGCTGAAAAACGCGAAAAACCCATTTTTAAGACTTTTTACCTTGAATAATTTTTTTTCCGTTAAAGGGATCAATGGGAACTTTCTAGAATTTATTTATAATGATGTTCCGAACATTCATACCAATTTTTAGCTCTACGATAATTTTTGCACCTTTACTATTTTTTTAAACACCAAAAATATAATTCGGTGCTCATAAAAATTTTAATTTTCCTAACCACAAGCAGAATTGGTTGATTTAATAAAATTTTAGAGCGTGGTGTATTTTCCGCAGGTAATAAAAATCGTTTGCTATTAGAAAACTTGTACAAACTAAAGTAATTGCTTGTGTTCTGTGTGGTGTAAAATCGGTAAGAGTATAATAAACTGTCTAGTGCAGGGAATATCAATTATAAATTCGGTCCTTTATCTAAAGTTTCTTCATATCCCTTATATGTAAACATTTACATGTTACATTAAATTACTGTTAAAACTATAAATTCACTTGTACAAATTTTCCAAATTCATTACTGCGCAAAGTTGTAAATCATGCAAAACGTTTTATAAGAGAGAAGTTGACAACTTCGAAACAATTAAGTACATATTTAATAAAACTTTCCTCCTGTATTCGGTTGTTATTTCAACATTATTAGTATCCCCAATACTTGGAAACAATTCAAAATCAATTTTGTAGTTTTTTAATTATCACAAATATTTTATAAATGTAAATTATGTATTAATAAAAACTTCTCCAATTTCAATTTCTTAAAACGATATCAAAACTGCGATTACCTTAGATTTTAGTTATAACTTGAATTTTTTCGTACCAAGTTTGAATCACCGTGTACTTTTAATATTAAAATAAATTTTCAACTTATATTAAAATTTAGAAACTCCCCGCAAACTTTTTCACATATCACCGTAACTTTGAACATTTAATATTATTTTAGGGGTGCATAAATAAGAATTAACCTTTTGCTTTTGTTGCTTTGATTTCTCTCTTGGTTTATTTTATATTTTATAAATATTTAATACATGGTCAGTTTGGAAAAGATTAAAGTTGAGCCGGTTTGTTCTTTGTGAGAAAGCAATTTTAGGGAAGTTGCTTTATTCGTTTTCTATATGTTAAAATCAGATTTTCCGTATCCCTCATTTTCCCTTCTCCTGGTTGATTTTTTTGCTTTCACGACCTGGCAATGATCCAAAATTAAGCCAACTTTGTAGCAAGAGATCCGACGCATTCCTGTTATATAAATTGCGGTAATGCGTAAGTTTTTATGTGCGTCTATTGAATGACCAAACAGAATTTGAGATTGTAAATTATCCCCTAATAAATTGCTGAAATAATGTACGCATCCTAATTTATTTCACCACTTCTAACTTTATGACCGAAACTGGAAATTTGTTATGACATCCTGCTATTTACAGTCAAATTTAATCGCTTTGTTTAAAATACATCCAATAATTATTTTATTTTACATCATTGATTTAAATTACATTATAATTGAAACAAATTAAACAAATTTTAATGAACAAGTGAAATTTTCAAAACGTTCCCATTTGATTCATTTCATGTAATGCATCATACAAATTTTATATATTCCAATATTTATTTTTAATTAGCTTATTTTGATTTCAAATTAAAAATTAAAATAATTTATTACTGATGATATTTTAATAATGCATAACACGTAATTTATTATCGGATTATAATTTTATTTAATTTATAAGAAAATATATTGATCTATAAATTTTACTATTCAAGCTTGGTAATTTATTAAGCAAAATACGAACATTATAAAGAAAATTTATTTTATTTATGTTAACAAAAGAATACCCAGTAGCAAATTATGCTTTATATTGAAAAATAGTAGATTGTAAAACTTTTAAATTGCACCCCGATTTAAGGTTTATGTATTCTATATCTTTAACCTACTTAAGAATTAATAATAATAATAATAAATCAATTCGAGTATGATGCTATAATAAATTAAATCTTGTTAAAAAATGGAGGCTTTTTATAATTGGGTTCAGACCGTTAATTTTTTGTTAATACCAGTAGTTAATCTTAGTTAACCTTAGTAATCTTCTAATTTACTGCTTGCAAATTTTTCTGGATTTAAAGGTCTTACAGCAAGATAAATACATTGACTCCACCCATTACCCACATAATTCTGCAAATTACCCCAAAAATATTTTAAACAACATCAATACCAAGAATACTACAATTTTGGTGTAACTAACTCCAAGATTCAAGTAATTTTTTTCGTCAATTTGCCGAAATTCATCCTTTTTTTATTTGTGGAATCGAAAAAATCGAAAAAATCGAAAAAAAATTTTTCAGATATTTAAGGCTTGAAATTTTTCATGAAAACCGGTTTTTATTGTTTTTCTCGAAAACTATAAAATTTACCGGTTTCAAATTTTTACTAATAGTAAACACCGTAGATAGACGCGTTTTTAAAAAAATTTGGTTAAAATCGGTTGAATAGTTTTTTTGGAAAAAATTCGCAAAGTTTTGGCAAAATTTTGGTACAAATACGGTTCTGGACGGCGCAATTTTAAACCGAAAATTAAAATTTTAACAGAATTTGGTGGAGGAGGAGACTGTGTGAATTTTAAGCTATTAAACGTCTCGGTGGTACTAATAGTTTCGAAGATATTAATTATTTTGTGAAAAGTGAAAAATTTCAGACCGAAATTTTGGCTCCAAACGGATATTTTGCTTATTTTTGCTACATATTCGGTGATAACTAGAAAACGGAAAGAGACAGCGAAGTGATTCTTTTTATGACGTAAAGTGGACCTAAATAGTTTTTAGGGAAGGTGAATAAAGTAGGGTTAAATGTAATTTAAAGGGTGAATTTGACCCATAAATACGACTTTAAAAAATGCGATATTAAAAAAAAATTTTTTTCGAGTTATTTTTTCGAAATTTAAAATACCCTATGCGTGGGAGCTTTCAGTTTAAAGAGTAGATTCTAAAGTATTTTTAAAATTGAAAATCCGTTTTAAAGTGACACGGCAGGAGCCACTCACCCCTAAAATCAAAATTTCAAGTTTATTTGTACGTAAATTCCCAACCCTACTAAATATAAAAAATCGGAGTAGCCTATACACTGTAAAAAATATTACTTTTTAAAGTTTCGAAAGAAAATTGCAAAAATTTTGAAAACTGCGGGAGCTAGATGGGCCTAGGTTGGACCGCGTTTTACCCGATTTTTTCAACATTTCACGTTGGATTTTTTTACAAGGTCCAGGGTAAAAATTTCAAGGGTCCGATTTTTTTTCTAGTAAATACCAAATAAGTATAATAAAAAATATTCGAGTATTACAAGTTGTTCCGATGAAAAGTTAAGAATCTTTTTGGAACTTTTTCGGTCTGAAAAAACGGTAGAATTGTACAGTTTGCGTTTCGGGGCCGTGACGTCACACCTTTGCGCCGGGAGGGTTAAAAATTGGTCACGGTAATCCTCAGGATGTTAGAATAAAAGGGGCTAAATTTCGTCGCTTCCCTTTAGAATCCGACGCAGTTGCGATTTTTCAAAATTTACGCCGCTGAAATCCCAAAAAAGCAAAAAAAATCGACCATTTTCGGGAATTTTTTTCAAAGTGTCGGGGAGGTCCAAAAAATTTAAAATTTTAACCACACTTGGAATCAACATCCCTCTTTACATGGGGAACCCCAGTTTCTAGCATCTGTTTTTAATGTTAGTTTCAAAAATGTTTTAGAAGTTATCAGTGATTATTTATGGTTTTAAATTTGATAAGCCTTTAGTATTGGCTTATATTTCTCTAAAATGTAGACCGGATGTAATATTATTATTGAATGTGCTCTAGTTGTAAATAAAATTAAGTAAATTTATATGGACACATATTCCAGTGGTTAATGTATTTTACTAGTAAATTAACTGTACAGATTTCAGCAGCCCTAAATATGTTGTAACCGACTCCAATGAAAAGTAAATAGTAAATCAAAATATTACAGTATTACATATTTAAACTTTACCCACAAATCTACTCGCTAGTAGGTCCCAATTAACTAACTTGACCTTATTTTTTTTTTGTTAGCAAAGGTTAGTCAAAGGATTTTTAGAAGTCCAGAAATAATTCTCCTACTACTACATTTTCTTCATCCAGATTATCATTGATATATTCTACAATATTGATTAATTCCGAAAATATACTTTTCAGATTGCGGAATCCATTTTATCCGTAAACTTTGGACCGAAGGTGGAGCTTTGGGGCACCCCAGTTTCCAGTATACAGGGTGATTCATTTAATCTGGAATTTCTCGAAATACGCTAAATCGAAACTTCAATATCTCCGAGGTAGGCATAAGTTAGTACTAAATTACTCCCACCCCCACACCCACTGGGGGCAAATTTGAATCTTAAATTCGAACACCTATTTTTTATCGCAGATTCAGATTTAAACGTCAAAAGCTACGTACGATTTGTCCGAAAACATTTTCTATTCGCGACAGATGGCGCTGTAATCACAAAAAATGTAACAGTAAATAATAATACAGGAAAATTTGTTAACATTGCGGTAGGAACGAGTTTATCTACTGTATATTCCAATTGGTCAATTTTTAAGTACAACGTTTCCTAGTCTAACGGAATGCCCGGCGCATTCACCTGATATGACCTTATTAGATTTCTACTTTCAAGTCATTTAAAATACAAATTATACCAAATACAACCTGTGCCTTTAGACGACCTTCACCAACGGAAATTTTACAGAATATTCGTCAAGAGTTTGAAAATGGTCCCAAAAATGGTTTAAATTTTATAAAAGGAATACTGTTTTCTGAATAAACTATCACTTGAAGCGTGGATTTTCTCGCCTCTCTTTAAAAAAAACGTGTGTTCATAAGAGTGTGGCTAAAAATAAAAGCAGATCTTTACAAATAAAGTGTTGCAACTTGTATTACAAATATAGTTGTTGAAATTGTTTTGGTTGGATGTGTAGATCCTGCATTTGCATGAAGCCACTTTGCATATAATGCGATGCTGGCTCATTAAGGGGAAGAAATAATTCTCATTACTTTTAAGAAATAGCTCGTATATGAAGGTGTAAAATGTGTTTTAATGACCCATAAATATGTTGCTAATTTCGTAGTAAAAAGTAGGAGTAGTTCATTAAAATGAATACAAATAAACCAGGAATGTAAATTCCACAACGTTTAGTTTAAAATATTGCGATTTTTTGTTCCAAGTTTTGGAATTGGGATATCTGAGGTAAACACAAATGAGATGAAAGTAAATAACGTGACGAAGTGGCAATTAGGATATAGTTAATCACATGAAATATGAAATGCAAATAGTTAGGATCCTATTTGGCCAGTTTCGTAGACTCTACGCAAGTCAGCAGTAGCAGTACAAGGCTGGTGGCAAGGGCTGCGGATCCTGATCCTGCAAACCATCCTTGCATCCTGTTTTCAGTGTAAAACCCCGCGCGCATGGATCTACTCCGGTTTACCTCCCCCAAAGCTCGCAAAATTCGCGTAGTGTTCGCACATATTTAAACAAAAATCAAATTTTTAGTGACCATACTTTTTTTTATTTCCGTGATTTTTTGAACTTTTTTAAGCAGTTTTAATTTAAAATATAAGTAAGTACACGTTTTTTAATTAACTTAAAACTTTTTTTTTTAATCAAATATTCATGATTTTATAGATTTTTTAAACAACAGGAATATTATGAATTTATTATAGGCCTTTAATTATTTAAATAAATATTCTCGAGAGATTCTTAAGGATAATTTATTCAAATTGTAATATTGTGAATATTTAAGCTACTTATTTTTATCTCGTTTGGATGTTATGAATATTAAATAAAGTTTTATTTTATAATACTTCAGTAAATCGTTCTTTTAGGTCATTTAAATAAAAATCGGGCTCTTATAAACAAAACAGATTCTAGTTACAGAGTACTTAATATCCGTCCTCGAAGAGGATTTTCTTAAAATTTATATTACTTTTGTTGAACTTTTCGTTTATAAAAGAGGATTCGTATCCTTGCATTATAGTTGATTTATAATATTATTTTCATAAAATATTAGTAGGTATTAAGGTATGAATGCATTATATAAACTGTAGTACGCCTATTCTATATAAACGTGTTGTCTTTCGGAAATGGAAACGGGTCATAATTTTCTTTTTATTTAAGTCATAGCTTAGCGGCTTCTCCTACTTGCATTGTTCCTTAAGAGGATAGTCCTTGAATGTTGGATTCAGGACTTTAAAATACGACTTTAATTAAATAAATAATACAAGAAGGTTTTCGACAGAATATACAATACTATCCTCCCGACAAATATTAAGTCTTTGTGCAAATGAACGTTTGACATTATTGAGAATATCCGGTGTGAAGGATTTCAATCTCGTCTTATTCATTCTTCCATGTAATCACATGTTGGGGGTTGAGTCTGATCATTGTGTATAGATACTAGTATGACACACTAAAGATTTTACATGGTTCCAAAGAAATAAATGTATCAGAGGTAAGTGAGGAGATCTTACCGTCTAATTTACAGGTCTATTTCTGCCAATCCAGTAGAAAATTATTTAAATATTGTCTAAAAATCCCATGAAAGTACACAAAGGTTCCATCTTTCTGAAGCTGCATGTCTCTTCTTGTCACTAAGTCAACATTTTCCAACAATACTGGTAGTTAAAAAATAAGGGCCAATAATATGGTTACCTATTTTTCTTCCCCAAAAATTTAAGAACAATTTATTTTGAAGATCAATATTGAGCACTCAGTGCGTATTTTCTCTTGCAGAATAGTGCATATTATTATTGACAGGTCATTTTGGAGTTAATAAATGTAAATATTTAGGAAGAAAATTTATTATTTTTTTACTTTTTAAAATACATCGAAGTAGTTGAATTAACTGATTCTACTTCTTCAGAGCAAGTTATAATAAAACGAGAATCAATATTTGCAAGGCATGAAATTCCTAAAAAAGTATTTTTTAATAATAATCCACAATATACATTTAAGGAATTTTCAAAAATATGGGAATATTCTGTTAGCCATAAGAGGATTTCACCAAGTGTCATTAGTCAGGTCAATTTAGCCCTAAAAATAGTAGTAAAAGTACAAAAATTAGCGTAGAGCTAAAAATTGGTATGAATGTTTGGAACATCATTATAAATGAATTCTGAAAAGTTCTCATCGATCCTGTACCTGAAAAAAATTTTATTCAAGGTGAAATGTCTTAAAATGGGTTTTTCGCGTATTTCAGCAAAACGGTAATTTTTATCATAAAATTAGATGAAACAAAAATTGTAGATCATATATTTATCTATAAAAAATGTCTTAATACTTTATTTCCTAAGAGCCACCGTTTCTGAGATATAACGATTATAAAAGTTGAAAAAGTTGTAATCGTCATAATATGCATAAGTACGCCACGTATACACATCACTGAAGCTGTAATACAAATAAAAATATTTTTCTATAGGTCAATGTAAGCCATAAATCGTTCTAATCGGCCAACTGGTTCGGTCAAAATTAATTATTTTCCGATTAATCAAAAATTTCATTGCAATTTCTTCGGCCAAAAGTTAAATTTTCAAATTTTCAACGGCTATTTGGTCATTACTTCTAAACGTATAAAGATATCAAAACGAATCTTTTATTGCATAAAAACCTACGCAAAAACCTTTAAGATAAGTTATCATTCGTTAAAATCCATGAAGAGACAGGGAAGTAAAAAAATCGTCAAAATCGCATTTTTTACAAAGTTTTTGCGCGATTAAAATTTTTAGTTTTTTTTTCGAAATTGAAAAAAGTCAGCACGTCACGTAGTAGTACTTGAAAATCTCATTCCAAAGCATATTTTAGTTAGACTATAGGATTTGTCGTCATCTTACAGCGATTATTTTGGTCGTTGGGGGTTGAAAAAACACAATTTTGAATTTAATAGGTCGGTGTGAGGTGATATGAAAAGATAGAGATTTTAAAACTTGAAACCGACCTCGTTCGATCAATCCTATTGCAGGTCACGTGTAGCGATTTTTCATTTTTTGTCCCGTTTTTGGCCCATTTATTCTACCAATTTTCTCTACGCGCCATTTTTTATCGAGATTTTTTTACGCTTTTGGAAAAAAAAAAATCCCGACGCCGCTGGACGCGCCGTATAAAACTTTTTATTTTTCTGGGTATTAACGATACTTTTAGCCACAATATAAGCCACGTTTCGTTAAAATCGGTCCAGTCGTTTTTTCAAAATCGGTCGGTCAAAAAAAACCGCGAAAAAATTTACTTCTTCGGGAGCACTTTTAAAAGCTTTCCCGTCGCTTAATAAAAATCCATTCCGATAGGATTATAAAACAAACATTTCCATTTAATTCGAGACCGGATTTTTGAAAGTTTATTAAAAAATGTACCCGTTATCGTGAATATTAGACGATTATGAATCTGACGAATAATGTGCATATTATGTAAATTACAACTTTTATAATCGTCATATCTCAGAAACGGTGGCTCTTAGGAAAAAAAGTATAAAGACATTTTTTATAGATAATTATATGGTCTGCAATTTTAGTTTGACCTAATTTTATGATAAAACTTACCGTTTTGTTGAAAAACGCGAAAAACTCATTTTTAAGACCTTTGACCTTCGATTGATGGAAACTTTTCACTTTTCAGCATTCATTTATAAAAATTTTTAGTTCTACTCTAAGTTGTGCACAAGAATGGATTTTACACACAATTTTTGACACTGTCTATTACCGAATATCCTCTATTTATAGCGTTCTCTATACGTAGTTAAAATTCTACCGGGACACCTTGTATATCATATGATTAAATTTATTCCTGAAAAAAATTATTTAATGTTGATACATTTTATTATTTAAACTCTTGCAAATGCATTAATCCTGTCTTTAAGAAAAAGTTTATAATATCATTTATTCAACAAACATTTCTTAATAATTTGATTTGTATTGTATTTTGCTTTGTTGAACATGGAATTTTATTTCTTTGATCAAGGAAAGTATTTCCTTTTCTCTTGTGCTGAATTTAATTTGTTTTTATTGATTAAATTAAATGTCTTGTATTATTGTTGAGATAAATTATACTTTAATATGGATAAAATATCCATTTCAATCTAATATATAACCCACAATGGTGTTTTATACTTTTTTATTAAAGAAATTATTTTTGTTGACGACGACACTTTTATTTGGTTTATTTCATTATAAAAAAATAATTTAAATAATTCCAAAGTAAATTTTAGGAATGTAAATTATGCTATATTAGAAAAAACTAAAGAAAAACAAAATACGTGATATTTATTTCTAAATACTTACAACAGTTTTTTGGTGACTTTAACTTGGAGAAAGTTTAAAACTTTTATTTTTTGATACACGAGAAATATATCATTTAATGTTGTCTTTATAAATTATTGAGCAAACTTTTAACTCAATCTCGACAGGATTTATCAAATGTTACAAACTTAAATGTCCCCAATTTTCTTGGCTACATACAACATCGATCAACAAAAAATATTCCTGATACATAAAATTGTTTATTAAATTTCATAACCACATAACATCTGTATCAACAATTTTATTCTTCAAAATACTTTTTTTAAAGCTATAAAAAGCAGCTGCTTCTTCTTTTATGAACATACTGATAACTGATAAGAATATTAGAATATAAATTGTTTAAAGTTTTTATTAAAGTGGGAAAACTTTAAAATATTCAAGTATAAGAAAAACAAAATGTTGGCTTAAACTTGATACACAGATGTTGCATGAAAGAGCAATTTTCTTCGTAACAAATTATCAGTTTTGTATTCTAAGATCGCAATAAAAAAAGGAATAACTCATTTTTATTTATAAATTACGCCATGGAATATAAAAAAATTCAATGAAATCGAAATGACTAAAAATGAATAATAAATTAAGACTATAAACTACTTGATATGTATATCGCTAATAAATATTTAAATTTCCTTTCCGTTTACATTTACATTAATAAATTAATTAGTGAGGCACTTTACATTTATAAAACAACACTTCGTATAATTTATCATCTTGAATTCTTGGTGTTTTAGATTTTACAATTTAAAGTATAAAATATATAAGAAGTTTTCATAAAAGAAGGCGAGACTATAATAACGAATTTCCTTCACGACAAAACATGCTTCAACCTCTATTGATAACACGTGCTTTTGACGTTTTAGAAAATTAAATGGAAAGTAAGGTAAAATTTAATATTATACATAAACTTATCAAAGCTATTTTTTGTAATAAACAGTTTAGTAAGGATAAGACAGGTTAAATTAATTTTTTATTAATGAAAATTAAAATAAAAAATGGCATTCAATATTTTCAAAAACGTAGATTTATCTTTGATAATGAGAAAGTCTATTTCCAATACTACAGATACCTGTATAAAGTGTTCAATCCAACTGTTGTTGGAATGAAATATGAACACAATTAAAAGGACTAAAATAAATGCTCCTGAATAAATTTTGTTGGCAGTTTGATTATAAAATCAATATGCTCAATATAAATCCCGATTTTAGATAGGTATTTTATTTATTAGTAATCTACAATCAATCAATTTTTTTCCTAAAAAAAGTTAATAAAATTTTGATAAATGTATACATGATTTAATGATTATAAATCACCTTCATTTAAGATTAATGTGATTAGTTTTGTTAAATACAACTTTCAAGTAACATAAATTTACAAACGCCACAGGTGATTTTTAGTGCTCTAAAATGACGTTCTAATTATATTATAAACTGAGATCAAAGAGAACATCAAATAAAAATACTTTTTTCTTCAAATCTTCTTTGACGCTTGACAGGCTGTAACAACTAATTTTTGTATTTGTTGAGTCTCTATTTTTATGTTCGTACATTTCCGACGTAAATCGGGTTTACTTTGTAATCCCAATGGAATTTCTACTCCGCATTGACATTAGTCACATGATATATGTAAATTAATTTACTTCTTTTAGTCCTAATAAAACAATATACTATTTTCTTCAATCGTCATTAAAGTACAGTCTTCTGTGACGTTTGACAGGTTTTAAAATGTCAATTTTTATGTTCGTTGATTCTATGGTTACTTTGTACTTCCTAGGAGTAGAAATTACTACTTTGCACTGACAAGGAATTAAAGGGCGGAGTAGAAATCAATTTTAGGCAACCCAATATACACTAACATTGTATTGTGCGTTGTATGTAAATTAAATGTAAAATTTTAAAATTATTTATTATATTAGGTACCATTTTAATAATTTCGACGTTTGAAGAAAAAATAGCATGATTTATTGGGAGTAAAAGAACTTTTTGTACTTCTTTTACTTTTACTAATAAAACCATATACTATTTATTCCTTAAAATAAGTGCACTTTGTTAAATGAAATAGTATAAATTGTAGCTTATTTATATTAAAAATATTAACTTCTCTCTAATTTACTCAGTATTTATCGTTTCTTACGAAATTAGGGGATTATGTTTGAAGTGAGTAAATAAATTTACCCTCACCTCGGAAAAATCAACATAATATACACTGACGGTATTATATAGTAAAGGTTTAATGTCTACGCATACACCAGTTAATTTGTTGGGAAGTTTCAACATCAGTATGACTTCAAACGCACATTATTTATATTAAACGGATATTTAAATACAGCCTTTTCAGGGGATTTTGAGTTTTGTGTAAACCAACTACTTTGATCTTAATGAAAATCCATGGAAGTAGGTAAATTATATTTTCATAGTTTACTCAAATTCATTCTATTCATAAAATGGATTTGAGATCCCCAAATTTTAGCTAGAGTGCTGTAACCACATACATTAAATTTCAACCTTTCTTAAGTTGTTAATTTTAACCCTGAAAGGCTAGTTTTTTGATAACATAAATTTGCTATAGTTTGAACTGTCTCTGTAGACCCCATAGTTTCGGAAATATACCTTTTCAAAATAGGTTCGTTCGAACAGCCCGAGAAACTGTACATTGACGATCAAAATCATGCGCAATAGACAAAACGCGTTCCATCAAAGACGAGACGTACGTAGGACGGTCCAAGTTTGCGATCCAACTTCCCAGTTCATGGAATCCTCTAACATTGTTCACAAGATTTCTTCATATTCCAGCTTTCTCCAATCCCGATATCACTATTCTCAGAAAAGCAAATGAGAAAGGTCACGAAATCCTCATACCGAGAGAAGTAAGGAACAACAAAATTTAAAGTGGTGGATGGAGGATCTACTTTACAAAGCTCATCATTTTATTCGGTAGCTAATAATTACACCCAGTTGGTCATTGCTCAAACCTGGCAGTAGTTTCGATGGATACCCAACAGATGATGCACAAAAAGACACGAACAGCTCTGAGAGTCTTCGCAAAGTAAACTCATCATGTCATCAACGTGATGAAAAAAAAATGAAAAACCACAGGATTTAAGTAATGCATGCAAAGGAAGATGCTGACAGACTCATCATCACCACAGTCACTCTTGAAGTACATTATCTTGTTTGATAATCCTTACTGGAATCTCAAACCAATGTCAGATTTTTTTTTCAAAAAATGTAGAAGAAGCTACATATGTATTCCAGCATCACCTCCTCAAAGTACACATTAAAACCGGAGTTATTCCATTGCATCCATGGCTTTAGTGGATGTGACTTGATATACTGATTCTTCGGAAAAGAGAAGATAAAAAATGTTGTCCATGGTCCAAAAAAATTCGGTCCTTGAAAACGAAACCGCCATTTTTCTGGACACCATCTCTTCACCTGATGAGATGGCAGCAGCAGGAAAGCGGATAATTATGTCCTGTCCACTGCTGATGAACATAATGACATCCATTGTGGAAAATGATGGGTGCCGGAATAATGATGAACGAATTTTCTGAAAAAAATAGGTCTACAGAGTCGGAATTTCGACGGAACAACAAAACTTTTCGAAAAATCGATAAATTTTGGAAAGCTGTATTTCAATCCACATTGATGGTTCTCAAATTATAGCATATTTAGTATACTTTAAAAACCTATAAAGCTGTTGATAAAAATGAGTCTTTTAGGCTTAAATCACTGAAGAACTGAAGAAATATAGCGGTTATTTTGGATTTTGGACAAGGTTGCTTTCGAGGTTCGATATCGAAAATTTGGATTATTGATTGGACCAACATCATAAACAACTAATCCGAACTTTTTAAGGTTCGAACTTTAAAACATAAAAAGTTCGAACTGTTCGAATCCACTATTTATTGTTTGACATAATAATAAGTTACATAATTGTAATTTTCATAAGTTCGAACTGGATGAAGTTCGATCTCGAAAAAGTTCGAACTTCGCAAAGTTCGAACTTGATGATGTTTTAATTTGAGGTAGGTCGAACCAAAAAAGGAAATTTATTTTAAAATATTTTTTTAACCTACAAAACTGTTCAAAACTTTTTCCGAACTCGTCTGAACTTTATTCGAACTCGAACTACCTTCGAATTTTCTTCAAATGTTTGCCAAAAAATATCAAAATTAAAAAAAAATTTAAGGACATTGCTTAGAATTTTTTTTGGGTTTCAATTTTTTTTTGTTTTCTCAAGAGGTCTGTAATTTTCATCATCATTAATGAACCATTTTAAAATATTTTTTATGACAGTCGGCCAAATTTTTCTTACCGTAAAAAAATCTTAAATTTTTTTGTATTTTTAAGTACGTACTCATTTTCAAAAAATTCATTTTAATTTTGATTTTTCTTATGGGGAAAGTGGTACTAAAAATTTGGTTTGATTGGTTTAATAGTAATACAGATAGATCCAGATATACAGAGTCGGAATTTCGACAGAACAATGGTTCTCAAATTAGCATATTTAGTATACTTTAAAAACCTATAACGCTGTTGATAAAAATGAGCCTTTTAGGGTTAAATCACCAAAAACTGAAGAAATATCGCGTTTTTTTGGATTTTGGACGAGGTTGCTTTCGGGGCTCGAAATCGGAAATTTTGATTATTGATTGATAAACAATTAATTCTGTTCAACGAATCGGCACTTTTTGAGTTTCGAACTTTAAAACATAAAAAATTCGAACTGTTCGAATCCACTATTTATAGTTTGACATAATAATAAGTTACATAATAGTAACTTTCATAAGTTCGAACTGGATGCAGTTCGATCTCAGTAAAGTTCGAACTCGATGAAGTTCAAACCTAATACGATTCGAATTTGGTGTAATTCGAACCTAATACAGTTCGAACTGGATGTAATTTGAATCCAATAAAATTCAAACTCGATGATAATTTGAGGTAGGTCGAGCCTAAGAAAGGTAATTTATTGTAGCTGGATCGTTATAAATAATTATTTTTAAATAACCTACAAAACTGCGCAAAACTTTTTTCGAAATTTTTTTGAAACCCGAAATTTTTCCGAACTCTAACTTTTTTAAATCTGAACTTTTTTGAAGTCTAACTTCTTTCGAACTCCCTTCGAATTTTCTTCGAACTTTTGTCAAAAAAATATCGAAATTACAAAACTTTTGGCCAATGCTTAGAATTTTTTTTGGGTTTTGATTAATTTTGCTTTTCTCAAGAGGTCTGTAATTTTTAAAATGTTTTTTAAGACAATCGGCCAAATTTTTCTTACCTTAAAGTTTTCTTGTATTTTTAAGTACACACTCGTTTTCAAAAAAATCATTTTAATTTTGATTTTTCTTATGGGGCAAGTGGTACTAAAAATTTGGTTTAATTGGTTTAATAGTAATAATTTTTTAATGAATCGAACAATATTTTCAAGCATTTTTTTAATGGCTGTAGTAACTATGGGTCTTACTCCAATTTTTTTTTTATTTTTTCGCTTGTAGACTTGTGAAATTTTCATTGATCACCCTGTATAAATTATAAAATGAATCCATATTTTGCATAAATGATAATTAATCGTTAAATAAATCATAATAATTATACTATGCCTAATTGTAATTTAAACGTGTTGTTTATTTATCTAATAAATTTCGGTTTGAAAAACATTAGTATTTGTGTTTTATCCGAAAAAAAAGTTAAATTTATTTTATACCGTTTGTAAATACATCGAAGCTTGACATTTAGCAAAATAATGCCGAATTTAAATTACACTTAATTCTTTCCAACGACAAGGGTGGGATTATAAACATGATCAAAATTTATTGTAAAATTTTCTGAATGGGACATGTAACATACCCAGTATTGAAACATAAAAATATTTTCGTTTGGTATTATTGAAGCACTACGAGAATGGGATTTGGTAAAATATTTGAATATAAAATCTCCCAGAGCAAATAGAACACATTAAATAGATCAATACGAAACGTTAAAAGTGGATTCAAAAAAGAACTAAATAATTTTTTGTTTTTTTAACAATTTTCGTTTAAAAATTTCGTTTATAAAATCCTATTTTAAAATATAAAAAAAAAGGTGAATTTAGAGGAATTTAATAAGAATTTTTTTTATGCTGCTGAAAGCATGAAGTTAAGACATTTTGATATCTGAATTAAATATTTATATTTCACTTTAGCATCTTCAAATTACTAATTATCCAAGCAGAAATTAAAGTTGTGAAAATATTGTTATAATATTATAATAAAATTATAAAAGCTTGTGTACAATATTGTGGAATCAGCAAATGTTGATCGGCGATAATATTGTGTTTATATTGTGCTGGGACATTACCACAAGTTGTGGTACGTGCCTGTGACAATATTCTAACACGTCAAAAAAAAGAGATTGAACGGCGGTTTGATCCTTGGACATTTATAGCCGTTTTCACTAACTATTTAGACATAAAATATAATATTGTATTGAATATAATATTGACTTGAACCATAATGATTGACGTTACGATCCTTATGACATAAATAACTATCAAGGACCTAAAATACAGCCTTTATTAGCAAAATAGATCTATCCTTATTACAATTTTAGGATGAGATCAATTCTTTTTTGTATTAAAGTAAAGTCTTATAAAAGCTATGAAAAGACTATAAAAGTTAAGCAAGTTCAAAATTTAAGCTTAATCTTATGAGTAACACTGCGACACTTGACTGCAACATTCGAGTAATAACTGCGACAAAAGCAGGAAATAATTCCTTATGGAATAAAGTATGATAATATTCTGGTAGCATTTTGATTTCTGCAAGTTTTAATGAGGTTTCGCCATTTATTTTAAACAAAAATGTATATAATAAAATACTTGAGCAATTCGCGAAATCCTTTTAAATTATATATGAAAAATGGTGTTCTTAGATTTTCATCAAATGAAATTTTCGAGCTTCGCAGGCATTAAAATGAATACATAATCACAAAAAATATGTAAATTAAGGCGGGGGTATCATTTATTTTAAGCATTTAATGAGTTTTCCGAAATCTTCTGCTACATTTGCATGCAAAAATAAATCTGTGTAAACATTTAATCTGTATAAATTACTTTTGTTTTGGTGGCGTTAAATTAAAACAATATATGCATACATATGAAGCTCTTAATAAACACGATTTTAGTTATTTATGAGGTTTGAAAAAATTTTCCTGCTGGACCTTCGGAAAATCCTCCATTACGCGCTGCTCATAAATACATAATACGCTTCATGTTTTCTTTACTTCTTTTACTCTTATTTCCACACGTCTTACATCTGAAACTCTTAATAAATTATTAAATCATGCAGCGCACGCACCAATTGCATACTTCTTTTATTTAACACTTTTTCCATTTCCCACTCAGAACATATATTTGTTTATAAAAAGAAATATGTTTACTTCAAAAATGTTTATTTGTGGAATAAAATTAGATCTTCTTGTCCCAAGAGTTTTTTATACACCTATCACCAAAAATAATGTACACTCAAACTTCCCTAACTCAAATCTTCAAGGGACTTAAAAAAAATTCGAGATAAGTATAGAAAATTCAAGATTCTTACACAAAACATTAATTTTTGAAAAAATCTGTAATTTTTTATTAGATTAGATTAAAAAATTCTTTATCTACAAAGTATTCCTAAAAATTATAGAGAAAGGTCTCCCCATTGCTTTAAAACTGACAATTTTTGAAATTTTATTCGCGATTTTTTAACTTTATCTTATAGATTTGGGTTCGCTGATAACGAATCAACCATTGTTAACGCGATCCGACGCGTACTTTTTAAACTACAGCGTTTTGAAAATTGCAGAAATTTAGAAATTTAGAAAATTAGAAAAATTCAATTTTTTTTCTAAATTATTGCGTATTTTAGATAACTGATAGGTTATATTTATAGATTTCGGTCTGCTGATTACGGAGAACTAAAAAATTTTGAGCTACGACCACCAGTTTAGAAGCTACACCCGTTTTTATGACCACCAAAAAATGATAGAGAAGGGTCCCCCCCTTTGCTTTAAAACTGAAAAACTTTGAAATTTTTTTTCGCGATTTTTTGACTTTATCTTATGGATTTCGGTTCGCTGATAACGAATCAACCATTGTTAACGCGATCCGACGCGTACTTTTTAAACTACAGCGTTTTGAAAAATGCAGAAATTTAGAAAATTTGAAAAATTCATATTTTTTTCTAAATTCTTTCGAGTTTTATATAACTGATAGGTTATATTTATAGATTTTGGTCTGCTGATTACGGAGAACTAAAATATTTTGAGCTACGACCACTAGTTTAGAAGCTACACCCGATTTTATGGCCACAAAAAAATGATAGAGAAGGGTCCCCCCTTTGCTTTAAAACTGAAAAACTTTGAAATTTTTTTTCGCGATTTTTTGACATTTTCTTATAGATTTGGGTTCGCTGATAACAAATCAACCATTGTTAACGCGATCCAACGCGTACTTTTTAAACTACAGCGTTCTGAGAAATGCAGAAATTTAGAAAATTTGAAAAATTCACATTTTTTTCTAAATTTTTTCGAATTTTATATAACTGATAGGTTATATTAATAGATGCAAAAATATGGAAAATTTGAAAAATGAAAGCGCGATACACATTATCCGTTGTTCTGTCTTTAGAATATACATATTTGCTGCACTTCTTAAGAATATTACTCATTTCTTTATTGGAAGGTGGATGTGGAATTTAAACTGTTGTA
Source organism: Stenus bimaculatus (assembly GCA_963971135.1). Classification (NCBI taxonomy): domain Eukaryota; kingdom Metazoa; phylum Arthropoda; class Insecta; order Coleoptera; family Staphylinidae; genus Stenus; species Stenus bimaculatus. The sequence goes on from OZ020183.1 coordinate 1,486,424, forward strand.
GTTGTCTCATCAGATGAAGCATCTTCATCTTCTTCTTGTTGTTTGATTTTGTCTAAAATGTCGGCATCCGTTGGATAGTCCGCCACAATTACATCATTATCAATACCCAAATATTCATCCAAGGACACATTACTCTCAACTTTTTCGTGTACAACTGAAACAATGTTTTCGTTTGTGATAAAGGCGTAACATCTTCATCACTCCAATTATTTTCACTTTATTTCTTGAAACCAGCTTTTGCAAAACATTTTTTTATAGTTGCCTGCTGTAGATCATTCTCCCATGCTTTAGATAAATTTGTTAGCTCATCTCACTAGTTTCATCTCCATCTTCTAGAGCAATTACAATATGTTTAAGTATTCTTTTACGGTAGTGTAATTCGACATTATTAATAATTCCCTGGTCCATGGGTTGAAGCTTTGATATCATGTTTGGTGGAAGAAAAACAACATTAATAGATGTAAGCGTCTTGCTTATCCTAGGATGTGCTGGACAGTTATCCACAAACAAAAGGATTTTACGTTTTTGAGCATGAAATTTTTTATCCAAATTCAAAAGCAATTCTTCATAATGTTATGCCTTTTTAAAATTTATCGAGCCAACCGACACTGGCGATGATTCCACGAAGATTCATTGTAATGAGTTGTAATGACATGCTGCGCATTGTTAATGGCACATCGGTCTTAAAGATAATTAAAGCAGGTACTTATTGTAAGTGGCAAACAATAGGAATATTAGGGAAATGAATAAATACGCAAGATCAAGGCATGAAATTCGAGTTATGGAAGTTAATCAACCTCAAAATTTCCATATATTTCTTCGAGATGTAGAAAAATTCGAGTTATAGAAATTAGAGATATAGAATCAAATTTTCATGTAAAATGCTATGTAGATGCTCAAATTTCGTAAAAAATTCGAAATATAGAAAATTTCATGTTATAGAAGTTTGAGTTATGGAAGCTGTATTTTATTTATGATCAATTTAACTCAAATAAATATGTATCTCCAGTTTCTATTAATTTATCGAAAACATTTGATACAGTAGATTATAATTAAGGAATTCTTTGATCAATCGGGTATCTGAGGAAAAATAGGTGTTCCTCAAGGTTCTCTTCTTTATGTAATTTGTATTCAAAATCTACAAATCTCAGTAATTAAAGCAAACTACTTTGCTGATGATACTATATTATTATATTTTTTATGCTAGTAAACGTTGTAAGATGATGAATAAACTATTTATTATTATTATTTTTGTAGGTGTAAAACGAAGTTGTAATAGGAAAAATATTTATGAAAAAACATAATACGGTAACGGCCATCATTTCCGCATTATTTTCAGATCTTCATGCCTTGAGATTCTATTTTGAAAGGTAATCGCGTTTCACAAAATTTTCTTTACCTTCTCTTATACAATTTCATACTAGATTTAACATAAAAATAATTTATAAAGAAATTTAATAGAATGTGTAAAGAATATAATACAATATTAAAATGTTATTTCATAGTTATGTGTTCATACTATTTTTTGTTTAATATTTCTATCGATTTCAGATTGAATACGTAACCGATTTTATTAAATTTCCTGCCTCTCATTTTCGGTTTTCTATTATTTCAATATGTATAGGGTATCTTTATCTAAGACATATGGGTTACAGCGAATTATCCGTTTTCCTTTGAGTTTATTTATTTTTCCTTTTGTATGAAATGTGTAAGAATTGGATGAGCATGATTGGCCTTTTTATTGCCAGGGGCTTATTTCTAAAACTAATCCTATTGTTATTATTTATTTGGTGATATATGTACACTTTACTGGAGATGAAACATCTATGAGAGTTGATATTATTTACATTTTTATACCAAAATACACATTTATCTCCTAAATTGAAATATTTTTTCATATCTCATATTACAAAGTTTCATAATTTTGTTTCGTTCAAATGTTATGAATTTTTATAGAAAATATGTCATTCTGGTAAATGAGTAAAAGTGTATTTTGAAAAATTCATATTTCGCTTAATAACTAAAATTAAGAAACAAAAATTCGTACAGATAATTTCTAAAAATTAGTGATATTAGCATATTTAATATTTTTAAATTTAATTATTTTTTGGCAAACAGTTTTTGGGGAGTAAAATTTTTTTTTTGGGGGGGGGGGTATATAGAAGGCAGGTGAGCCCCTACATTTCATCCAGTTTTATAATCTTTCATTTGCGGGGTCGATTTTGAAAAAATTTGAAAAAAAAATCTTTGAGATATTTTTGAGGCTTGAAATTTTTAATGGAAATTGGTTTTTATTTTTTTTCTCAAAAACTATAAAAGTTACCGGTTTCAAATTTTTGCCAATTGTAATTACCGTGGATAGACGCGTTTTAAAAATTATTTGGTTAAAATCGGTTAAATACTTTTTTTGGAAAAAATTCGCAAAATTTTGGTACAAATACGGTTCTGGACGGTGCAATTTTAAACCGAAAATTAAAACTTTTACGGAATTTGGTGGAGGAAGTGACTGTACGAATTTTAAGCTATTAATCGTCTCGGTGGTGCTAATAGTTTCGAAGATATTAATTATTTTGTGAGAAGTGAAAAATTTCAGACCGAAATTTTTTCGACAAACGGAGATTTTGCTTATTTTAGCTACATTTTCGGTGATAACTCGAGAACGGAAAGAAATGGCGAAATGAATATTTTTTTGACGTAAAGTGGACTTAAAGTGCTTTTAGAGAAGGTGCATAAAGTAGGGTTGAAACGTAATTTGAAGGGTGAATTTGACCCATAAATACGACTTTTAAAAATACGATATACAAAAATTTTTTTTTCGTTATTTTTTCGAAATTTAAAATACCCTATGCGTGGGAGCTTTTGGTTCAAAGAGTAGATTCTAAAGTGTTTTTAAAATTAAAAATCCATCGTATCTCCGCCCCTTTAATAGATAGATCATTTTATACCATCTTTTGATTTTCTATCGATTTGATTACTCGAAACATTTTCAAATCGTCAGCGAACAGGTAATGAGGATGTTAAAAAGTATGGGTCCAAAATGGGAACCTTGTGGTACACCTGATGATACCTTAATCACAGTATAGAGGGATAAGTACTATGTAAAATCTCTTATAGATTTAAAGTATTGAGTTCAGGGAAGTATTAAATGGGGAAGGTACTACAACGAATATTTGTAGCTGAAATGTAGTAAATATTTGTCTTAATTAAAAAAAAATCTTACTTTGAAGTTATTATACATGACATATTTTTAAAACGAAACTAATTCAAATATGAATTTTTAAAAAGGAGCTGTGAAATAATAATTTTGTTGCAGCTAGTTTAAAAATAATTACAACGTTATATGATATTACTTACGTTTAAAAAATGCAAAATTGCGACCAAAAAGTTTTAATATTATATTACGATTATTAGTGTGTCAACATATTCTTTTTGTGTAGTATTTCCTTATTCCTCGATATAAAAATGCTTTAACATTTCAAATAAGGCTCAGATAGCACTAAATCACCTAAATTGAAGCAAACAGGACATCAAAGGACCTTAACAAAAGCACATATTTATTTTTAACGATTCGCAAATTTGGTACTCATTCACTTTTAATTCAAGTTTTACAAGCACCAATTATTAATTTAAAATAAAACACATCATGTTGAATTTCCAAGGATTAACGATTTGTTAATTTCTTCCAATTATTATAATCTTGAAGTAAACACAGAGTAGTAACAAATTATTACAACACTTGTTTACAAGAATTTTGTACGAATAAGGGGATTTGGAGGAAAACAATTTGATTTACCTTCAAAAAGCGAAAGCAAATCGCTCAAAACACTTTAATAAATCCTGAGAAAAAATAAGGGTATGTAGTGATTTTGATGTATAGCGTTGTAGCTTGGAAAATAATTTTAAACCCTTTTCAAAATTTTCTATATATAATTATAATATTATTGAGTGAGAACAGTAAACTAATTAGAATTTTAATCTTGTTTGTGCCATAAATTATGTGTTAACTCTGTACATATAATTTTCCCAATACAAATTTATAAACAGCCATAAACATGTCCGGTTATCTCAACACCATTTGACCCTATTAAATTAATGGTCTTGACAAATACCTAACTTAACAAGTTACTCCTTCATTGTTTGACGTAAGAAAGCCACTAGAATCATTATATAAATGGATGATGTTTAATACCCCACAATTCTTTTAATCAATTTTGTTGCGACGAAATACAGGGTGTCCCATTTTAATTAATCCAGCTGAATATCTTGAAAACGAAGCGATTTCCTTAAAAACGTTTCAAAAAAAAATTGTAGCGACTCGAGGGGGACATTTAATAGTGCCATGGGTTTTTAATTGTTATGGGGTTTTATGGGAAAACATTTTTTTCAAATGGGAACCCCCATTTTTTATTGTAGATTCCTAATCTATGGAAAATAATAAAAAAGTTTTGGTTGAAACTTTTTTTTCTAAAATTTCAATTTTTCGCTATATTCACCAAAATGAACACAAATTTTGGGATTTTCGATACAGTTTTACTAAAAAACTAAAGGTCTATAAGAAAACTCGCAGTAGTCAAAAAGTGCTTAAATTAAGGCAAGGATTAATAAAAAATATTATTTTACTTTATTAAAAAAAATAAATTTAAAAAAAGTTTATTTTATTTTTATTATTTTTTAAGAAAAATATTATTTTTTTTACTTATAAAATTTAAAATAAAGTCAAAGGTAATTAATTAATACACTTAAAGATATTTGGATCTGTTCTTAAATTACGAGAGCTGGTCTAAATAAGATGTTCGAATATTCCTCCATTTTGTTCAATACACATGTTTACTCGTGTGCGAAAAGCCAATGATACATTTCTCAACATTTCAGGAGTGATACTTCGAAAAGCGTCCGTAATTTGTATCTAATATCCTCTCTAGTTGTAGTTGGTCGATCATAAACCTTATCTTTTATGTAACCCCATAAAAAATAATCCATTTTTGTAAGATCCGGAGATCTTGCTGGCCATTCGTGTACTTCACTACCAATTCCAATCCACACATTAGGGAAATGGTTATGTACAAATGTTTTAACAATTCTGGCAGTGTGTCCTGTTGAAACCACATTCGCTGTCTTAAATCTAGAGGTACATCTTCTAAAAGAGAAGCCATTTCGTTTTGAATTATATTCAAATAAACATGTTGGTTAAGATTTTCTTCATAAAAAAATGGTGACACAAGATACTCATCCACTATTCCAGCCCAAACGTTTATAGACCAACGCCACTGTAATCTATGATCTCTTTGCCAATGTGGATTATTTTCAGAATAATAATGAGCATTATGAAGATTTACTCCACCCATGTTGTCAAATTTTGCTTCATCAGTAAAAAGTACGCGATTAAAAAAGGGGGATCTCTTCAAACTTGATTCGTAGCCCATATGCAAAAATTAAGTCGGCGGATGTAGTCATCTTCTTTAATTTGTTGGGTTAAATGAACATGATATGGGTGTGATTTATGGTGTTTTAAAATTCTGTTGGCAGAAGATTTAGGAAGTCCATGAAGACGCTGAATTTTTCTTGTAGATGTATGTGGATCTTCATTTACGGAAGCTAATGCTATCAATGAGAAGAGCATCTTAGGACCAGTTTTACTACGTTTTCTTCTAAGAGAACCGTTTTCCGCTCTTTTCACGAGCCTCCTAATATTTGTATGATTTGGATGACGCAATTGTGGAAACCTCTCAGCATAAAGACGTGCTGCGTGCCGATTGCCGATAGTTATCATGGCATTCGCCCAAAACTTTTATAATATTCACGATTTCTCTAGGTGAATAATCAGCCATTTTATGAGAGACTGATTTTAAATAATCACAGTGGCTTCAATAACAATGAGCTTCTACAAAAAACTAATCTGTCACAATATAACAATTATGTGCGAAACACAAAGTAAGCTGCAAATGAAATTCCTTTATTTTTAGAAGCCTTCTTCCTTAATTGAAAAATATTATTTAACATATTAAATTGCAAATAAAATTGAAAAACCGTTTTGACACCTATTGTTTCCAACCTTTGACTTTATTTTAAATTTTATAAGTAAAAAAAATTAATATTTTTCTTAAAAAATAATAAAAATAAAATAAACTTTTTTTAAATTTATTTTTTTTTAATAAAGTAAAATAATATTTTTTATTAATCCTTGCCTTAATTTAAGCACTTTTTGACTCATGCGAGTTTTCTTATAGACCTTTAGTTTTTTAGTAAAACTGTATCGAAAATCCCAAAATTTGTGTTCATTTTGGTGAATATAGCGAAAAATTGAAATTTTAGTAAAAAAAGTTTTATTCAAATCTTTCTTATTATTTTCCATAGATTACGAATCTACAATAAAAAATGAGGGTTCCCATTTGAAAAAAAATGTTTTTCCATAAAACCCCATAAAAATTAAAAACCCATGGCATTATTAAATGTCCTCCTCGAGTCGCTACAATTTTTTTGAAACATTTTTAAGGAAACCGCTTCTTTTTCAAGATATTCAGCTGGATTAATTAAAATGGGACACCCTGTATAAATTAAAAATTAAAAGCAAAAAATTTCAAGAATTTATGATGAAATAAACTTTTGCACTTAAAAATTAAAAAATAAATTCGTAAGACGTTAATTTTTTAAAAGGTTCTTGTTTAAATTAAGTATTTGTTAATGAATTGCTTGTACAATACAATAACTAAGGTTGCGCAAGTAAATTTTGAATAAATCACAATAAATCTTAAACTTTGACACAACAGAGCGTTGATAGAAAAAGTTTTTCAATGCGTACGCAAATCTCGATTTGGATTTTTCGGATTAGGGCGCTATAGAACAACGCTTTTATATTAACATAAAAAAGAGATGAAAAAGTCATCAAAGGCTCTGTTACAATGGAAATTTTAACATTTTAAAAGTAATTGCAACAAATTGAATTAAAAGTAGCGCTCCAAAATGATGTATTCATATTTTATGCTAATATTGAATGCATATACAGTGCTTTTATAAATTATGGCTTATAATTTTGCAATTAAAATTATATTTTGTTTTTATCGGATTTTTTTAAACTAAGTAAAATCAGAATATTTTTCCAAAAATTTTTAGAGAAAATTTTTTTATTAATTTATATTTTTCGTACCATGAGTTTTTAGGTAGTAAGCTTTTCCACGATAAAATCTGCTACGAAGAGCTTTTCCGTAAAGTTGTACTGAAGTTAATCTTCCATGAATTTTTTAGGTTTTTCCCAAGAAAAATACAATACAGTGAGGATTCCCAGTTTGAATTTTCCTACCAATTGGTATGACTGAAAACCATAAAGTCCAAATCACCGCATTAATAATAGATTTAATAGTGCAATTAAATTTTTGTGATCTTTTAATTAAATTCATGATGCACGAATTTCCTAGTGCATTAATATAGATAAGTTCAGTTTATTACGACAATAAAATGAAACAATAACAAATATAAAACTTTATAATTTGTTTTTTTATCTGAACAAACCAAACATTAAAGCAATTGGCTTTTCAAACTAAACGATATTCCTCGTGCGGCCAAATGCAAGAATTGATGTGATGACGTCAAAAGTAGGTTACGCATTAACTTGAATTATCTAAAAAATATAATTATTGTAAACATCAAAAGTAAAAAGTATAAAAGTAAGGATTTGACTGACACAAAATTCTTTTACATTTCGCTCTCTTTATAATTCAAGACGTACATTTTCTCGTCAAATATTTTAAATTAAAATGTACAAAATGTGATTTTACATCATAGGTATGTAGCAATTCTGAAATATTTGTGATATAAACGAAGTAAAAATATATTTTTCGTACTTACTTATCGCGCCTTTTAAAATGCCATTCCTGACATTGGAAAAGCTGCTTGAAGAACGTACACTTTTTTTAATTAAATTTTATTTTAAGAGCAACGTATTTTTAATAATGTCTTATTTTTTAATTATAAAATTTCCAAATGTCTTTTTTAATCATTTAAAAAATTAATATATAAATATTTTGTTTAAAAGAATTTAAATTAACCTAAAATTTAGTTAGTAGAATATGAAATTACTAAAATGAAAAAATATTGCTTTAAAATATGTTATGAGTTATTTATTTGACGTTTCGCGTAATAAGGTTTTAAATATGCCTGTGTGGAACCCTAAATATGCTTTTAGCGCGAGTACTATCAATCAATCAGTGTCATGATGTGTTTTTACGGATACTTTAATCACAACTTTAATCACCACTTTAAATACTGTTTTTAATTTAATGTAAAGTTACGGAAGCCTATCATTTTTCGATTCGATTCAAATTAATTTTTCCCACCAAAAATAACGTCAGTACAAAGCAACCTAATTTTGACGTCATCACTCGAAAAGCTAATACCTAGTAGTGGTGTACGAACTTCAAATATGTATACATATGCAGATTTGAACTTCAGAGCGAAATTTTGGGAGCTTTTGCTACATTTTCAATCATAACTCGAAAACGAAAAAAGATAGCGAGGTGATTCTTTTATTGTCCTAAAGTGGACCTTGATAGCTTTCAGAGAAGGTGTGAATAGGGGTGAAATAGAATTTGAGGGGTTGATAAGACCGAAACGCGTTAAAAATTGCGACTTTTTTTAAATGCGATTTTAAAAAAATGTTTTTCGTTATTTTTTCGAAATTCAAAAAACCCTATGCGTGAGCAATTTTGGTTCTAAGAGTAGATTCGACTGAACTTTTAAAATTGAAAATCGGTAAAAAAATGGCCTAACGGAAGCCACTTAATCCTAAATTCAAAATTTCGACTTTATTTAGGCATAACTTCCGAACCCCTTCGAAAATAAAAATTCCCTACACGCTACCGGTTTTAAAAATTATTCTTTTATAAGCCAGTGTAGAAAAATTTAATCCATATTTAAAACTGTGGGCGCCAGTCGTAGAACCATCAGACCGCGTTTGGCGCAATTTTTTTAACATTTTACTTTCGATTTTTTTCTAAAGCCAAAAGTAAAAATTTAGAAGTGTCGATTTTTTTGCTCATAAATATTAATGTAGTAAGCAAAATAAAAAATATTCGACCGTAATAGACGACTCCTATCAAAAGTTACGAATTTTCAAAGTTCGCGTCGAAAAAGCATGAAAAACAGTGCGCGATTTGGAGAGCACCAAAAGTACATAAAAAAATGAGATATCAAAAAAAGCGTTCATCTAAGCAATAATAGATGGAATAACGATTACGATTCAAAAACCGCGATTTTTTCGCATTAGTGGATCTTGAGATGTGACTTTGTCGCCCAAAAAAACGCAAAATTTGTAGACTTTGCGTCTCGGCGCTATGGCCCCACACTGTTGCGCCTGGTGACTTAAAAATGGTCACAGTCTATCCCAAGGATGTGAAAATAAAAGGAGCCAAATTTCGTCGCTTTCCTTTAAAACCGAACTGAGGTGCGATTTTTTAAAGTTGACGCCGACGAAAACCGAAAAAAGCAAGAAAAATCGAACGACTTTGAACATTTTTTTTGGGTGTTATGGTGCTTAGAAAAATTTGAAATTTGAACCTCGCTTTGAACCAACATCCCTCTTCGTGATGCAGTTGGAATTTTTAAAATCTGATGAAAAAAACTACCTTTTTCGTGGCTTTGCGCAAAAAACATCCGATTTCGGGGTAAAAATACAAAATAGCTCCTGATATCATGGAGCAAATGTTGGTTTGGTTTTTGAAATACATTTAGAAAAAAAGAGTAGATAAAATATTTTATTTTAGAAGATTTAAGAAATTAAGTTAACCATCTCGTAAAGTTGGTACTTCGAAGCAGGATAAAAAGGCATGATGTGTAGCCAATCACTCAATCGTAAAGTCAAAACTGTTGTGATAACCATTGCTTTAAAAGTATGAGTATGAGGAGTTCTTGGAAATAATCCTTGAATCTACAATTATTAAAATTACTGAAATAATTTTTGTAAGAAAATTTTAAGTTACAATTCCAAAACAATCAAGCTCATCCAGTTCATCAACTTTTACTTCCTCTGTATCTGTACTATGAAAAACTTCCACGTATCCTTGATGAATAAAGTACATTGTTTCATTAATATCACCTTGCTCACAAATAACGTCATCTTTAAAATACGTTTCCAATCTCAAATATCTGATCAAATGCCTCATAAAATCTTTATGGCAATTACAAAACACCAAATTCTAGAAAAAAAAACAGCAATTTATTAAATAAAATAAAATCGAAAAATCGAAGATTTGTATAAATATTTAATGTTGTGAAATTAAATAAAAAAAAAAAAAAAGTTCTTTTTAAGTTGGATAAAGGAATTTTTTTTTAATTTTTTTTTTAATTTTTTTTTAATTTTTATTTTAATTTTTTTTTAAATTTTTTTTAAATTTTTTTTTAACTTTTTTTTAAATTTTTTTATTTAATTTCACAACAGCAATTTATTAGTTGATACTTCAATTTAAATTACATTATAAATGTGTTTTCCGAAAGCTTCAGACTTGATTTCTTCCTGCAGGTAAAGTGGTGCACTTGTTAGTAGTACAGGTTCTTGTACGCCTCTTGAAATAAACCATAATTGATCGGTGTAATTTACAATGTTTCTGATCAATTCTTTCGATACAAAACTGCGTTTTAGGTACACTTGCAATCTCGCAAATTTATGATCAAAAACTGATAACTCCGCGGTAGAATTTTGTATGGCTGCTGATAATTTTGCTATTAAAATTGCTCCAGTAAATTTATCTACAATCGCTAGTATTATCGCTATGGTAACACCATCAATATGCCTTGGCATTATGGAATATCCACTCATTGTAAAGAAAGATGTTGATATGTATAAAGAACATATGTATTTCGAATTGCAAATCATATTTTCAGTACCATCTAAAACAGTTATTTATACAAAAAGTGGATAATATTGTACAACGAGACCATTGGGAATTTTTAGATTTCACTCGCCCTCTGGTGCCAAAAATTGGAGCTTCTTTATTCGATATTTTTGATTTAAGGCATTGTTTACATGTTTTTTGAGCTGAAGCTTTAAATAATAAATCTATTTGCGTTTTGTTGAATATGTAGTTATAACATACAAAAATGCATTTTTAACACAATTATTGACCGAGTATCCTCCGTTTATAACGCCCTCTATACGTAGTTAAAATTCCCAATAGGTCGAGTAGGACAATACGTTAAGTTGCGTAAACTATTTTTTCTACATTCAATGATCATCAACCATTGAAAATAATAAAATTCCATAAAAACATGAAACTAAGTGTACAAACACAAACAAAGTAGGTTACCCGCTTTTGCCTGCTTTCAGATTACCAGCGCCGATTATATGCGCATGCCTGAGTCAGTCCGCACCATGCTATGGCCCGATATTAACAATTCTAAATTTGTCATTTATGATCAGTTGTCAGTGCATAAAGTCACTTTTTTGGGCACTCGTGCCTACTTTTTGCAGGATCGTAGAAAGAATATAATATTAAAAAAATTTACCATCAAGAAGTTTATAGGCCCAAGTATGAGGCATAAAGGTGGCACCACCATGAGTTGCCATGAGGTAAAAAGCGCAGGACTGAATATTCATCATTATAGTAAGATAAATGAATATTGAAGCTAATTTCGTCACCATAAGATCACTATTTAAAATATCATTTCTTTCATCGAAAAAATAAATAATGTTATACTAAAAAATTAATAAAAACACGTTTATAAAAATTAATTCAATATATGATACTTACAGCTCTAAGGCACCTATTTAGTTGTAAAATTTTTAGCTTATCATATTCAAAATACCCATACTGTTGTAACATTATAAAAATATAATCTAGTGGAATCGTAGCTATGACGTTTATAGAAAACCATGGATGATGTAGTAGTCTAAAAAATATAATGGCGTGTTTGTTTTGTTGAAAAAAAATTTTGGAACCGGATTTGGATTCTACGTTGAAATCTAAGAAAACCATTAACTTTATTTGTTTTCTGAGGTAAAAATTAACCGAGATATGAATTTTCACAATTTTCCGGTGAAAAATCGACGTTTCTGCAGACGTTTGGTAGAAAATTTATATCTAGCTTAATTTCGGTCGCAGGAAAAAATCCAAAAACACCCCAACTTAAGATTTGAACAAGGAATCCAAATACTGTCTCAAAAAAATCAAAAAAAATTTCCGATTTTTTATTCAGATTTTCAAAGTCAAAATTTTTTGTTTTTTGAAAAAAAAATTTTTGAAGCCGGATTTGGATTCTACGTTGAAATCTAAGAAAACTGTAAATTTTGTTTGTTTTCTCAGGTGAAAATTACCCGAGACATGAATTTTCCCAATTTTACGGTGAATAATCGACGTTTCTGCAGTCGTTCGGTAGAAAATTCATATCTCGCTTAATTTCCGTCGCAGGGTAAAATCCAAAAACACCCCAACTTAAGATTTGAACAAGGAATCCAAATACGGTCTCAAAAAATCGGAAATTTTTTTTTTCAGATTTTCAAAGTCAAAATTTTTAATTTAATTTTTTTTCTCAGGTGAAAATTAACCGAGATATGATTTTTCCCTATTTTCCGGTGAAAAATCGACGACATTTTGTTGACCAGTATAATTAAGCAATTAAGTACTTACCTTTTTTTAATGCTTTTTCTATTCACAATTAGTTGTCCTTTTGAATCATAATAGGGTGTCATAAATTTCAAGACAATTATAACAATGTGAGCTACATCAAAAAATATAATAAACAAATATGCTACTAAATAACTATGATTGCAAAATGCAATCACATATGCAGACAACTGAAATGAGAAATAACTCAGCAGCAAATAGATTACTTGAAGTGGCGTGGATAATAAAACAGTAACTTTATGCCTGAAAAGTAATTTTAGTATATTTTTAATTATCATTTAAGTATTACCGTGTGTCTAATGAAGTACTGAATTTATTGATATTTTTAGTTTTACCAGCTAATACTGGAAGTCCTTTAACATATGACTAAAAATGTTTATATAAATTTTAGCTAAATTTATAACTGATACTTACCAAATTTTTTAAGCAAAGGAATTTTTGTAAGTTTTTGTTTATGGAAGGCGTCATTAAACTATAAAATTTCTTAGCTTCAATCGCCAATAAATCAATTGATCCACTTGACTTGAACGTAACCATAGTTCTTCGGGAAGAAACATTATCAAAATTACCAATAATCCTTTAAATAACACTTTATTAGAATAAATTTTTTTTTGGAGAAATACGTACGATCCCACTCCTAAAGTTTCGCATAATTTTTTAGATGCATCGTATACTTTTACTTCTCCACTGTGTATTATATACATTTTGGAAACTATATCGTTTATTTTTATAAATGAAACATCAGGAAGAAAGTAAATCCTTGTCAAATTTACACTTAATAGTCGATATACATTTGAAGTCAATGCTGGGAAAATTGCTACTTGAGTAAACGTCTTCTTGTATTGGTCAAATAAAAAATCTTCACGTAGCACTCTAGGGCAACGTGATATTATCTTACTTGATGTAACACCATGATCTTGTTGCCAACTATACTCAAAATATTCAATAGCTTGCCTTAAAATTGATTATTTTGGATTATTTTATACAAACCTCCCTCTAGCGGCTGAATTCAGAACTAATGGGATGACGTCAAAAGTAGGCTAGTTGCCATTACGTTCTCAAATAACGTTCTGTTGTCAGCGAGGTTACATAGGTTAGTACTTTTGACGTCATTTTAAGCGAAAAAATTCTTTGAATTTGCTTACAATTGTAATTCCTTTGAAATCTTTTCTTTCTTCATAAATTTTATGATGTGTTTCATATGGCTTTGATGTTTCGTTAATTGACTATTCATTGTAGTTTGCGAATTTGTTATGATTACCAAAATATATGTAAATAGTAGATATCCTAGAATGATTATATTATTTGAAATTGACGAATAACTTTCTTGTCAGCCTACATCATCATCAATAATACTAAAACCGTAAGGAACGGGAAAAGTGTTTTTTTTCGTAGAGTCGATCGGACTACCCCGAAAAAAGTTATTCCACCCAGAACGAAAAATCGAGTTCATCCCCTAAGTATCCGAAATATGTTATGGAAACGGCGGTTTTTATCCTCCCGGATCTATCTATTAAGGGGGCGGCGATACGACCCCTTTTGTATTTTAACCCCGAATTCAGACGTTTTTTACGAGAAGTGGCCTAAAGGGTGGTTTTTTTCGTCGTATTTTAAGAATTTCAGTTCCGATATAAAGAGGGATGTTGATTCCAAGTGTGGTTCAAATTTTAAATTTTTTGGACTTCCCCGACACTTTGAAAAAAAATCCCGAAATTGGTCGATTTTTCTCGCTTTTTTCGGATTTTCGGCGGCGTTAACTTTGAAAAATCGCAACTCCGTCGGATTCTAAAGGGAAGTGACGAAATTTAGCCCCTTTTATTCTAATATCCTGGGAATTACCGTGACCGATTTTTAAGCCTCCTGGCCCAAAGGTGTGACGTCACGGCCCCGAGATGCAAACTGTACAATTCTACCGTTTTTCGGACCGCAAAAGTACCAGATCTTTTTGGCTTCGATTAAAAGTTCGGCAGGAGGAAAAAAATGACGGTTGCTTTATTCCTCATCTAAGTTCCACGTTTTACCTAAAAGCTCTTTAGGTCCACTTTACGTCAAAAAAAGAATCATTTCATCGAGTTATCACCGAAAAAAGCAAAATCTCCGTTTGGAGCCAAAACTTCGGTTTGAAATCTTTCACTTCTCACAGAATAATTAATATCTTCGGAACTATTAGCACCACCGAGACGATTAATAGCTTAAAATTCGCACAGTCACCTCCTCCACCAAATTCCGTGAAAGTTTTAATTTTCGGTTTAAAATTGCGCCGCCCAGAACCGTATTTGTTCCAAAATTTCGCCAAAACTTTGCGAATTTTTTTACAAAAAAATATTTAACCGATTTTAACCAAATATTTTTTAAAATGCGTTTATCCACGGTGTTTACTTTTGGTAAAAATTTGAAACCGGTAACTTTTATAGTTTTGTGAAAAAAAATAAAAACCGATTTCGATTAAAAATTTTAAGCTCGTAGCTTAAAAATATCTCAAAAATTTTTTTTTCTAATTTTTTCAAAATCGGACCTTTTATATAAAAGATAATGAAATATGGATGATATGCAGGGGTTCATCTGCCCTCTACACCCCCCCCCCCCCAAAAAAAAAAAATTTTACTCCCCAAAAACTCAAAAAAATCAAAAATTATTTAGGTAATGTATGTCAAAAAAATAATTAAATTTTAAAAATTTAACATGTTAATTTCTGTAATTTTTATAAATTTATCTGTACGAATTTTTAGGATTTTTTTTTATTTTTTTTTTCTACTTTCTTTATACCTACTTTAAATATAAATTATTTACTTTCAAATTTTTAATTGTATAAAGCACTAAAACGCTATAATTTTAATCTTCAGGGTTAATTTTGGAATTTGGGAAAGTAATGTCTGTTCTTAAAATAAAGAATAAATAATAAATAGCTCGATTTGTGTATTCTTTTCGTTTATTTTACAAATGTCACATAGAATTTCACTGCTTTGATTAATTATAAACTGGTGTATTTGAATTTTGTAACTGCAATATTATATTTTGTAGCGAACAATATTTTGGAAACATATACAAATTGTTATTTATGATATATGAATATATGCAAAATAAATGATATGAAATTACAATAAAAAGACCCGCATACATTGTGTTTACTAGTTATTTATTGAGATTTATAATTAGTAAATAGCATTGTTACCCCTTAATTAATTAAATAATAATTGAAATCGTAATTATTAAATTTAATTATACAAAAATATATAGTGATGATGATTGACGCCTGATGAACGTAATAAAATTAATGATTTAATTAAAAATAATCTTAATTTGGTTGTATTTTTTTGGCCAGGATTTTATCCTGGATTTGGAGGTCTCATGTACAAATTTTGGGCAAGGCCAATTTTTCATCCATCCCTTTTTTAGGTTAAATTTTATGAAAAGTGCATATTAAATTGTATCAAGTGTAGCATGAATGGTGGAATCATTGAAAAATCTATATTTCCTAAGTAGTAAATATTTCAACGAGTTTCAACATAATTCCTGTGGGATTACGTCTCGGACTAACAACCACATCAGTTAAACAAGAAATCTCAAGTATCATCACTACACAAGAGCATTTAATCTCATATTAATCACAAGTATGAATCTGTCATTAAAATGTAAAAATTGAAAAAAACAAAGTGCAGTAAAAAATTATTTAAAAGATTGTAATCTTGACTTACCTAATAACATTACACCTGTTAGAATAATAACCTCAATTTTTTTATTTGGAAAGACTCCACTAAATCCTAGCTGTAATGTGGAAGCAGTTACCCAAAGAAGAGCCAGAAGAAACAAATTTATTGTTTCATGTTTATTAAATTGAACTAAAAAGTTAAATATCTATTAATCCTCTTCATGTTACTTTACTCTATATTACAAGAAGATTTTTGGAAAACTTATTGGAATTTTTGGAGAGAATACCATGATACTAAATATTCTTCCAAATAAATTGTTTTGATATGAATTGTATGGATTTTTGGTATCAAGTATACAGTGTGTTCCAAAAAGATCATTAGAAAAAAATTGTAGAAAGTTGACGAGACTATTCGGCCTATTTAAATTACAAAACCAAAATGGCATTATGTAGCTATGTTTTACATTTTCTATTCATTTAAATTGACCGAATAGTTTTTGAACTATGTCAATATTTGGAACTAACGATATTTTCTGAAAATTTAAATCACAGCGAAAGTTTTGGTTTTTCTCTCTGCTCTGCTTTCTACAATTTTCTTCTGACGTCATTTTTTGGGGAACGAAAACTGAAAGGCCACTTTGAGTAGAATGTAGAATATAATAATAACCCAAACTTCTTGTAACATGCGATGAGGTAATAATTGAAAGGTATATTAATGTAAGTTTGAAACTTATTGATGGTGCATTCCATGTATAATAAGCACTTACAGTCTTTAATATGGCTCATATGTTCGGCAATCGAGTTATTGGTTGGAATTAGGTGCAAATGTCCATTTTGATTTCTAACATCCGTTGATATCGCAAGTAGAAGTGTAACACATATGCTTAAAAACACTAGTGTTATAGGGAAAAATTTCAGGACATTTCTAAAAAAAAAATAGGTAACTCATTTGAATTATAATAAAATTAATTGAGTGTACATGGAAATTTTCTTGGGCTTAAAATCATCTTCTGTAAAATAATTAAAAAGCAACGGTAGCCTGTATAACTGCAGGGCCTTATTTAATCCACATAAAGATTCGGAAAAACGCGCGTTCTTCTTTCTGAATAACTTCACAAATCGAGCAATTGGAAAGGCCGAAAATACATCAATAAATAATGCACTTGTTATGTATCTTTTAGCGGTGCATCGTGGATGTGTGATAAGGATACCATCTTCATTATAATAACATATATGAAATCTTACATAACTAAAAAAAAAATTGTATCTAATGCTGGTACTACACAATCGCCGAAACCAGCCGAGCTGAAGCGAGTACAATTTAGCCGGCGCCGATTACACGCGCATGCCTGAGTCAGTCCACACACCATGCTATGGATAAAAAAAGCAGGTATGTCCATAGCGGACTGATTCAGGCATGCGCGTGTAATCGGCGCTAAGAGTGGGGAGAGCACGTTCGGTTTAACTCGCCATGACTCGTCAAGGCTCGATTGCGCTCTGCGGAGTAAAAATTATGTACATTCCAAGTATCTGCCATAAATCGAAAAATATCGTAATTTTATCAAAATCCTCATAAATTGAAATCCAAACATCTGCACTCAATGAAAATATAATCAAAATAAAAACCATGATATTAAATATAATTTCCCATATTATTATACACCTTCCTTCAGGCAATATTGTAAACGGTAGCATTAAATATCTAAAAAAAAAATACTTAAAAAACTAATTTTTAATTTTATTTTGTGTACCTAAAATAGCTCCAACGAGACCACCCTCGGACGTAATCTTGATAAAGTGGATCTGTTTTGTCATTAGGTACTTTAAAAACATGAGCAGTAAAACGATCAAAATCTGGCGATCTCAAAGTTATTGTTTGATCATTAAACAATTTAAATACTTTCTAAATAATAAATAAACAGAATTTTTTGGATAAAATATTTAAGTACTTACCATGGAACTCAAAAATGTGGTTTTGTATTTAAGTATATCCCTTTCAAATCTTGGATAATTTCTTAAAATTTCAAAAATATCTATTTGTCTAATTTTTACCACTGCAACACTGGTTATGGGACGTACAAAAAATAAATTGTTTACACCTACAATTTTATTAAAAATATTAAATTAACACAATGAAAGTTTTTTATTCCACCTAATAGATCAAGTGTGAAATATTCGAAAAACTAGGTAAAAGTACAATGCCTGCAACGACAACTAGATAAAGTTATCAAATAAATAAAGTGAATAAAATTCTTGGATTAACTGAAGCGTGTTATTTTTGAAAGAATAATTCGAATGAAGCGTGAATGGTAGTTTGAAATATTTGCTCAAGTTAAAATTTAATCATTTTATCAAATCAAGGAAAGATCTTACCCATTATTACTTCCAATATACTTATAACAGCTCCAGGTCCGACAACCTTTTCAACTCTTCTATTTTCACCAGAAATTAACTAAAATTACAACACGAAAAAATAGAATATTCCTAATATTTGTAGTCTTCATCAATGTTTCAGTATCATGTCTAAACTTTTGGTTAATGCCAATAAAGAAGCCCAAGATTCAGGACTTGAAATTCATCCACAAAATAGTATGATTAGAATATTGTTGAACTCCAAATTTTGTGGATGATAATAATTTCCAAAACTTCATCATTGGTTTCTTTAATGACATTAACCAAAAGAGTTTGGACGAAAGATTGGAACATTGATTAAAATAACTGAAAGACCAAAAAAATAAAATCTAAATAAAAGAACCTCGCAATATCCTTGTTGAACCACATATAAATCACTGCACTTTTCGTTTCCGTTAACAAATATTTCGTTAGGCGAAAAGTAAACCAACTCAGATTTAGCTGATAACATATTATACAATTCCTGCCCCAAATTCTGAAAAATTGGTATTGTTTCGTAGATTTTGGCATATTTTGCACTTTGTTGGGCATCGTAAAGATGTTTTGGTGCATCTTCCAGTAATTGCTTTACACTTTGGCCTTGATTATATTTCCATTGCATGATTAAATATGAATAAATTCGTTTAAGATTACGTTGATTATCTAGGGTTTTATACATTTCATTTTCTGATAGTTTCTTAATGGTCATCACATTTTTTGTGTATTCATCTCTTAAAAAACCATAAATTTTATTAACGTGGGTAACTTTGACCCTTAAGGGCAACTCTGACCTTTAGGGGATTATTTTGATCCTTAAAGGTAGCTTTGACCCTTAAGTGTAACTTTGACTCTTAAAGGTAACTTTGATCCTTAAGGGTAACTTTGGCCCAAAATCTTGGAAAACGATAGTTTTAACAGTAGTTAGTTACCAATTAAAAGTTGGTAACTAACAGTAGATCAAACTATCTTTTCCCCAGTTGACGGTACTGAAATTTAAAATTTTGTAGTACATACCTGGCATTATCAATTAGTATTAGAGTTGCTCCATAATCTGCTGCGATGTATGTAAAAAGAAGAAGTCCAAAAACTATAAATGTAGTTAATATCAATAAATCTAATTTGGACGCGAATTGTAGGACTCCACCACCAGCAAGGGTGAGGATTAAAAACCCAGTTTGAAAAGAATTATAAAATATTTCTTCATAAGTTATTCCTGGTTGTAAATTTTGAAGCCTTGCAGCCCAACTATGAGGATTGCAGTCCCTAAAATAAAACGACTCTAAGATATTTTTAAGTTTAATGAAAAAATACTTACTTTGCTTCATTTCTACAAGCGCAAATATAGTAAATTGCACCCATAAGGTATGATAAATAAAGTATGTACACGACATATTTGAATAATCGTAGCATCGCCACATTAAATTTAAAAGTATTCTCAATTTTAGATAAGAAAAATATGATCTAAAAATTATTATTTTCATTTTGTTTTTTAATTTATTATATAATTTACCTTGTGTACTTTAAATAATCGAATAAATACTAATGACCCAAGTATAAGATCACTTACATCCACTCGTATTACCAAAAAAAGACTATCAACAGGAAACGCAGCAATGACATCCAAGTGAAAGAACAATGATGACAGCCTTTTTGTTGCTATTTCCTTAACAGTAGTGTAAATTCCTAAAATAAATATTTAAAAATAATTCCACATTTATATTATTTCATATCATGTAGATCAAACGTTTTTTTTTATATTAAAAGTATTGAATTCCACAGCCAGCGGTTGTTACTGATGATTTTTATTCGAGTGAAAAACTTTTGATCTATAGACTAATTACAAAAAAATAACAAACACGTATTTAGTGTCAAACGAGCATTCACAATTATAAAATGCTTTATATTAAATTTATGTGAAACATGGATGAAATAGCTTTTATTTTTAAATTTTCTGGATTGGCTTTTCAAGGTAAGCGATCACCCTCTTGCGGCCGAATGCGGAACTAATATGATGAGGATAGTGAATCTCAATCTCACCATCCTCGAAGAGCATGCGTCAAAATTCACTTGGTCTGAACCAAGCAAATCAACATTCACGAGTGAGATTTTGCGCATGCGCTCGAGGAAGGTGAGATTAATATTCACTATGTGAGATTTCGAGGTGATTTTTGGTGGGAAAAATTAATTTGAATACTTACCATTTTCATCTTCAGTTATTATAAAGAGTTGAAAAACAACATCCAAAAAGTAAAATAGTTGTATAAAATATCTCATGGTATAAAAAGTGTAATTATGCTCCAATTCAAAAGCCATATAGTAAGGTAAACAAATGGCTGTAACTGCTATAATAAAAACAATGATAACATCCCAATAAAATATGAGATCTGATTCTGGTTCTAAAATCCAGGGAAACTTGGTTCTATAAAATATTTCATCAGCGCGATTTTTTTCGACAAACTAAAATTTTTCGATTTAATTGAAGCACTAACGTACAAAAAAATAAGAAATTTACCGGGTTAACAACGTAAAGACATTTTATACCAATTTCCTTGTTTTCCTCATAATATTTTCGAGTATTATTAATTACTTTTTCCAAAGATATTCCAACTCTTAAAACATACGAACATTTAATATTTTAAAGTTATTAGAAACATAATTATACTCTGAAAAATCCTTGGAACTGTTCTTTTCATAAGCAATTTTTAAAACTAGCTAAAATAATATACGTTAATTACTTGCCTGTTCTAAATAATAAACAAACTAACATAACCAAATATAAAAATAGAAATTTTATAATTCGTATTTAAGTGTACAAACACAAACGAAGCAGATTACCCGCTTTCAGATTACTGACGCCGATTACACGCGCATGCTTGAGTCAGTCCACGCCATGCTATGGACATACAAAAAGCGGACTGACTCAGGCATGCGCGTGTAATCGCCGCCGGCAATCTGAAAGCGGGGAAAAGCGTTAACGAACAACTAAAAACTTTTCATCAATAATAATTATTATCTTTTCTAATTATTAAACTATGAAATAAGCAAAATACTTTACGTTGTGTTTAGAATATATATCTTCAGATTGATGGAGTTTCCTATACCGCAAAGCTACTCTCCAAAAATCGCTTTTATTAAGACATTGAATTACACAATAAGAAGAAGCTACAACCTAAAAAAAAAATTCAAAAAAAGAAGTTGTAGACATTGTATTTACTTGAACTGAATTTGGTGTGGAACTAATTAAACTTGCTTCACCCAAAATAGTTCCTACACCCAAACTGATCAAAGGACTTTCCATATCTTCTGCAGAAAGTAATTGTATAGTTCCTTTTGTTACTAGAAGTAGTGTGTTCTTTATAGCAGCTTGATTACAAATAACTTCTCCAGTGGGGAATATTTTTGTAACCATAACTTCAGCGAGAGCTCGTTGGAATCCAGTTTTTGTATTGCTCAACAAATTGGACTAAAAGGAAATGTCATAAAAATTAACTAAAATCTTTAAAATACCTTTTCAAAAATTTTCCAATACTGGTCCAAGTAAACGCTCATTTGAATACTTTGTGGTAAATTTAGTAGTAATTTTGATTTTATTGTTCCTCTTTCCTTCGACCAAAACTCCAAATAATAATTTTTGATTTTTCTTTTAATATATTTTGGAACAAAATGCTCTTCCTATAAATAAATCGATGAAAATATTGCTAAAAACATAATGTGTTTATTACCAAATTTTTAGTAATCAATTTTAATTGATGATGATATATGGCTTTTTCACGGTACACTTCAATTCTTAAAGTTGTAAATGTTCCTAGGAATATTCCGCCTATAAAAAGCATTCCAATAAGCATAGTGATTATTACCAGCACTGTTTCGAAATCGTTTTTGGCAGCTGGACCCACATAACTAAAAAATATAATACACCTTTTCCAAATGTATTTCAGAAAGCATGTATACATTGTATTTTAGAATCATCAATTGTATTTCGGAAAGGATCACTTGGATCAAGCTTATCAAAAAAGGTCAAAACAATTTTAGAAAAAATTTGGGGTTCAACTATGTCGTTTGATGCTATGATTCCATTTTTCTAAAAATGTCGTTGGCCTCATTTTGATAATTGCTCTTCAGAAATCATCAATTGTATTTTAGAAAGGACCAATTGTAAAAAAATGAGGAAGCACGTGAACCACAACAGACTTAGGTTCTGTTCCAAGATTAAAGCAGCATTATCGAAAGAGAACTTCGGATTTTTCCTGTTATGGCTTCTGGTATCATATTGGTTTACTTAGAAACATACAGTGTGGACATAGAGAAAATCCCCCCCTGCTAACTTTTGAACGGTTATGTTTTCGATTCTTAAAATTTGTCCACTAAAGTATTTAATTGCGAACTTTCTAATAAATGTATTTTTGATTTTGTGGAACTTCCGGTTATACCGGAAGTGGATGGCAACTTTCTTATTTTAAATAGAACACCCAGTATATTTTTGCATTTTCGTGTTCTCCATAAAAATACCATTAAATTAACCTAGCGTAGTGTGCTCTACTATTATTACTTTTGCAATTACGCCCATTTGAAAATCACATTTTTATGCAACTTCATTTACACCGGAAGTTGGAGCCAACTGCCCCAACTTCCTTATTTTAAATGATTTTTTTTTGCAATTAAGTTAATAACATTAAATTTAAACAAAATTATGTTTAACCTTAAGTTCGTTAATTTTCCACTTCCGCTGTAAATGAAGTTGCATAAAAATGCGATTTTTCGAATGGGCGTAATTCCGAAAGTATTAATCGTAGACCACACTATGCTAGGTCAATTTAATGCTACTTTTATGGAGAACACGAAAATGCAAAAATATACTGGGTGTTCCATTAAAAATAAAAAAGTTGCCATCCACTTCCGGTATAACCGGAAGTTCCACAAAATCAAAAATACCTTTGTTAGAAAGTTCGCGATTTGAGTCCTCCGTAGACAAATTTTCAGAATCAAAAACATAACCGTTCAAAAGTTAGCAGGGGGGGATTTACTTTATGCACATTTTTTTCGTGATTTTTTCGCACAATGTTTGGGATATAACCATATCTTTTATTTTTCCTAAAAATCCCACGCCGGCACTAATCGGCGTAAATCGAACCGGCGGAAAACGACGTTTATCTGTACATTGAGTCCATGTCATGTTCATGCCGCTTTGGATATTTCCGACGTAGTTTGAATATGGTTTTTAAGGCTTAGACGAAAAAGTAGGCATGGAATTGGTAATTTTAAAATCTGCTTTGCCCTGAGGTAAAATCTTGAAGTTAATTTAATGAAAAAGTAAAGATAATGTTGTATTTATTATACCCAGTTGGTGTTAGTAAACTAAACGATATTAATAACCTTGTTTAGTATCAAAATTTTTCTCGTAAAATTATGTGGTCATATTTTAAAAGGCTTGATAACAATAGGGGTAGTATTAAAATTTCATTATTAATGTTTGTTCTCCCTGTCATTTTGGTTCAATAAATTAAAGTTTATTGCACCTATTCTATACTAACAAAAAGCTTATAAAATTTTATACCTACCCCAGAGATCCTTCTGCAGATAAAATTATAAAACAGCAGTATATATACCCCAACATATCATCACTTTTTATTTCAGGAAATATGTTTAAAATATCTTTCATCCAAGTATTTATATTCGAATTTTTTAATTCTTTCTAAAAATTTTTATATGCAAATATTGTGATTTAAAAACCCTAAAGCTATTCAAGAATACAGAAGCTATTATTTAAATCAGGTAGAGGTGGTGAAAATAGAAGCTTTTCTTGTAGATGATCCAATTGTGCGCTTTGTTGCATAAAACTCTTTATAAAAGCAAAGAGCTCTATAACAGTTCATTTTAAATACAACCAAGAATTTCACTACATAAAATTTCATGGAAACGAAAATTTACTTACACTTATAATGTACGCAATCGTTGAAGCTATATGCGTACTTAAAAATGATACAAGTCCAAATTTTAGTAAATTATATTTGATTGTATTACATCCAGGAGTTCGTGATATATAATCTGTAAAAATACTTTATTATCCAAAATAATTACATAACTTGATACTTACAAAAAAATACTGATACCCTAAATAGTCGAAACAACTCAATACAATAGATGTAGATGTAATATATTTTTATAAAGGAGCAAGCTCCTGCTAGGATTTGAAAAAACACATCCATAACTATAAGGACTAAAAATAATATTATTAAATTATTAAATGGCTTCAAGCTTAATTACTTACTCCAATATCTAGGATGCATTGCTTTTTGAGCTGCAACATTTTTAAAATATTTATGCAGGATTGAGGATGTTATATCAAGAATTATAATAACGTAACACCCAACTTCCAACAACACCGTCCATGTAGTCGCATATGCCAATTTACTTTTATAGAAAACTTGCTAGAATACAAAAATCAGTAATTCAGAAACGTGAATTGTATTTCAAAATTGTTTTTCAGAAAAAAAACCATATAATTTCAGAAAGGACCAATTGTAAAAATTGAGGAACCCCAGAGTTTTTAGTGGTTATGGTGCATGTCAACCACAACAGATTTTTGGGCTTCATCAATAATTTTTTCTGAGTAAATCATCATTTGCTTCATGATATCAGGAGCAATACACAGAATATTTCAATTGAATAATTGTGGTTCAACAAAAACTTAGGGTTTCCTCAATTCTTACAATTGGTCCCTTATAAAATTATTTTTTTAAATACAATTGATGCTTTCTGAAATACAATTGGAAAACGTGTAGTAATAAATAAACTAAGTATCTTACATGATATGTGTGCATTGTAAATAAAGTAAGATTCGCAAATATCGCCATTAACATAAATTCTCGATTAATGGAAAGAAAAATGTACGATTCAAATAATTCTTTACCAGATATCTTCGCCACGTATGATTTCTACAAAAAAGACTATTATATAAAATTACAAAAAAATATGATTACTACCTCAGAGTTGGTATCTTCATCCAAAGAAGAGACTGTGGATGCATAAATTACATTTTTAGCATAAGGACGTGGTTCGTGATTTCTCCACCTTTCCTGTAAAGGTTGAACAAGCCTAAGCATTTTTATACAAAACGGAATTAACGTTATGTCAAATGACACGAGGTAAATTGATGATTAACCTAAAATTTTCTCCTCTCCGAGTTTCCTAGTGATTATTCTTCCACAATTAAATTTTTGAACCATTTATTGTTTAATCTAAATTTTAGGGAACATAAAGAAAAATTGGTGACTTGGAAAAAAGGTTAAATAATGGGAGCTTGCTATTATAACGTTATTCAAACAGTTCTCTTCAGGCCAAGTAAACTTTAATTAAAAGCTAGAATTGTTCAAATATTTAGTTTTTATATAATTACTTTTATTTCTTGAATTTAATAAAAAATAATATGTTTTTATGAGTATCAAAATATTTATGTTGAAATTACTTGCGTCATCATCAATTTAAAGTTTGTTGAATTTCCAAAATTTTAGATGCGAGAAAATACAATTTCAAGTGCGTGAGGCACGTATTATTGTAGCTTATAACATGGTATATATTTTAAAATTGGATACAAGCTTTTGGTTAAATTGTTTACATAATTTAAACAAGAAAACTTATTTAATCCTTCTGACATGAAGTAATGTTTGACTTTAATTTATGAAAATATTTTAATTACTGATTATACAGGGTGTTCCGTTCGTATTTTAATAAATTAGTTAGAAATTTAAACCACAAAAATCGAAAAAAGTCTATTTTTTTAGATTTGGAACTACAGCGAGTTGAAATTTAGGTCATCGATTTTTTTTTAAATCAGAAAATCGGTAATAATAATTGAATCAATGTTGGTGGAGGTATAAAAAATATTACTACAAAGCTAAAACAATCTTGTTTAAATTGGTAATACTAGTCAAAATTAAAAAAAAATATTTTTCAATTTCTGAAACTTCTTTAAACTCTCAACACAGAAAACTCAAAAAATACAACCTTTTAAGGGGTCACCATTATTTATAAAAAATCAGAAAATCGGTAATTATAATTGAACAAATGTGCGTAGATTGAAAAAAAATATTACTAAAAAGCTAAAACATCCTCCTTAAGTAATGACTGTAAATTACAAAAATATTTAAGAAGATGTTGGAAATAAATAGAAACAAAAAAAATATATTTTTATATTTTTGAAAATTTGGACAAAGATGAGACCGACGATGTTTTTTGAAACTTCTATATATTCTCAACAAAGATAACTCAAAAAGTACAATAATTGAAAAAAATGCATAAACTGAAAACGAAATATTTTTTCTTTTAATATTTTAAGAACAATTTTTGTATTTCTATTGAGGGTGATCTTTGAAGTGATAACTTTTTAAAATGCACATTGGATAAAAAATTATTCTTGATTTTTAATTATTGTCGTTTAAAATTGCACCAGTTTTTAATTTCAACGTTTGGTAAACCACGAACGGAACACCCTGTATATCTGTTATCAGTAATAATAATTGAACTAATGGACGTAGAGATTGAAAAAAATATTACTTGAATGTTAAAACTATCTTCCATCGATTGGTAACAAATGGTAATGACTGTACCCAAAAAAATTTAGATTTTTTTGAGTTTTTGGGGTGTACATTTTTTGGAGGGTGTAGAGGGCAAGTGACCCTCTACATTTCATCCATATTTTATTATCTTCCATTTGCGGTACCGATTTTGAAAAAATTCGAAAAAAATTTTTTTGAGATATTTTGAAATTTTTCATGGAAATCGGTTTTTATTTTTTATCTCAAAAACTACAAAAGTTACTGGTTTCAAATTTTAACCAAAGGTAAACACTATAGATAAACGTATTTTAAAAAATATTTGGTTAAAATCGGTTAAGTAGTTTTCTTGAAAAAAATTCGCAAATTTTAACAGAATTTTGTTACAAATACGGCCCTAGACTACGCAATCTTTAAAGGAAAAATATAATTTTTACGGAATTTCGTGAACCATGTGATGGTGCGAATTTTAAGCTATTAAACGTTACAATGGTAAAAATAGTTTCGAAAATATTAATTATTTTCTAAGAAGTGAAAAATTTCAGACCGAAATTTTGATTTTTTGTAGTTTTTGGGGTGTAAATTTTTTTTAGGGGATGTAGAGGGCAAGTGATCCCCTAGATTTTATCCATTTTCTAATATCTTTCATTTGCGGAGTCGATTTTGAAATAATTCGAAAAACATTTTTTTTTTAGATATTTTAAAATTTTTCATGGAAATCGGTTTATATTTTTTTTTCTCAAAAACTATAAAAGGTATCGATTTCAAATTTGAACCAAAGTTAAACACTGTAGATAGACGTATTTTAAAAAATATTTGGTTAAAATCGGTTAGGTGGTTTTCTTGAAAAAAATTCGCAAATTTTAATAGTATTTTGTTACAAATACGGCCCTAGACTACGCAATTTTTAAACGAAAAATATAATTTTTACGGAATTTAGTGAACGATGTGATGGTGCGAATTTCAAGCTATTAAACGTTTCAATGGTAAAAGTAGTTTCGAAAATATTAATTATTTTGTAAGAAGTGAAAAATTTCAGACCGAAATTTTGATTATTTGTAGTTTTTGGGGTGTACAATTTTTTGGGAGGTGTAGAGGGCAAGTGATCCCCTACATTTCATCCATTTTCTATTATCTTTCATTTGCGAAGTCAATTTTGAAAAAATTCGAAAAAAAATTTTTTTTTTAAATGTTAAAATTTTTTAAGGAAATCGGTTTTTATTTTTTTTCTCGAAAACAATAGAAGTTACCGGAATCAAATTTTAACCAAAGATAAGCATCGTAGATTCACGTATTTAAAAAGATATTTGGTTAAAATCGGTTACATAGTTTTTTTGAAAAAAATTCGCAAATTTTGCCAATATTTTCGTACAAATACGGCCCTGGACTGCGTAATGTTTAACCAAAAAATATAATTTTTACGGTGTTTGGAGGGGAATATGATTGGGCAAATTTTAAGTTATTAAACGTGGTGCTAATAGTTTCGAAAATATTAATTATTTTGTAAAAAGTGAAAAATTTCAGGCCGAAATTTTGGCTTCAAACGGAGATTATGCTTATTTAAGCTACATTTTCTGTCATAACTCAATAACGAAAAGACATAACGAAATATATCTTTTTTTGTCATAAAGTGAATTGAAAAACCGTTTAGGGTAGGTTTTTAAAATCTGTGGGCGCCAGTGGCTCAATACATAGCGCGCGTTTGTGCCATTTTTTGAACATTTTACGGTCGATTTTACGTAAATTTTAAAGTGCCGATTTTTTTTCTCATAAATATTTATGTTATAAGCTAAATAAAAAATATTGCATCGTAATAGCTAACCCCTATCAAAAGTTACGAATTTTCAAAGTTCGCGTCGAAACAACAAGAAAAACGAAATGCAAATTTAAAGGCCCCAAATTAATATAAAAAATCAAGATATCAAAAAAAGGGCATGGATAGGAACAAAAACGGGTATCTTCTTTGTAAATCAAAAAATCGTGATTTTTTCGCACCGGTGGAACTTCAGATCAAAGCGATAACCATTTGGTACTTTTGCGTCCAGGAAAAATGCTAAATTTTCACACTTTACGTCTCGGCGCCGTGAAGTCACACCGTTGCGCTTGGAGATTTAAAAATTGTACAGGTTAATCCTCAGGATGTGAGAATAAAAGGGGTCAAATTTCGTCGCTTCGCTTTAAAACCGGACGAGGGTGTGATTTTTCAAAGTTAACGCTGACGAAATCCGGAAAAAAAGCAAGAAAAATCGACCGATTTTGGAATTTTCTTTCAGAGTATTAGGGTGCTTTGAAAAATTTAAAATTCGAACTTAGCTTAGAATCGACATTCGTCTTCATAATGCATCCAGAATTTTTTAAATCCGAGGAAAAAAATTGCCCTTTTCAGGACTTCGCGCAAAAGACGTCCGAATTTCAACTCTATAAAAAAAACACTTTCCCCGTTCCTTACGGTTTTAATATTATTGAAGATGTTGAAATTAAAAAAATAACAAATTTATTTTTTATTAATTTCTGAAATTTTTCATTAAGATAGTAAAATAATTTTTTAAATTTTTTTCGCGATTTTTTTTTAATATTTTAACAACAATTTTTGTATATCTATTGAAGGTGGTTTTTAATTTCGATATTTGGTGAACCACAAATGGAACACCCTCTATACAACTTGTATATAGAATTGTAAATAACGTAATAATATAAAAATCCCTACAGCTTTTACCATAAATTCATGTTTGTATATTTAATTTAAAATCAAAGCGTAGGTACTTAATTGTTACCTAAATAAACACGAAATTTTTGTGATAATTAAAGGAAAACACAAGCTCAACTTTACCAGTACATTATATTTTAATTAGTATTTCTTAAAAATACAAATGGGATAAAAAAATGGAGTGCGCTTTTTTCCCAAGCGAATATTAACCTAGTAAAAAAAACTGACTCTTATTTTTAATATAACTTGTTACACAAAAAAAATAATTTGATTTATTACAATTTTTGAGATGTTTAGATTTTATATAACTTCAAATAATTTTAATTAAAATGAGTTTCTGCCGAAAATTCGTTATTAGTGGATAAATTAAATCCATTAAAAAATTTTAATTATTTAAACCTAATAAATGAATAATTTTTCAGTAGTGTTATACAAATTATTTATTAATAATGGCTTTCATATTAATTAGTTGAGTAAGTGGATCTAATAAAGCACTAATTATTTCATGAAAATTTGAAATTTTAGAGAAAATTATTTACTAAAATACTAAAATATTTCATCTAAATTTTAATCTAAACAAAAATTTGGAATAGTGCTTTTGTTAAAACAAAAATTTTAACAGTAGATTACCTGTTTTGTGTTTGAGTGTTCTTTCAGTAATAAAATTCATAAAATTCATGTGACTTAGTAAGTGAGTTTACAATATATGATAAAACTTTAATGTGATTTTAAATTAGGATTCAATTGTTCTTTCTACCTGGCT
This sequence comes from Stenus bimaculatus, assembly GCA_963971135.1. Lineage (NCBI taxonomy): Eukaryota > Metazoa > Arthropoda > Insecta > Coleoptera > Staphylinidae > Stenus > Stenus bimaculatus. The sequence continues at coordinate 1,517,097 of OZ020183.1, forward strand.
GTTAAGAGTGGGTAGTGCATTTTGTAGTTGCAATGAAATTACCCTAATTTCCATAAAATAAAGGGGAAACTTTTGGCTCAGTACTTTTATATGCGCGTGATCGTTGCATAAAAGAAGAGGAAATTTTAAATGTCTAATTTATTGCTTAGCCTCTAGAAGAATGTAAAGTGTGTACAAAAATTTGTAACAAATTTCCAGCACAAAGTTACCCGAAACTTCTATATAATATGTCCACACTTATTCCTAAACTTTTATAATAATTGCATTAAAAAAAGTTTTAGTTTTATGGTTTGGCAGAGACGTTCCCTTTATTATATTCCTGGCTTCCAAACAAACTTTACCCAACTATTTATTTATTTAAAAAATTTCGAAAATTAATTCTTTGATGTTAATATACAAATATGATAAGTACTTTAATTAAAATATTTTCTTTAAGTTTATTTAGAAGTGTCGCAAAGATAAAGTTTAATTTAATTTAATTTAAACGTTTTGAAGATTATTAAACAACTATTTTCTGAGCGGTCACGCTAAAATACATCTAAGGAGTTTCCCCAAGTACAAACTTAACCATTTAAACTTTAAATTAATCCGTTTGTACTAAATTAATTTAAATGATAATTTATGCCTTCTATAATTGGTACGAAAATAATCGTTTGTAAATATTTAAAATTTAAATGATTTTAACAAAATATCGTTTTATGTTATTTGAGTTTGTATGTACAAAAGACCGTTTTTTTTTTTATAAATGAGGGTATCCACTTTATATTTTTATAAAAATGATTTATAAATTGAACCAAGATATTTCCTCGAACAATGAAATGCTTTATGTTTCCATGAATGACCATAATTCTTTGTCCCTTCAGAAAAATATTATTAATTTTAAATATAAAGTACGTTATAAATTTTATAGTTTAAAATAAATAAAAAAACCTCTACTACAATTTATCTTTCATTCAAGATATTTCATTATTATATTTCCCTTGAAATGTGTGAATGAATTTTTTGCCACTGTTTGTTTTCTGAGGTTCTTATTCTCATAACTCAAGTCATATATCAAGGACTATATTTGTGACCCACAGGAGATTTTCCTATCATCTCCGAAAGTAAAACAGTGAACTACTTCTACAGCATACAAAAAATTAAAATCGATTTTTTAATAACCTATAATTCATACAAAATTAAGTTATATATTGAAATAAAATTTAATTCAACTTACATTTTTAATTAAAAATATGTAGATCTTGAAGTGACGCAACAATTAGAAAATTAAAGCTCAATTGTAAACTTTTATGTAAGTATTATTGAAAAGCTATGTAAATTTAGAACTGAAAGTATTGTAAATATCAATAAAATGAATTTTAAAACGTGCCAATTTTCTGTTATTAAAAATAAAATGATGTTTTACCTAAAACAATATTCCATACACATATGATGTTGGAATTGTTGGATCTTTTTAACTGCGGAAGTAAATGCGATAGCAGAAGGAAATAAAAATCTGCACAATATGTTTTTATACGTTAAAATGGTATCAGTTCTTTACTTTACAATTTACTGGCTTTTCTGTTAAATTGTATTATGGTCTGCGGAAAAGAGCTTCATTGAATTTTTATGGACTCTAAAAAATAAAAATAGCTAGCTTTATTTCCCACATATATCATTCGACAACTAAACAGGTGCAGTAGGTTAAAAAATTAATAGTTCAGGGATTTATTTTTTGCGGATGCGAATATTTTAGTATTAAAGTTTTTGTTCAATTTAGGCCCACTCTGAATAAAATAATTTTATAACTCGAATAAATATCGTAAAAGAAATAAAGAGAGTTTATTTCATTTATATTTACTGTAGTCATGTTCCTTCAAAAGCTAATTGCCTAGCCTTTACCTCAAAGGCTGGTTTCGGTTCTAATTATCACAATTCACTAACTTACACATTCCCAACATCCCACTGAACTCATGATATTTTCACCAATTTTACTTATTTGCAAAATAATACAATATTTTTTCCATAATTAAATATTTTTCCAATTAAAATTATGAAAACTGTAACGACGCCCAAATTGTAGTTTGTTTTAAAATTTTAAAAATAAGTAAGAATATTTTTTTATTCTATGAAGAAAATGGTGTGGTAAAACTAAGAAAAGCATTAAATTCCTCTTAAATCCATTTCAGATGAAAGGAAAATTATATTTAAGTTGACAGGATATAAATTGTCATATAATATAAATTTTGAAATATATCTAATACGTGAGGAATGTGGGCTTATGATATTCCAACCTTTTATTGTATACTTCAATATTGACTTTCATTTTTTTGTGAACCTCAAATAAATAAATTTTATTAAAAATATAATTCGCAATAAATAATTGGAATAACTAAAATGTTACAATTAAAAGTTTGAAAATTTACACGAAAAACTACTTTGGGTATAATAGAAAGACTTCCTTAATATTACTTTTATAACCTAGGGCGTTGAGAAGGCAAACAACCATGAAAGTAAAAACATATTAAATAAAAACTTGAGAAAAGGAAGAAGATATTGGCTTACTTCCATTTATATCTGTGCCCCTAAAATTTACAATTTTAAATTACTACAGAAAGGTTTGCAAATATTGAATTTTATAGATTTTTAGGGAAATACAAAATGAATGCTTTAATAAGTCATAAAGTAAATACACCTTATCCCAATTTTGTTTGCATATTTGAGGGTCTAATGAATAATTTAACAAAGTCTTTTATTCGCTTGAATTGTTTTTGTTATACAAAAATTAATTGTTTTTTTATTCTTGTGGAAACCACCAAAAAGTTTAATATTTTTAGTAAATCAACTCAAATATAGTAAGAAAAACAAATGATAAACCCATAATCAATTTTTTTAAAACGATTTTTTGATGAAATGTAAAATAAAAAAAAATAAAATTTGGTGAATGCGCCGGGCGCGCAAACTACCTATATGTTTATAAAATCATTTTTAAGTTATGTTTCTATCATTTTTTCAAAAAGTTACTACCGTTATTTTTATAAAAATATTTTCATTGTAAAATAATGCTTGTGGTGTCTCTAAAATTTTATATGCACATAAATTTTAGATGTATACTTTACAATAGCATCACCTTGCGCAATAAGAAAAGATATATTGCTCATGAAAAATGATATAAAGTCAAATCGGTTACTACATAAGGTAAAAAATAAATAAGAATAATCTTTGACTTTTTACATTCATGAATAATTGTAATATTATCAATTTAAGCTCTACTGTGACTGCAAATGTTTAAATTTAATAAAATTTGAAATGTTTTTGGTAAATAATGTAGTGTTTTGCAAGTTATTACTATGTAACAGATTTAAGAGGATGTCACTAAAATTTAAAATATAAAATTATAATCAAATTTCATAATAATATTTTCAATGAAACTGCATTTTATGTTATAAAATTATTTTTATATGCATTTTTAATTTAATTTCAACGTTAAAAATATGCGTAAATGAGTTTGGTTTGTTTTAGCAAGCATGTTTGTAAATACAACTTTAATATTTACACTCACTTTTAATCAAATAGACATGTTTTTTTACTCTTGAAGTTTTGGTTGATTTATAGTTTTAAAAAATAAATCTTTTCCACGCAATTAAAAATATAATTGAAAAATGTTTTTTTGATTACACCCAAAACAATAACCATCAGATTTAAAGAGAGTCTATTCAAATTTTTTTAATCCCTTGAAAAATAAATAAATAATAAATAAATAGTTTATTCATAATGTTACAAGTTTTAGTAATATAAAAAACATTTGCTGTACAACTTCAACAAATAGTGCAATTTTTACAAAATCTCATTTTTTTAATGTTTTTTTTTGGAATTTTTCAACTAATTTAGGTTTATTTTTTGCAGAATTCTCTCATTTACTCAAATATGCCGTAAAATAAATTCTAGCTCATGTGGTTATTTTTTTACAAATTTTTAAAAATCATCCAGCAGCTTTAACAAATTAAATAGTGCCATTTTTACAAAATCTCAATTTTTTGATGTGCTTTTCGGAATTTTTCATCAAACTTAGGTTTATTTTCTGCAGAATTCCCTAATCCACTCATATCAACCGCAAAATAATTTCTAACTCTCGTGGTTATTTTTTTATAAATTTGTATTGTAAAAATCATCTTGCAGCTTCAACGAGCTAAATATTGCAATTTTTACAAAATCTCAATTTTTTTAATGTAATTTTCGGATTTTTTTAACAAATTTAGGTTGATTTTTTGCAAAATTCTCTCATTTACTCAAATAAGCCGTAAAATAAATTCTAGCACATGTGGTTATTTTTTTACAAAATTTTAAAAATCATCTTGCAGCTTTAACAAATTAAATAGTGCAATTTTTACAAAATCTCAATTTTTTGATGTGCTTTTCGGAATTTTTCAATAAACTTGGGTTTATTTTCTGCAGAATTCTCTAAGTCACTCATATCAACCGCAAAATAATTTCTAGCTCTCGTGGTTATTTTTTTATAAATTATTAAAAATCATCCTGCAGTTTCAACAACTTAAATAGTGCAATTTTTACAAAACCTCAATTTTTTTAATGTTCTCTTCGTATTTTTTCAACAAATTTAGGTTTATTTTTTGCAAAATTCTCTCAATTACTCAAATAAGCCGTAAAATAAATTTTAGTTCACGTAGTTATTTTTTTACAAATTTTTAAATATCATCCTGCAGCTTCAACAAGTTAAATAATGGAATTTTTACAATATCTCAATTTTTTTAAAGTTCTTGTCGGAATTTTTCAACAAACTTGAGTTTAGTTTTTGCAGAATTCTCTAATTTACTCAAATAAGTAGTTACATAAATTCTAGCTCACGTGGTTATTTTTTTATAAATTTTTAAAAATCATCCTGCAGCTTCAACAAGATAAATAGTGCAATTTTTACAAAATCTCAATTTTTTTTATGTTTTTTTTCAACAAACTTAGGTTTTTTTTTGCAAAATTTAATAATTTACTCAAATAAGCCACAAATTAAATTCTAGCTTACTTGGTAATCTTTTTATAAATTTTTAAAAATCATCTTGCCTCTTCAACAAGATAAATAGTACAATTTTTACAAAATCTCAATTTTTTAAATGTTCTTTTTTGAATTTTTCCAACAAACTTAGGTTTATTTTTTACAGAATTTAATAATTTACTCAAATAAGCCACAAATTAAATTCTAGTTTACTTGGTAATTTTTTAATAAATTTTTAAAAATCATCCTGCAGCTTCAACAACTTAAATAGTGCAACTTTTACAAAATCTCAATTTTTATAATGTTCTTTTCGGAATTTTTCAACAAATTTAGGTTTATTTTTTTCAGAGTTCTCTAATTTATTTAAATTAATCGTAAAATAAATTCTAGCTCACGTGGTTATTTTTTTTATAAATTTTTTTATAACATCTTTCAGCTTCAACAATATAAATTGTACAATTCTTACAAAATTTCATTTTTTTAAATGTTCTTCTTAAAATTTTTTAAAAATTTCAGATACATATTTGCAGAATTTTTTAATTTATTCAAATCAATTGCAAAATTAATTCCAGCACATGTGGTTATTTTTTTACAAATCTTTGAAAGTCATCTTACAACTTCAACAAGTAAAATAGTGCAATTTTTACAAAATCTCAATTTTTTTAAATGCTGTTTTCGGTATTTTTCAACAAACTTGGGTTTATTTCTTGCAGAATTCTCTAAATTATTTAATTCGACCGCAAAATAGATTCTAGATCAAGTGGTTAATTTTTTATAAATTTTTAAAAATCATGCTGCAGCTTCAACAAATTAAATTGTGCAGTTATTACGAAATTTCATTTATTTAAATATTCTTCTTAGAATTTTTTAATAAACTTTGATTCATTTTTTGCAGAATTCTTTAATTTATTCAAATCAACTTTAAAATTAATTCTAGCACATGTGGTTATTTTTTTACAAATCTTTGAAAGTAATCTTACAACTTTAACAAGTAAAATAGTGCAATTTTTACAAAATCTTAATTATTTTAATATTCCTTTTGGTTTTTTCAATATACTGGCAGAACAGGGACGGATTTATATACGGTGTAAAAGGGCTGCAGCCCTGGCCCTCTCTTTTTGGGCCCTTCAAAATTGCAACTTAAAAAAAATTAAAAAATTAATGCTAATATTTTGGGATGAGTCTAATTATGTAGTAACCCCCATAGCAAATTTTGCTGCAACTTTTTTATTTCTCGCTGAAAAATTGAAATCAATAAAATGGTTGTATTTTCGTGGATTGAATTTTTTTCTGTGGCACACTGTATTTGGATTTTTGCTGAATAAAGGATAATCCAACAAAATAAAAACTCTATCAGTTTCTTTGTGTCTGACGTAAAAGCAGTTTTTTTTTTAAATTGAACCATTAAAGAAGATTGCTAATAGCTAACAGCCACTTAGTTGTAACTAGATATTCGCCAATCGTTAAAATACATATTCGTTAAATTTTATTTTTCAATAAATCATTAAGCAATGTCTTGACAGTAAAATAATATTTTATGTCTCTTGCATCCATTTTATAATTAAAAACTAAATTTAAAAATGACTTCGCCGGAAATTCTTGTTTGGAGGATGTTCTAATTGTCTTTATTGACACAATTATTTACTTGAAGGTGATTTGATTACTTATGTATATTAGGTATAATATAAGTTCCTTGAGTTTCCTAATAAAGTTGTCCCTTTTCTTGGTGTCTAAAAAGGATAAAGCGTTAGATGCTTTAGGCTTATTTCATTAGAAACACCCCACGTAGTTCTTCCTTTATTGCACGGTCACAATAAAATTCTATTAATAACTTGCAATTAGGAAAAAATATTAAATGTATTCTTTTATTTACGAGATACAATTGAATTTATTTTAGAATCTTCATAAAAATTATCGACTTAAAAAATAATAACAAAAAATTTCTTGTTGAAGTTTAATGTTATATAAAAGTATAGTTTCTAAAAATACTTTTAATTAAACACAAAATTGTAATTAATGAAATTCGTGTCGAGAGTTATCCTATAAAAATTAAATTGGATTTTGTCCCAAATTAAGTTCTTCCCTTTTCTCATTAGTTGTACTTTCGTTTTCTGGGAATTATTTTATTTGCTCAGACATCGCATATTTGAGTTTTTTAATTAAAAAATGGTTAATTTTAAAATAATTGGATATTAAAAATTCTTTTTTTGTTTGCAGGTGTTTTGTGATGCGTGCCGAGTAAGTGGACCTTAAAGTTTGCATAAACTCAGCCAAGTTATGTGGTGGATAATCTGCATATTCCTGTTTCTACCTGGTTCGGTGATATCTCGTCCAAACTGTGGTGGTGTGCTTATCGCGACGAGAGGCATAATCCAATCTCCAAACTTTCCTAATAAGTTTCCTGTGCCGATCCATTGCGAATGGATCATAGACGCTCAGCATGTAGGATCACTTAATTCATCAATTATAGTGTATTTGACACAATTGTTCCTGTTCGAGGGTTTAAACTTTAAGGAATATCAAGTATATGATAAGACATATCAATTAAATGGAAGAGACGTGCATACTGTCACAGAAAACAATGTTACTAGAGTCAGCTACATTCAGAGCAAACAAGACTACTTGGTGATTACATTGAAACTAGACTCCATTGAAAGTACACATCTAAGAGTATTAGATCATTTACTTGATGTGTATGGATTTAACATTACGTATGAGATCACTACAGGTCCACCCAGGGTTGATCGTTGCACTATGATGGATTGTGGATTTACTGGAATCTGCTACGATCACTACAAGTAAGAACTCCCTCAAATAATTCTAAAACAAGTATTATTTTAACCTTCCGATCACCAGGTGAAATTTTAAGCACACAAGTTCAGGTGGGGTTACTTTATGACCCCATTAGTTAACAACTATTATTGAGTACTTTTTTCACTGAAATATGGCCAAAAAAAGTGGTACATATTTTTGATTTACTTCTTTTGGTCGTTCACCCCAAACAAAATGGTTCTTTTCGAATTTATATTAATTTAAAAATAAATGCATTTTAATCATTTAATCACTGGGGTCGCTATGTGACCCCACATGGTTATCGGAAGGTTAATTTAGCTCTAGACGAGTTTAGAATTTTCTTTCCTATATTAAAATATGTTTTTATTAAAATAATTTTAAACAATGGAGGTTTTTTGTATTGAATTTTCTAATTAACTTAAAGCTGATTATTATATAAGAAATTTTGTTGTACACACAAAAACTAATACTGCAGTTAATCCTTGGAGCAAGAAAGTCATCTAATAAATGCAGGCTTTAAATTAAATTTGTGGAGTAAGTAAATTAAATTTAATTATTCAAAGAAATGTTTTGGTAATCTCTTTTGATTAAAGTTTTCTCGGGAGCTAAATATACATCCCAAAGGATAATTGATATAGATGAAACTGGATTGAAGTTTCATCTTACAATTTCCTTTCTAAATGGACCATAACCTTTGTTTATTCAGTGCTTATTTCCGTATTATGTGGTTCCTTTAAACCCACTAAAAAGCCTAGATAAAGGATCAACGCCTTATAGCGGCATTCTGATGACCACTTCAATTTAATCTTTAGTGTAATGTTTTAACATAGAAAGGACCTTGATGATAGAACTATTTCAACAAAATGCCTAAGCCTATTTAGAATGTGTAATAAAATAAAATTATAACAATACTCGTAATATTCAATATTTATTAGAGCATATTTAAGGATGTGTAATCAGGATTAATTTAATTGTATTTTTGCGTTCAAAACGAATAAATCACGTAATTAGAACGATTTCATGTTAACACGATCATTTGTGTATACGGAATTAATTAATTTTAACCATAACTACTCCTATAATACGATATTGAACACAAGTGTCTATAACAAAAGCCACTAATTCATAACATTGTTATCCACCTCATTCCTCACATAATAAAATAATGAAATTACTATTTATTGATCGCTTACATAATATTTTATTACGAAAATTTAAATTTTTAAAATTATTTTCATCAAAAACTTAGAAGTGAAGCTAAAAAACATAGTAAGATTTTTTTTAGCAATTTTTAATTTTACAAAAACATCAGAAATGAAGTGCAACTAAAGAAAAACAAAAAGATAAATAGGATACTTCGTTTTTCATAAATTCTCATCTTTTCATCTTCATAAACACTTCATAGACTGCACATAAAGACTCTTTATAGACATTTTCTTTGTTCATAGATTCTTCATAGGGTTTTTCGCGTTTTTAAAGAAAACGGTAAGTTTTATCATAAAATTAGTTCAAACAAAAATTGTAAATCAAATAAATGTCTATAAAAATTTTCTTAATACTTTTTTTTCTAAGAGCCACCGTTTCTGAGATATACCGATTATAAAAGTTGTAATCTTCATAATATGCACATTATTCGTTAGATTCATAATCGTCTAATATTCACGATAACGGGTACATTTTTTAACCAAATTTCAAAAACACGGTCTCAAATTAAAGGCAAATGTTTGTTTTATAATCCAATCGGAATGGATTTTTTTAAGCGACGCGAAAGCTTTTAAAAGCGCTCCCGAAAAAGTCAATTTTTTCGCGGTTTTTTCGAGCGTCCTCCGCGCCGACTTTAAAAAATGGTGGATGCGCCGGGTTAGGAATCGAAACGACCAAATCGGGCCCCCTTTTTTCCCACATCCTCATTTACTATATCCAAAATTTCGGATCCTCTGTCCTGTGGCGAGGGCGAATTTTTCTTTGAAAACGTCAAAATGTCGCGTTTTTTTGCGAAAAAAAAAGGTAATATTGCTTAGCTTTTGACTGTAGTCGGAGGGAAAAAATCGCGAATGGCATTTTCGTAAAGAGGAAACAGAGTTACATACCAATAGTGGAGCACTTTTTCAAAAATTTTGTTTGAATCTCATACTCTGACGTTTGAAAATCGGAGTACAATATTGGACATTTTTTAACGAAATTTAAAAAATCGTACCTACCAAACGACTATACCGATTTTTACGAGACGTGGCTTATATTATGGATAAAAGTACTATTAATACCCAGAAAAATAATTGGTTTTATCCGGTGCGTCCAGCGGCGGCGGGTTTTTTTTTTCCAAAAGCGTAGAAAAATATCGATTAAAAACGGCGCGTAGAGAAAATTGGTAGAGGAAATGGGGCCAAGACAAGACAAAAAATTAAAAATCGCTACACGTGACCTGCAAGAGAATTGATCGAACGATGTCGGTTTGAAGTTTTAGAATTTATATCTTTTTATTTCACCTCACACCGACCCATTAAAGTGAAAATTCTGTTTTTTCAACCCCCAGTGACCAAAATAATCGAAGTAAGGTAACGACACATCCTATCGTCTAACTAAAATATGCGTTGGAATGATATTTTCATGTACTACTACACGACGCATTGCCTTTTTTCAATTTCAAAAAAAAAATTTTAAATATTATTCGCGAAAAAAACTTCGTAAAAAAATGCGATTTAAAAATTTTTTTTACCCTCCTGCCCCTTCATCGATTTTAACGATGATAGCTTATCTTAAAGGTTTTTGCATAAGCTTTCACACAAAAAAAGATTCATTTTGATATTTCTATTCGTTTAGAAGTTATGACCGAATAACCGTTGAAAATTTGAAAATTTCACTTTTGGAAGGAAAAATTGCTATGAAATTTTTGATTAATCGGAAAATAATTAATTTTGACCGAACAGTTGGCCGATTAGAACGATTTATGGCTTACATTGACCGATAGAAAAATATTTTTACTTGTATTACAGCTTCAGTGATGTGTATACGTGGCGTACTTATGCATATTATGAATATTACAACTTTTTCAACTTTTATAATCGTTATATCTCAGAAACGGTGACTCTTAGGAAAAAAGTATTGAGTCATTTTTTATAGATAATTATATGATCTACAATTTTTGTAGGATCTAATTTTATGATAAAACTTACTGTTTTGCTGAAAAACGCGAAAAACCCATTTTTAAGGCCTTTGACCTTGAATAAAATTTTGTCCAGGTGCGGGATCGATGGGGACTTTTCAGAATTCATTTATATTGGTGTTTCGAACATTCATACCAATTTTTAGCTCTACGCTAATTTTTGCACTTTTACTACTATTTTTAGGGCTAAATTGACTAGACTACCTTTCATAAACTCTACATATAGACTCTTTTTAGATATTTCCTTTTTTTATAGATTCTTCATAGGGTCTGTGTCTTTTTTTTTAGCTTAATTTGAAGATAATAAAATACTTTTCTAGATCACAAAACTGATTTCTTAGCTGAGACAATTTTTTCATGAATACTTCATTTTTTATAACCTTCCATCTCTTCATAGACGTTTTATAGTTCATTAATAGTTTCTTCGTAATCTCCTCCTCTCTAGACAGACTTTAAAAAAAAAATGTATTTCCTCGAATTGGTCATCAAAATGTTTCTTCTAGAATTTTGTTCGCTGAAAAAGAGAGTTAATGGTACTCCTTTGGTACTTAATAGACTTCATAGCTTTTCATAGACTCTACATAAATATTCTTTCTAGACCTTTTCTAATTTCATAGACTCATGATATGCCTAATTTCTCTTTACAGACTTTTTTAAAATTAATTTCCTCGAATTGGTCATCAAAACTATACTTCAACAATTTAGTGGTCCACAAAAAGAGTTGATAATACTCCTTAGTTTTTTGTCTCAAAAATTCAGCAACCTATTTCGTACCAAATTACAATCATCCAATAAAAATATTCATAATTTGTGATGCCCAATATAAAGATAATAAAATACTTTCCCAGATCACAAAACTCATTTCTTAGCAGAAACACTTCATTTTTCATAACCTCCCATATCTGCATAGATGCTGGATATAGACCCTTCATAAGTTCTTCCTCTCTTTGCAGATTAAAAAAAAATTTATTTCCTCGAATTTGTTATCAAAATTTTACTTTAAAAATTTTGGTTGTACAAAAAAAGAGTTGATGGTACTCCTTCGTTTCTGGAGCTCAAAAATTGAGCATCCTATTTCGTGAGGAATTATAATCATCTGATCCAATAAAAATATCCATAAATTGTTAAGCTTAATTTGAAGATAAAAAAAATCACAGTTGAAACTATATTTTTCCATCGATATTTCACTTTTCATAAACTAGCATGTTCCCATAGATTTTGTAGACGCTTCATAGACTTTTCATAAACTCTTCATATATTCTATATAAAGACTGTTTCTGGACCTTTCTATTATTCATAGACTCTTCATAGCCTCTTCCTGTCTTCATAAAATTCCTCGAATTGGTCCTTAAAACTTAGATATAGTGTTCATTCAAACAAGAGTTGGTACTTCTTCATTTTTTTGATCTCAAAAATAGAGTATTCTATTTCGTGACGAATATCCAGATCAGAAAACTCATTTTTATCTGTGAAATCATTTTTTTTCATAGATCCTTCATTTTGTACAGTTGGTCCCAGCTGAAAGTAGGACAAAAGTAATCACGATCGCGTATTCTTTGTCCTGCTTCCAGGTGGGAGCAAATTTACTAAAACTCAGAATTGGTGTAACTAAAAATGATAATTTTCTTTAAAATAATATTAAAACCTTAATAAGTGAAATGTGCAGTGAGATTTAGGACTGAAAATGTTGGTAATTACTTAGCCAATCATATTAATGACTACATTTATATATTTGCATAATGAACCATGCCTTAATATCAGTATCATATCCTTTGTCTAAAATTTCTGCCATTTAGTTTAATGCTGAGCACAAATAGATTTTAGTTATTTTAGCGAGTACATGAAGCGTTGCAACCCTTTCATTAAACATATTATAACTCTTGATTAACAGTCTTTGTAATTATTTTAGCCGCTTCAGCTGCGACTGCTTTTCTGGGTATGAAGGATCTAAATGCTCTTTGGGACCTAACTCTCTCTGTACTAGAAGAACCTGCAAGAACGGTGGCACGTGCGTGTAAGTACTTTTGAATGTAATTATTATTTATTCGCAATGTCGTTAAAGAAGCTTATTATACGTTTAAGGGTAATAAGTATCTACTTGCATTAACGCTTTGCAATAAATTACGTAAGCTGAGCTTTTAAAAGTCGCTTTTATTTACTAATAACTTTTTATGTATTTAGGAAAGTTACTCAATCTTCCCAAAGTTTTTATTAGATATTTTTGATAAAGTAAATAAAGTATTTTAAAGAAGCCTCTGCGTTTTATAGGGGACATATAAAGCTAAAAGATTAAATATCGAAAAGAATGAATTAAATAATGTAGTTTATGTTTTCTTACCAAGCACATCAGTCTTTTATTTTGGAACTCTTCCAATGATATACTTCTTCAAGACGACAGAATTACTTCCGATCACAAATACTCTTTCTTTTGCTATTTGACTACTCGACGCTTAATATCCTTCAATGTCACTTTTTATTCTTAGTCGTTATTTGAATTTATTAGTAGACAGAGATAAGGATTTTCTTTCGAAAGGAGTCTATTTGAGTTCATGTTATAATAAAAATAGTAATTATAAAATTTTAATATTGGTATAAGTAATAAAATGCAGGCTTTGCAGTGTGAATTATAGGTTTACATTAGTTTTAAAATAATTCCTCTTGGGTCGTTATTTAACTTCAGAGCTTCAGTAAAGACATGTCAAGCTGAAAATCAAATAGTTTTAAAAGTGCTGATGCAAAAATATCAATACAAAATCATTCAATCATAATGTCAGACGGACATATATCCGGAATTGTACCGTATAAGTTTATAGCTGTCACATAAAAAGCTTCAATATAAAAAAAGGATTGCTAATGTTATATTTCTACGTCTTTGTGGGACCATTTTAGCTTTTTAATATTTTATCACGTACTTCGCATGAACTTACCATACAAAATCGCTGGCTTTAGCTCATATTAAAACAACTCCTTTCTTCAAAAATGTGTTGATGTATATATATGACACTAAAAATTTCCCATTTTTAATGGAAGAATTACACCAAATTACCCTATTAAATTAAAATTCTTAGTATTTTTAAAAAACCATTACAGATGCTTTTATTGCAAATCCTTCTTAAATCTCTCATCTTTGATAAAACACAAAAGGAATTAAGTGTTTGCGCAATAACAGAATCGATTTTACATTGTTACGTTAAATTTGTGCTTAACAGTAACTACAAAGCTGGAAAACAAATAATAAACAGTTTTAAGAAAATCCTTATTCGATAGGAAATAATTCTTCTAATTTTTTTGGGAAAACACATTAATCAAACAAATTTATAAAATGTTAAGATGGAATATTTTTTACATCTTATTATCACTTGAGTTAGAATCATAAATTTTCCCTGCCAAGTTCAGTCTTGGAATGTCGTCTAACGATGAGAGTTGGAAAAATAATTATGACAGAATTATTGATTTAGAAAAATTATAATGTAACTTACTAAAATTAAATTGTTTAATATCAATGAAATTTAGGAGTATATTATAACCTGCGAATGTAGTTCTCTAGTGTCTTTAAAATTTACCATGTTTGGTTTAAGGAAAGGAAGTTCGTTCAATGGATCGTAAATGTAGATATTCCATGCAGTTGTAAACTCGAGTTATAACCTACTTCTCTTACTCAATTTCTCAGAAACTAAACATTCAAAAGTTTTGATATATTGTTACAATGTTCATTGTACATACGTGCTTCATTATATTATTTGTAAAAATTGGTTATGGTGTAGAATAGTTATTTTTACCACGCATTAATCGATTTTGCTTGCAAATAAAAGGTTTGTTCCTACAGCTTCAAAAACCGTACATTGGTGAACACGGTCATGCGCAATTGATAAAACACGTTCCATGATGTTACGTAGGATCATACAAGTTTTTGTTCCAACAAAACTTAACGCCAATTTTAGGTTTGCCTTAGAATTTTTTTTATTTAAATTAATCGAATAGTTTATGAACTATTATACTCCAGTCAACGAATTATAATTTGCATAGTTGTAAATTTTTGTACAGTGGTAGGGAGAAGTTCCATGAACAAGATACTAAATATCCTGATCTCTGGGAGATGAATGGAAGGGTGGCAGTTCATTTCAAGGTCACTTTTTTTCAAAATAACTCGTAAACCGTCGTCTTTAGCAAAAAATACCCTGTTACAAAATTAAACTAAATAAATTTCCCTACAAAACAGGTCATAATAATTTGAATAGTTTGAGAAACGAAGGGGATGGAAAAGAGTTGAAATTATTATAAATAATGTTTGTAGATTCTCTGAAAATACTCTAAATATCCTACATAAATTAGGGCTGAACGTGTACCAATGATTTTGCGATGAATTGTCAATAAAATTCAGCTGGAGTAATTATTTCAAATCTACGGATAATTGATTAGATGATCAGCACTTGTCGAATGTACGATACCCTATGGAGCATACTGATTCTATATGGTTTCGTGATGTTCTGAGAAGTCATTGTTGGAACAAAGCTATATAGAAGAATATGGTCTTTTAAAATATGTATGACAATTTCAGAAAAGATACTTTGAACTCAATCTAGTGATGTTAACAAGTGTGGCGTTTCAAATTAAAAAATCCTACAGATAAATTTCTAAGAATTACTGATTTTTTTAAATTTAATTTTTTTTTGAGATACATTAGATAAAAAATTTTTGATTTTTTTGAGTTTTTGAGGAGTAAAATTTATTTTTGGGGTTTGAAGAGGGCAGGTGAACCCTTACATTTCATCCATTTTTATTATCTTCGACTTTGAAAAAATTTGGAAAAAAATTTTTGAGAAATTTCTAATGGAAATCAGTTTTATTTTTTTTTCTCTAAAACTATAAAAGCTACCGATTTCAAATTTTTACTAAATGTAAACACCGTGAATAGACGCGTTTTAAAAAATATTTGGTTAAAATCGGTTAAATAGTTTTTTTGGAAAAAAATCAAGTCTCTATGATGTTTCGATCAAAAGTTATAAATTTTTATATAAAATATGCCATTCTAGTAAATGAGTAAAGGTGTATTTTTAAAAATTCATATTTCCCTTAATAACTAAAATTAAGCAACAAAAATGGGTACAGATAAGTTTTTAAAAACTACCGATATAACCATATTAAATTTTTTAAAATACATTACCTAAAAATTTTTTGATTTTTGGGGTGTAATTTTTTTTGGGGGGGGGGGGGGGTGTAGAGGGCTAGTGACCACTTACATTTCATTCATTTTCTGTTATCTTTCATTTGCGGGATCAATTTTAAAAAAATTCTAAAAAAAAATTTTTTAGATATTTTTAATTTAAGGCTTGAAAATTTTTATGGAAATCGGTTTTTATTTTTTTTTTCTCAAAAACTATAAACGTTACCAGTTTCAAATTTTTACCAAAAATAAACATCCTAGATAGATACGTTTTAAAAAATATCTGGTTAAAATCGGTTAAATAGTTTTTTTGGAAAAAATTCGCAAAGTTTTGGTAAAATTTTGGTACAAATACGGTTCTGGACGGCGCAATTTTAAACTGAAAATTAAAACTTTCACAGAACTTAGTGGAGGAGGTGACTGTGCGAATTTTAAGCTATTAAACGTCTTAGTGGTGCTAATAGTTTCGAAGATATTAATTATTTTGTGAAAAGTGAAAAAATTCAGACCAAAATTTTAGCTTCAAATGGAGATTTTGCTTATTTTAGCTGCATTTTGGGTGATAACTCGAAAACGGAAAGAGATAGCGAAGTGATTCTTTTTTTGACGTAAAGTGGATCTAAAAAGCTTTTAGGAAAGGTCTATAAGGTTGGGTTAAAATTTAATTTGAAGGGTGAATTTGACCTATAAATACGGCTTTTAAAAATAAGATATCAAAAAATTTTTTTTTCGTTATTTTTTGCAAATTCAATATACCCTATGCGTGGGAGCTTTCGATTCAAAGATTAGATTCTAAAGTGTTTTTAAAATTGAAAATCCGTTAAAAAGTGACCTGGCGTGAGCCACTTACCCCTAAAATCAAAATTTCGAGTTTATTTCTACGTAATTTCCCAACGCTACCAAATATAAAAAATCTGAGTACCCTATACACTTTAGAAAATATTCCTTTTTAAAGTTGCGAAAGAAAATTGCAAAAATTTTGAAAACTGCGGGAGGCAGATGGGCCCAGGTTAGATCGCGATTTACCCGATTTTTTGAACATTTTACGTTCGATTTTTTTCCAAGGTCCAGGGTAAAAATTTCAAGGTGCCGATTTTTTCTCTCATAAGTAGATTCCAAATAAGTAAAATAAAAAATATTCGAATAATACAGGTTGTTCCGATGAAAAGTTACGAATTTTCAAAGTTCGCGACAAAATAGCGCGAAAAATAAAGCGTCACTTTGGGGGCACCTAAACGACATAAAGAGTAAACGCATTAAAAAACTCCCCTCTTAAGGTAAAACGTTTAGATGAGGAATTAGGCAACCGCGATTTTTTCCTCCTGTCGAACTTTTAATTGAAGCCAAAAAGTTTTGGTACTTTTTCCTTCCGAAAAAAAAAACGGTAGAATTGTACAGTTTGTGTCTCGGGGCTGTGACGTCACACCTTTGCTTAAAAATTGGTCTCGGTAATCCCGATGATGTTAGAATAAAAGGGGCCAAATTTCGTCGTTTCCCTTTAGAATCCGACGTAGTTGCGATTTTTCAAAATTAACGCTGCCGAAAACTCGAAAAAAACGAGATAAATCGACCATTTTCGGGAATTTTTTTCAAAGTGTCGGGGAGGTCCAAAAAATTTAAAATTCGAACCACACTTGGAATCAACATTCTTCTTTACATCGGAACTGAAATTCTTAAAATCGGACGAAAAAAACACCCTTTCGGACGCTCCTCGCAAATTTGGGGTAAAAATACAAAATGGGTCGTATCTCCACCGTCTTCAAAATCCGGTCCTTCATAACATTCGGGGTGAATGTCGGACATGCTCTTTGGGGTGGTTTGCAGGTATTGAGGTGACATTTTTCTAGTTGCACCCCACTGCCACGTCACTTCAGTGCATGCTACTGTATTTATTAAAAAGTGTTTTAGACTTGCCACTTTGCTGCCACGTCACTTGAGTGCCACTTTGTTGCGCGCCCGGTCTAAAAGAAAAATACACCTTAGCGACAAATAAAATAGTAAATATTATAAATTTCAAAGAAAAAACTTTTAATTAAATTTTTAAATTAAAAAGGAAATTAATATTGCCGATTACTTTTTAATAAATGCAATTTCAAAAAGATTTCTGGTATACATCTAGCAGCTTTAATAAATAATTTCCGTTTTCATCACGTTTACTTAAAAACTTTAGTTTTCATAAAGGTAATATCGATAAAATTATTTTTTAGTTTAATCCTTAACAATAAAATAATAGAAAAACTGTATTTTTAACTTTCATATATTATTTTAAAACCTTTATAAAGTCTTAATTATAATTAGGAGTAAACTGATGTGTAATAAAATATCGTTATATTTGTCTATAATAAATGCAAACATAGAAACTGCAGTAAAACTAAGCTCCTTTTAACTCAAATTTATAATGAGTTACTTGATGGAAATCGTGAACTTTAATGAGTATCTCTTTGTAGATAAAATTTGTATGTGTATAAATTCTTAGTGAATTGTTTGTTTGCACTTGAAGGTGCTTTGAAATTTGTTTTACTTTACAAGATTTTTCAAATAAACATGAAAAATTGTAATTCCCCAGTCCTTAACCAATTGGATGTAGACACACTTTAGGTTTGTAATGTAGATAAATTGATATTGGCACTTCAGGGTAGCATCTTGTTTCTTGAATGTGTATAAAAATAGTAGTATAGTCTCCAGGGTCAGGCAGAAAGCTTTCTTTTCTTATTTTATATCAAGCGTGGGAAAGCAAGTTTTCAAGTTTTCACAGCACATCACCTCTACAAAACGCTTTAAACGCTTTTCCTCTTCATCTACTTTTAAGTGTCAATGTAATTTATTTTTACCAACTTTCGTTTTTGAATTTTATTAATAAAATGCGTCACGAAATACAGGATATCCCAATTTAAACTAGTTTTTTTTTTAAATAATCGTTGTTGAGACCCTGTGAATTTTGTGCGTTTATACCTAAATTAGGTAATATTGGTAAAATTTACTGTTTCAAACGGTTAAAGAAGGCACAATTTTGTAGAAAAGTTTTGATTAAAATAGTCTTCCCTTTGATAAAAGAAAAGCAAATTAAAGAAAACTTTGTGAATTTCGCTTACCTTGCATTATTTGGCGACACATTATATAAATTGGTAAAAAAGTTTTTAAATTTTCTTGTTCCAAACCCGGTCGACAGTTTGGGAAATGTTTTTATTTAGGTGGTTTCGTATTTAGCATTTAACTTTATTAAACTTCTTACGACCCCCAGCTTAAACTAAGAGTATTTTTGAAGCTTACAAATTGGGGTCTTAGTTGTAAATAGCTTTCACCGCGTTTTAGAAGCGCCTGGTTTCATTCCAATTCTGTTTGCACTACAGTGAAATGTATCAATTGTTCGTACTTTAAAATCAAAAAAACATCACCCTTTTAACTTTTACTAATTGATTGGATAATACAAAATTCGTTTTTATGCAAACGCGTTATGCATTCGTTTACTGTATAATCGTGCTTTTGCATAGGAATTGAAAAATGGCACGATAACACATTTAAATATTATTTATGATGCGTTTTATTTTATTCATAAAATAAACCGAATTAATTTGTTTCCATTGTAGGTTTTATCTAAAAGATAACGATTAATTTAAATCAAAACATATTTTATTGTTTTATCCAATTATAGAGTTCTTTACATCTGGTCATATACTACAAAAAATGACAATAACTACGATAAGAGTGGATTTAATGGATTTTCGAAAGTGTAAACACCACCTGCTTCAAAGCACTTTGAAAACAAATTAAACTTGGCGTGGAATTGATAGATGACATATGTACTATATCACGTAACACCAATTTTTGCAAAATCGGGTGATAAAAAATGAATCGGTGCAAAACCTTCAGTGTGAAAATCGTAATATTAAGCCACACGTGGGTTAAATTTGAGGTATGAAAAATTAAAAATTTTATCCTGGAAAACTGTCTGCAAGGATAAATAAATTTGAAGAAATATATTATTTTTTAAATGGTTGCTTCAATTATGTTTATGAAAATTATGTACGCCAAATAATTTCACAATAAGCAATTCATCATAACCCTCAGAACTCAGAAGTGAGTAATCTGGGTGATCCTGCGCCAGATTGCGACGTGGCGCGCCAAAACAAGGATAAAAAGTTGTTACTGCATTGTTGCCAAGTAAATAAAAAGCACCCAAACTTCACATTGTCTTGGTCTGAAAGAAAAAAGATTACACTGATAATAGATAAGAACAGGTTTTGTAATAAAGTGAAAACAATTTTTGTCAACTAAAATCGATCAATCTCACTTTATTTTACTTCTGTTTATTTTGTTATTCGTTACATGGGGCCTACGTTCTTAAGATGAAGGATAATACAAGTTTTCATGATTAAAAAGAAATTTCAAGATTACAAGAATTGCTTCCTCCTTTATATCCGATAAACTACAATATTTAGATTTCAAGTTGATAGATCAAAATGGCGATCGAAAAAACTTTATATTACTAAAACCGTAAGAAACAGGGAAATTGTTTTTTTTTGGTAGAGTTGAAATTTTGTAAGTGGAAGGAGGAGAAAATTTTAAGAAAAAGTTTAGTAGGCAGATTCTGGTCAAAATTAAAGGCCTTTATTTAGAAACAAACAAGGTAACCATGTAAATTGTCCATTACAACCCATATAACAAATTTAAATTTAAAGACCTTTATAAACTTAAATAATTTGATCAGAATCTGGGTATTAATGTCCCTTTTCGATCGGACCACCACGAAAAAAGTTATTCCACCCCAAACGAAAAATCGAATTTATCCTCTAAGTGACCGAAATTCATGACGAATCGCAGCAAATTTAAGTATGTTAAGACGGCAACCCCTTTCGTATTTTTACCCTGAATTCAGACGTTTTTAGCGAAGAGCGGCCGAACGTCTGGTTTTTTTCGTCCGATTTTAAGAATTCCGGTTCCGATGTAGAGAGGTATGTTGATTCCAAGTGTTGTTCAAATTTTAAATTTTTTAAACCTCCCAGACACTTTGAAAGAAATTCCCAAAAATGGTCGATTTTTCTCACTTTTTTTTCGGGTTTTCGGCGGCGTTAACTTTAAAAAAACGCAAATCCGTCTGATTCTAAAAGGAAGCGACGAAATTTTGTCCCATTTATTCTAACATTCTCGGGATTACCGTGACCGATTTTTAAGCCTCTCGGCGCAAAGGTATGACGTCACGGCCCCGAGACGCAAAATGTACAATTCTACCGTTTTTTTCGGAAGGAAAAAGTACCAAAACTTTTTGGTTTTTATTAGACGTTCGGTAGGAGAAAAAAAATCGCGGTTGCTTTATTCCTCATCTAAATTCCACGTTTTACCTTAAAACGGGAGTTTTTTTTTTGATGCTTTTACTGTTTTTGTCGATTTGGTGCCCCCAAAGTGACGCTATATTTTTTGCGCTATTTCGACGCGAAATTTGAAAATTCGTAACTTTTCATCGGAACAACCTGTAATACTCAAATATTTTTTATTTTACTTATTTCGTATTTACTTATGAGAGAAAAAATCGGCATCTTGATATTTTTATCCTGGACCTTGGAAAAAAATCGAACGTAAAATGTTCAAACATTCGGGCTAACGCAGTCGAACCTGGACCCATCTGTCTCCCGCAGTTTTCAAAAATTTTTCAATTTTCTTTCGCAACTTTAAAGAGGAATATTTTCTACAGTGTATAGGTTACTCAGATTTTTTATATTTGATAGGGTTGGGAAATTACGTACCAATAAACTCAAAATTTTGATTTTAGGGGTGAGTGGCTCCTGCCGGGTCACTTTTTAACGGATTTTCAATTTTAGAAACACTTTAGAATCTGCTCTTTGAACTCAAAGCTCCCACGCATAGGATATTTTAAATTTCAAAAAAATAACAAAAAAAATTTTTTTTTATATCGCGTAAGTCGTATTTATGAGTTAAATTCACCCTTCAAATCACATTTCAACCCTACTTTATGAAACTTCCCGTAAAGCTCTTTAAATCCACTTTACGTCAAAAAAAGAATGACTTCGCTATCTCTTTCCGTTTTCGATTTATCACCGAAGATGTAGCTAAAATAAGCAAAATCTCCGCTTGCACCCAAAATTTGGGTCTGAAATTTTTCACTTTTCACAAAATAATTAATATCTTCGAAACTATTAGCACCACCGAGACGATTAATAGCTTAAAATTTGCACAGTCACCTTCTCCACCAAATTCCGTTAAAGTTTTTATTTTTAGTTTAAAATTGCGCCGTCGAGAACCGTATTTGTACCAAAATTTAGCCAAAAGTTTGCGAATTTTTTACAAAAAAACTATTTAACCGATTTTAATGAAATATTTTTTAAAATGCGTCTATTCACGGTGTTTACTTTTGATAAAAATTTGAAACCGGTTACTTTTATAGTTTTCGAGAAAAAAAATAAAAACCGATTTCCATTAAAATTTTCAAGCCTTAAAAATATTAAAAAATTATTTTTTCGAATTTTTTCAAAATCGACCCCGCAAATGAAAGATAATAAAAAATGGATTAAATGAAGGGGTTCGCCTGCCCTCTACACCCCCCCCCCCCCCAAAAAAAAAAAATTTACTCCGCAAAAACTCAAATAAATCAATTTTTTTTTAGGTAATAAATCTCAAAAAATAATTAAATTTAAAAAAATTTAATGTGTGAATATCTGTAATTTTTAGAAATTTATATGTACGAATTTTTGTTTCTTAATTTTAGTTATTAAGCCAATATTAATTTTAAATCAAAACTTTTAAACAAATCAACGTAGATACTTGAATTTTTTTTGTACTTCCTTTTTACTTTAAATATAAATTATTAACTTTCAAATTTTTAATTTGAAACGCTACACCCTTGTATTTATTAATTAAAAACCAAAGTTTTAAATTGGATATTTAGATAAGGCTTTAAATAAGTTTTCAGCCAAAAAAATTCTTTTATTAACAGTTTTGGTTTTTGAGGTTTTGACAAAAATTTGTAAAATCTCATTTTCGAGTAAAATTTAGTTCAGAAAATTTTAGATTTTTCAGAAAAAAGTTGATTTCTCGTAAAATATACGGGGTACAAAATAAATTATGGTGAAGTCACTCTCCCACCCCCTTTTGGATCCGCCACTGTCCATAAATCTTGTAAAAGCTTTCAAGTTTTGTACGATTAAAAGGCTTTGCTTAAACTGATTAAATTGAGCATCCTCGTAATCACTTGAGTGGTAATTTTTTCATTATTTTTTAAGTAATTCCAACTGTAACACTGGTTATTAGTAAAGTGTTTAATAATTAATTAAATTTCCATAAAGATTATCTGAAATTATTAATAACACTAGAATTAATTGCGTTTAAAATACGAAATAATGGTGAATTATTTTTAGAACGAGAAATGTATCTCGTTTTATTAAAAATTGTTATTATTTTTGTAAGCATTTGGGGAATTTAATTTTAAATTCTATTACGAACAGATCGATTTATAAAAGAAATACCAGAAAAGATGCACCACTCCATTCTTATTATTTTTCTTTACCAAACTCAATCAAAATTGCATTTCTTCATTTATGTTTATAAATTATAATAAAATTATCTACTAAAAAATACTTTACGTTTTTTTTTATGTTCTGTAATATTAAAAGTCGTTAATAAAAGTTTTAATTAAAACATTAAAGGATATTTTATTTTTCAGCTATAAAGAACTTTTTATGTTTTAATACTCAACAACTAATTTTACAGATGGCCTTCGATTTGTATGATTTAATTTAAGAATTTATACAGGGTGTTAAAGGAGTAGACACCAGAAGTCTTGCAATATAAATATGAAACACCCTGTATTTGTTTTTATTTTCAGCTTTATTTTATAAAAAAAGTAAAGTAGGATCAAGAAATCCACAAATATTATTGAATAACTAAGCTAATCGATTCTATACATACTCGTAATCATTCCTTATAGTCTGAAGTATAAAGCATGGATTACATTAAGTATCAACATCAGCGAAAATACTGCTGAGTTTCTGCTTCCTGAAGAGAACTCGGTTTATCTTGTAATTAACTGCATTTTGCGAGTTACTTACTAACAACGTTATTATAATTTTACCATACCAATGAAAAGATATTAATATTTATATAAATTAGATTAATCCTGTTGGTAAAAACATATTTATTTTTACCTACAATTAGAGCCACGTGCCACGTCACTGCAACAAACTTTGTTTTAAAACCATTGTAATAATCAAAATCAAACTAATTGATGTTTGCTATGTGTCTATTCCATCAAGAGATGGGTTCAGCTGTTACATTTGCGTTTAATTCCAATTTCAAACAATTTGAACCATACTGAATTAGTAATGTCAAATATTTAATGCAAATTGTTATAATTTCGCGCTTTACATATATAATATTTTGTCGGAATTAATTTTCATATTTTTTATTTTTTAAATGTAAATTAAAAAAAAAATAATTTAATAAGAATTTCTGTAGCATTACAACTTGACATGCAAGGGTGCACAAATTAGCACATAACTAAAAATTATAAATGAATGCTGAAAAGTCCCCATCGATCCCATACCTGAAAAAAAAATTATTCAAGTTCAAAGGTCTCAAAAATGGTTTTTCACTTATTTCAGCAAAACGGTATGATTTATCATAAAATTAGGTTTAACAAAAATTGTAGATCATATAATTATCTATAAAAAATGACTTAATACTTTTTCTCCTAAGAGCCTCTGTTTCTGAGATATAACGATTATAAAAGTTTAAAAAGTTGTAATCTTCATAATATGCATGTAGTATGCCATGTATACACATCACTGAAGCTGTAATACAAGTAAAAATATTTTTCTATCGATTAATGTAAGCCATAAATCGTTAATCAAAAATTTCATAACAATTTCTTCGTCCAAAAGTGAAATTTTCAAAATTTCAACGGTTATTCGGTCATAACTTCTAAACGAATAAAGATATCAAAACGAATCTTTTTTTGTGTGAAAGCCTACGCAAAAACCTTTTAGATAAGCTATTATCCGTTAAAATCGATGAAGGGGTAGAAGGATAAAAAAAAAGTCAAAATCGCGTTTTTTTTCAAAGTTTTTTTGCGCGATTAAAATTTTGAGTTTTTTTTTCGAAATTGAAAAAAATCAACGCGTCTCGCAGTAGTACTTGAAAATCTCATTCCAACGCATATTTTAGTTAAGCGATAGGATATGTCGGTACCTTACAGCGATTATTTTAGTCGCTGGGGGTTGAAAAAACACAATTTTGAATTTCTTAGGTCGGTGTGAAATGAAATAAAAAGATAGAGATTTCAAAACTTCAAGCCGACCTCGTTCGATCAATTCTCTTTCAGGTCACGTATAGCGATTTTTCATTTTTTGTCCGATTTTGGCCCTATTTCCTCTTCCAGTTTTATCTACGCGCCGTTTTTTATCGATATTTTTCTACGCTTTTGAAAAAAAAAATCCCGACGCCGCTGGACGCGCAAAATAAAACCGATTATTTTTCTGGGTATTAACGGTACTTTTAGTCACAATATAAGCCGCGTTTCGTTAAAATCGGTCCAGTTATTTGGTAGGTACGTTTTTTTAAATTTGGTTAAAAAATGTCCAAAATTGTACCCCGATTTTCAAACGTCAGAATATGAGATACAAACAAAAATTTCGAAAAAGTGCTCCACTATGGGGGTACGTAAGTCTTCACGAAAATGCCATTCGCGATTTTTTTCCTCCGGGTATAGTCAAAAGCTATGCAATATTACCTTTTTGTTTTTTTTTCCTAAAAAACGCGACATTTTAACGTTTTCAAAGAAAAATTCGCCCTCGCCACAGGATTAACCTACAAGGGTCGGAAATTTTGGATATAGTAAACGAGGATGTGGAAAAAAAGGGGGCCCGATTTGGTCGTTTCGATTCCTAACCCGGCGCATCCACCATTTTTGAAGTCGGCGCGGAGGACGCTCGAAAAAAACCACTTTTTCGGGAGCGCTTTTGTAAGCTTTCCCGTCGCTTAAAAAAATCCATTCCGATAGGATTATAAAACAAACATTCCCCTTTAATTTGAGACCGGGTTTTTGAAATTTGGTTAGAAAATGTACCCGTCATCGTGAATATTAGACGATTATGTGCATATTATGAAGAACTTTTATAATCGTTATATCTCAGAAACAATGGCTCTTAGGAAAAAAAAAATTAAGACATTTTTTATAGATAATTACATGATTGTCTGACCTAATTTTATGATAAAACTTAACATTTTGCCGAAAAACGCGAAAAACCCATTTTTAAGACCTTTGACTGTGAATAAATTTTTTTCCACGTACAGAATTGATGGGGTATTTCCATTATAATGGTGTTCCGAACATTAACCTCAAAAATTACAAATAGCAAACACATTTTGCAGCTCACTTTGTTAGAAACGACATTGTTTTTACCTCGCGATCGGGTCTAAATAGTGCAGGTGTCATACGGGTATTAGAAATGTGGAAAATCATTAGTATGTGATGTAACTCGTTTTGAAGTTTTAGCTGGCTCTAATTTAGTACATTCCCCAAAAAGGTGTTGGAAAGGCAGCTATGGAAGCTTAAAGAAAAAAGATTTAAATTCCAGGTCTGGATGAAATAATTTACATCGTAAATAATATAAGTACTTGTAGATTCATAATGAATAAAATAAAAGAAAATGAAATTGAAAAATAAAAATTAATAAATTGAATTAATTTAAAAAGGTAAAATGCTTGAAATTTTAATAATAAAAATTGTGATTAATTACTTGGTATTTCATATGGAATATGTGTAATATAATAAATGTTTTTTTAAAAGTTTTATTTCATTTAACAAAAACTAATTTATGAGGGTTAATCTTTACAGGAATATATTAAATGCATGAGTTTTTATTAACATTCCTCACAGTCTACATATTCTACTTTCCTGCAAAAAAGGTGTTCACCATTCATTATAACCCTTATCTGTAAAATCGACCCTCTCATTTATCATATCCTTTAGCTTTAGAATAATCCAGCTCATGCTGCAAATCGCTTATAATAACCTTTACACAATTCACGCGGTTAAGTAGATTATTGTTATTAAACATTACTTTATTGCGTATAATCGCATTATCTCAATTTTTACAGAGGTTAAGAATTTATTGTATTTTATTCACATTCGAGGTTTAATTTTACAACAACTGCTAAAAGTCTTGAAAATACGCTAGATTTTATAAGATTTTCTGCACACATCAATCTTCCAGTTTGTTAGATGTTGAAGATAAACTGTAAAGTATTTAAGAAGACGAGGCCAGGGTAAAAATACTTCATCCAACCATAGATGGTCGATTTATAGCGTTGCACTGCGAAACAGACGACAAACTGCAGTTTAAACAAAACATATACTGGAAGACGTTCGTGGAATAAGTGAGAATAGAGTCAGAAGAACATTCAGAAGTTTGGTTTAAATCTGTATGTTGTAACCAAAAAAGAGGGTCCAAAACTCAAGAGATCTCATAGATCAATGTCACTAATGTTTGATCCAGGAGGCTTATTCTTGTTTCAGTCGAGATCGTGTCGTCGACGAGACTACTAGGACACACATAATAAAAAAAGTCGTCGGCGACATGATCTCGACCGGTCCAAGAATAAGCACAAGATATGTCATAGAAGATTTCGTCCGTATACAAAATAATGCGTCCTGAATCGACTTTTTAAAACAGGTATAAGAAAATGAGTTGGCCAGCACGTTCTCGTGGCCAAAATCCGATTGATCATGTATGGGACGTACTGAATAGCTTTTGCACCATATATGGGACACCCTGTATATTAAACTTGTAAATTACCAATGAGCACGTCAGTAGCAAATCGCAAATTAATAATCACTTCAATGTACTAACGTTTAATTAATTAAAAGCAATGTTACCCGATTATACAAAATCACACACACACAGCGCATGAATTATAGATAACTAATCAATTATCGTTTTATTGAATTTAAACACGTTTAAGATTTTTTTTACAAATTAACAATTTTATCCTCATTAAATCGAAAATTTAAAAGCTCTAAACTTTAATCAAGTTTCTTCTTATAAAAAACTAGTGTAAAATTGAGTCTATCTATGAAAGAACAAAAAACCAATCGACGTAATTGCAGCTCGAACACTAAATTAAAAAGAAGTAATTTAAACGTAGATTTTATTTAAATTGACGCAGGTGCGAGACTAATCACCAATTATTTTATTTACCGAACGTTTTTTTTTTTTTTATTTAAACGGCTTTATTTAGATCCCTTAATTATTAAAGCAAATAAAAGCAATACAAAATAAACACAAATTTATGTACAGTATTTTATTTTAAAAGTCTTTTCGGGTGGAAAAATAATTTAAAAAACTTTTTACTCATTTTCTAAAAATCTAATAAGTTTTGATGTTGACTAACTAATTTTGCAAAGACACCCTCGTACTAATTAATTAAATTCTAAATATAGAAGAAACGCACAAAAACGTTTTAACCCTCATAATGTGATAAGATTTTATTAAAACCTTTATAATTAATTAATATAAACTAATTATTAAAATTAAAGTATTGTTGTAGCCAACATGATGTTGGTAACATCATATAAATAAAGTAACTTTTTAAAATGTTGTGTTTTGTTAAACATTGCTTGAATAAACAAACTTTGTTCGTGAAAATAAAAATTGTTTTTCTTTCTCTTGGATCGTTCAGTTGGATTGTTGAAATTAATGAATGTAATGAAAATATAAAAGCACCCTGAGGGTCTCAATTAAGTAAACGTTCACTAGACCACCTATGAGGATTGTAATACATTTTTTGTTATTATTCTTTCACCTACACTTTCAACACACCAAATGAAGGTAATTTTAATAAAACTGTTGTCATCTTATTTTGTACACATTTACACCATTATAATTCAACTTTTCCTGGTTTATTTTTGGAGAAACCAATTCACCGATGATTATACAGTGTGTTCCGTTTGTGGTATTACAAGGATACGACGCTTTTTGTATTTTTACCCCGAAATCAGACGTTTTTGCGTGGAGCTACGAAAACGGTAGTTTTTTCGTCAAAAAAGTCCCCAGGTCAAAAATCTTAAAAATAGGTTTTTCGCGTTTTTCAACAAAACCGTAAGTTTTATCATAAAATTAGGTTATACAAAAATTGTAGATCATATAAATATCTATAAAAAACGTCTTAATACTTTTTTTCCTAAGAGTCACCGTTTCTGAGATATAACGGTTAAAAAAGTTGTAATCTTTATAATATGCACATTATTCGTCAGATTCATAATCGTCTAATATTAACGATAACGGGTACATTTTTTAACCAAATTTCAGAAACCCGGTTTCGAATTAAAGGGGAATGTTTGTTTTATATTCCTATCAGAATAGATTTTTTTAAGCGACGTGAAAGCTTTTAAAAGCGCTCTCGAAATAGTCAATTTTCTCGCGGTTTTTTTCGAGCGTAGGTTAATCCCGTGGCGAGGGCGAATTTTTCTTTGAAAACATCAAAATGTCGCGTTTTTTTAGAAAAAAACAAAAAGGTAATATTGCTTTTGACTGTAGCCGGAGGCAAAAAATCGCGAATGGCATTTTCGTAAAGAGGAAACAGATTTACGTACCCATACGTAGCACTTTTTCGAAATTTTTGTTTGTATCTCATATTCTGACGTTTGAAAATCGGGATATGATTTTGGACATTTTTTAACGAAATTTAAAAAATCGTACCTACCAAACGACTGGACCGATTTTAACGAAACGCAGCTTATATTGTGGATAAAGGTACCGTTAATACCCAGAAAAATAATCGGTTTTATCCGGCGTGTCCAGCGGCGACGGGATTTTTTTTTCCAAACGCGTAGAAAAATATCGATAAAAAACGGCGCGTAGAGAAAATTGGTAGAGGAAATTTGGCCAAAACGGGACAAGAAATGAAAAATCGCTAGACGTGACCTGCAAGAGGATTAATCAAACGAGGTCGGATTGTAGTTTTAAAATATATATCTTTTTATTTCACCACACACCGACCTATTAAAGTTAAAATTGTGTTTTTTCAACCCCCAGCGACCAAAATAATCGCTGTGAGATAACGACACATCCTATCGTCTAACTAAAATATGCAATGGAATGAGATTTTCAAATACTACAACGCGACTCGTTAACTTTTTTCAATTTCGAAAAAAAATTCAAAATTTTAATTGCGCAAAAAACTTTGTAAAAAAATGCGATTTTGACAATTTTTTTACCCCTGTGCCCCTTCATCGATTTTAACGAACTATGGCCTATCTTAAAGGTTTTTGCGTAGGCTTTCACACAAAAAAAGATTCGTTTTGATATCTCTATTCGTTTAGAAGTTATGACCGATTAACCGTTGAAAATTTGAAAATTTCACTTTTGGAAGGAAAAATTGCTATGAAATTTTTGATTAATCGGAAAATAATTAATTTTGACCGAACAGTTGGCCGATTAGAACGATTTATGGCTTACATTGACCGATAGAAAAATATTTTTACTTGTATTACAGCTTCAGTGATGTGTATACGTGGCGTACTTATGCATATTATGAAGATTACAACTTTTATAATCGTTATATCTCAAAAACGGTGGCTCTTAGGAGAAAAAGTATTAAGTAATTTTTTATAGATAATTATATTATCTACAATTTTTATTTTTGCTAATTTTATGATAAAACTTACCGTTTTGCTGAAAAACGCACAAAATCCATTTTAAGACCTTTTACCTTGAATACTTTTTTTTACAGGTACGGGATCGATGGGGACTTTTTAGAATTCATTTATACCAATTTTTAGCTCTACGCTAATTTTTGCACCATTACTACTATTTTTAGGGCTAAATTGACTGGACTTCCTTTCATAGACTATCACAAAACTGATTTCTTAGCTGAGACAATTTTTCCATGAATACTTATAACATCCCATATCTTCATAGACGTTTTATAGTTCATTAATTGTCTTTTCGTAATCTCCTCCTCTCGAGACAGACTTTTTAAAAAATGTATTTAGTCGAATTGGTCATCAAAATGATTCTTCTAGAATTTTGTTCGCTCAAAAAGAGAGTTGATGATACTCCTTTGTTTCTTTATAAACTTCATAGCTTTTCATAGACTCTACATAAAAAGTCTTTCTAGACCTTTCCTAAGTTCATAGACTCAGGATATGCTTAATTTCTCTTTGCAGACTTTTTTTAAATTAATTTCCTCGAATTGGTCATCAAAACTTTACTTCAACAATTTAGGGGTCCACAAAAAGAGTTGATAATACTTCTTTTTGTCTCAAAAATCCAGCGTCCTATTTCGTACCGAATTACAATTATCCAATAAAAATATTCATAATTTGTGATGCCCAATTTAAAGATAATAAAATACTTTCCCAGATCACAAAACTCATATCTTAGCAGAAACTATTTTTTAGGAAGACTTCATTTTTCATAACCTCCCATCTCTGCATAGATTCTGGATAGACCCTTCATAAGTTCTTCCTCTCTTTGCAGAATTAAAAAAAATTGTTTCCTCGAATTGGTCATCAAAATTTTACTTTAAAAACTTTGGTTGTACAAAAAAAGAGTTAATGGTTCTCCGACGTTTACCCCCGTGCCCCTTCATCGATTTTAACGAATGATGGTTTATCTTAAAGTTTTTTGCGTAGGCTTTCACACAAAAAAAGGTTAGTTTTGATGTCTTTAGTCTTTTAGAAGTTATGACCGAATAACCGTTAAAAATTTGAAAATTTCACTTTTGGACGAAGAAATTGCTATGAAATTTTTGATTGATCGGAAAATAATTAATTTTGACCGATTAGAACGATTTATGGCTTACATTGACCGATAGAAAAATATTTTTACTTGTATTACAGCTTCAGTTATTAGTATACGTGGCGTACTTATGCATATTATGAAGACTACAACTTTTTCAACTTTTATAATCGTTATATCTCAGAAACGGTGGCTCTTAGGAGAAAAAGTATTAATTCATTTTATATAGATAATTTTATGGTCTACAATTTTTGTTTGACCTAATTTTATGATAAAACTTACTGTTTTGCTGAAAAACGCGAAAAACCCATTTTTAAGACCTTTGACGTTGAATAACATTTTTTCCAGGTATGGGATTGATGAGGACTTTTCAGAATTCATTTATAATGGTGTTCCGAACATTCATACCAATTTTTAGATCTACGTCAATTTTTCCACCTTTACTACTAATTTTAGTGCTAAATTGACCGGACTATGTAGGCTACTTTCGACTTTCTTAGAAACGGTACTAGAGCAAGAACTAACCAAAATATTCATTAATAAACGTAGTATCAGATTATTTAATTAAGGATTTTTGCCAAAGGATAGGGGTTGAATTTTTAGCAATTATATTCCAAATTGATTTCCTGAAGTTTATTTTAATGTAAGATAGATTGAATGAAGTAAAACATAAAGCTGAAATTAATTGAATTCTTTTGATAGTTTCTAGGAGTGAACACATATGTCATGTTCGTGCACTGGTGCGTTCACAACGTGTTCACACCTTTTAGAGTAGCGAAACATGTTTTCGAAACAGCACACTTTAATTAAGACGATTTTCCACTGCTTAATGATCTACTTAATTGAGTTATCTAATTTATACTATATTTTGAGTTTTTACAAAAAAGACATTTTTAAAAATTAAAATGAAAATATAAATTTGATTTAAGTTGGATTTTAGGTTAAGTTACATTTGAATGAAACTTATGTACGAATTTCCTTAATTAAAATATTATAGTTCTAACTTAAATTAACTTTCATAATTTAAAATTAAAAACCGTTTCTAATTTTATGGAACAAAAGCGGGAATAAAGTACGTATATTTAAATAGACATTAAAGTAATTAAAATGAATAAATTCTAGTTTTTATTCATTTACAGCGTTTTTACCTTAATGAAACAAAATAAATTTCCATGATAATACACAGTAATTAGTTTAAAGTGGGTATTAAAATGGTAAGTTTTGTTTTGTCACATTTAAAAAAGTAGCAAATTTGCAGCAGTTAAATTTAATGACTTGAGACTAATTCATCCCCGCGGTCGTCTGGTTGGGATTCCGGAACTTTATAATCCTCCTCCGGAATTCATGCTGCGTGATATATTATCTAACTTGCTATCTATATTTGACACTTATTGACCATTACTATTGACTGCCACGTTTATCTCATATGTTTAAGGTGACGATAGAAAAGACATACTTAAGATTTCACTCAATTGCAATACTTTTTTTCTGAAAATTTTTGCAAAATCATAAAAAATAAAAATAAAAACTATGTGATTCTTATAATTATAAATAGTTTTTTAAGTTTTACCCATTTTTTCTTTTAAATACAATCCTGGGAGAGCGTAGAAGTGGAAATACGATGGAATTTGAAAAAAAAAATATGCTATTTCAACTTTTACTATCATCCAGGATCACATATTCAAAAAATAAATGCTGAAACTCAAAGAGTTATTTATAAAGACGAGGATAATGTATATTTTATTTAGTTTTGATAATGGTTACTCTCATAAATATAAAATAACAAATGGTGGCTATACTTCTCTCTCTCTCTTTCACACAATCTCCTCTAAATCTTTAAAATTTAATAAAATTAATAATTGCCACTTCAGTAATTGCTTAACGTTGTGGAAATAAAATTATGATTATACAGTACAGGTCAAAGCTCTTTTTAAAACTCATTTAATCACTCTTACTATTAAATTTTCTTTTTGGAATTATTTTACATCTTAATTGCTTTTTGTTTGTCACTTCAAACTAATTCAGTGAATAATATATTTACTTGGACTAAGATTAAAAAAGTTCCAATTCAAATTAAAAACTTTTAAATGCATAATAAAAAACACAACATATTTTTAGGTATGTCAAGTCAAAAATAGCTCCAATTAAGGGATTATTATAATATGAAATAAGGTCAAGTGTCTCTAATTTTTTTACAAAAGCTCATTTAAATCTTTGATCCTAATTCATAAATAGTCGTACAACGTATGTTTAATAAATTTTATAGTTTTTATTTGCATAAACCCTTTTTCACTCTCCACGTTTTTTTATCTTCCAGCTTGCACCAGGCATTACGTTAAATAAAAATAATTTACAACGACAAGGTTTTTGTTTATTTAAATTTGCTCTACTATTTACTTCATTTGTTTAAAAAATATAATGTTTTTTCATTTAGTTAAAAATGTATTTCTATTAAAATATTTAATAAAAAAAAGCTTTAATTATTGTATGTTCAATTAAGGTTTGGACATACCGATTAAGCAATGCTCACGACTCATTGAGAAGATTCTTACGAATCAAATGAAAAAACTCATCACTCTTTCATTCTTACTCGGAATTCAAATTGGTATTGTATGTATAATGTACATTGCTGTAAAGTAAAAAATATGCAGCGCTGTAATTGGACGTTTTGGAGGATCATGAGCATTGCTATATTGGTATGTCCATACCCTTAAATAGTTTTCGTTTTTCGCTTAATTTTTGTTGATGTAGTTTTCGTTAAAATAAATCATTACTTTTGAAGTATTTTTTTAGTTGACAATTTATGTTAAACTTTTTGGTAATAAAAAGAATATTGCAGTAGTAACTTGTTACATAGTTTTCCCCTTTTGATAAACGATAATAGTTGGTAGACATTACGTGACTAACCCTAACGTCCATTAGCACATCTAAGGATAATTTCTAAGGGTTCGTTTACAGTAAACAACTTTATGCTGAAAGCCTTTAAGATTCACTTCAATGATCATTTAAAAATAAATAAAATAAAATACGAATATTTCATAAAAATATCAGCTACATTTTTTTTAGTAATTAATGAAGTGCTTACTTTGCAAGCACTTTAGGTAAAAAAATGAAGGTTATTTTCCATATAACACTCTTGCATGAATAAAGTTCGTAACAAGGAAAAGCTTAAATTATATTTTTGTGAATTTCTGATGCTTTCATTTAGCAACTTTTAAAAAACTCCGTGTGTACTTTAAATTTTAATTTAAATGCTAAAATATTTAAAGCTGTATTTCTCCCCTTTATATTAATATAAAGGTAATTTTACAAAAATTTCAAGAAATAATTAGTATTCAATTTGAAAACTCCAACAATTTTAATAAATAAAATCAAAAAGGTTTTTAAATGATGAGTGCAAAACTAAAGGTAATGAATAATTAAAATAGTCATCAGTATTTGTAACTGCGAGGAAGACTTGACAGGTTCGTAATTATTGTTCAACCAAGCTTTCCTACTTTACTTACCATTATTCCCTAGACCCAACTAAATACATTAATAAGTCAGAATGATTTGTTGTTTGGTGATTATTTCATCTCAGTTTTTATTTGTAAATTTTTGCAGTTAACATATTGATTATTTTGAAACTTACAACCTCTTAAACGAGTGCCAAAATGGCTTTACAAGAGTGTTTCGTTTTAAATTAAAAATTTGAAACAGAAAAAAAAAATAAAATTCTAGTTTATATATATTAACATATTAATTTTTTTTTTGCACTTCCAAACAATAATGAGCCATTTTACTCTCTTAATGGCCGAAGTAAAAGTAACACATTTACTACCAAGTATTCATTTAATCTCTAGGGATTAAAAGTCCCATAACGGTTCATTTAATCCCTAGGTATTAAAAAAATTCTGTAGTTAGATATTACAAACACAGATGGCGCGCAAGTTTTTAAAAATAATTGTTTCTGAATTCTGAATTATATTTGATAATTTAATACGTAAGTATATTTCTAATATTACTACAATAATTTTTAGGGTTTTTTTATTTGGGAAAGGAATTTATTATAGTTTTTTGTCATAAATTCAAAAATTTTATTGACAAGATATTCTAACCTCTAAATTGTCTTGTATTATTTATAAAGATATCTAATGGTTTTATCTAATGTAGTATGCTAAATGCTTATATTTATACAATTCAAAAGATTTTTGTTAGTTGTTTAAGTTTCTAGAAGATAAACGATAGAATGTTTCATCATCACTCGGAAGTTCATGCAGACTGATCCGTATCGAATCATGGTATAGGTACTTAAATTTTTAATAATATTTAATTTATCATAAATTAACCGATCAATTGATTTTAGGTTTCCGATGTGCTTCAAAATTATACAAGATTGGAGAAAACAACACAAATTTATTAATTGATATGTAGATTTACAAATTAGTAAATATAAATATGTACGTTTACTCTAACATTACAATCAATTCAATTTGTTAGACCAAATAAAGGAGGTACAACTTGTTCAATTATTTTTTTTAATAAGGTGATGGATATGTCTGGCTCAGTAGTTATTTGTATTCGAAATAACCATCGTCCCAAAATTGAAAACGTTTGTTCAAATAATTAATTGGAAGTGCAAAAAATTTAATATGCACTGCTGGAGCAAAGTGCATTTAATCCTTCGTGTGGTTGTTGCCCTCGACTACGTCTCGGGCAACAATTTCCACACTCAGGATTAAATTACTCACTTTGCTCCCTTGGTGCATAAATAACTATTAAATTTTATTATTTTTTGAGATACATTAACAAAAAAATTTTTTGATTTTTTTGAGTTTTTGGGGAGTAAAATTTTTTAGGGGGGAGTAGAGGACATTTCATCCATTTTTAATTATCTTTCATTTGCGGGACCAATTTTGAAAACATTCGAAAAAAAATTCTTTTGAGATATTTTTATATGAAATCGGTTTATGTTTTTTTTCCTCGAAAACTATAAAAGTTACCGTTTTCAAATTTTTACCAAAAGTAAACACCAGGGATAGGCGCGTTTTAAAAAATATTTTGTTAAAACCGGTTAAATAGGTTTTCTGGAAAAAATTCGCAAAATTTTGGCAAAATTTTGGTACAAATACGGTTCTGGACGGCGCAATTTTAAACCGAAAATTACAACTTTCACGGAATTTGGTGGGAGAGGTAACTCTGCGAATTTTAAGCTATTGAATGTCTCGGTGGTGCTAATAGTTTTGAAGATATTAATTATTTTGTGAAAAGTAAAAAATTTCAGACCGAAATTTTGGCTCCAAACGGAGATTTTGCTTAGTTTAGCTACATTTTCGGTGATAACTCGAAAACGGAAAAAGATAGCGAAATGATTCTTTTTTCGACGTAAAGTGCACCTAAAGAGCTTTTAAGGAAGGTGCATGAAGTATGGTAAAAATGTAATTTGAAGGAGGAATTTGACCCATAAATACGACTTTTAAAAAAGCGATTTACATAAAAAATTTTTTTCGTTATTTTTTCGAAATTTAAAATACCCTATGCGTGGGAGCTTTTGTTTCTAAGAGTAGATTTGAAAGTGTTTTTAAAATTGAAAATCCGTTAAAAGGTGACCCCGCGGGAGCCACTCACCCCTAAAATCAAAATTTCGAGTTTATTTGTACGTAATTTCCCAACCCTACCAAATATAAAAAATGTGAGTAGCCTTTACGCTGTAAAAAATATTCCTTTTTAAAGTTGCGAAAGAAAATTGCGAAAATTTTGAAAACTGCGGGAGCCAGATGGGCTTTGGTTGGACCGCGTTTTATCCGATTTCTTGAACACTTTACATTCGATTTTTTTCCAAGGTCCAAGGTAAAAATTTCAAGGTGCCGATTTTTTCTCTCATAAGTAAATACCAAATAAGTAAAATAAAAAATATTCGAGTATTACAGGTTGTTCCGATGAAAAGTTACGAATTTTCAAAGTTTGCATCGAAATAGCGCAAAAAATAAAGCGTCACTTTGGGGGCACCAAAACGACATAAAGAGTAAACGCATCAAAAAAAACTCCCGTTTTAAGGTAAAACATGGAATTTAGAAGAGGAATAATGCAATCGCGATTTTTTACCTCCTGCCGAACTTCTATTCTAAGTCAAAAAGTTTTGGTACTTTTGCCGTCCGAAAAAACGGTAGAATTGTACAGTTTGCGTCTCGGGGCCGTGACGTCACACCTTTGCGCCGGGTGGTTTAAAAATCGGTCACGATAATCCCCAGGATATTAGATTAAAAGGGGAGTTGCGATTTTTCAAATTTAACGACACCGAAAATCCGAGAAAAAGCTAGAAAAATCGACCATTTTCGGGAATTTTTTTCAAAGTGTTGGGGAAGTCCAAAAAATTTAAAATTCGAATCACACTTGTAATCAACATCCCTCTTTACATCGGAATTGGAATTATTAAAATTGGACGAAAAAAATTGACAGTTATTTATGTATTGCATTTTTATGCAGAATTAATTATAAAGGCTTAAAGTTATTATTAACACATTTTAAAATTATAACAAAATGTGTAATTAATTTTTTTACGAATTTTGATTAAGGATATTGTGTATATTAATTTTATATATGTGTATGACAAAAGAGTTTCTTTTTAATTAATGAAATTAATCAAATATATTTTAAGAGGATTAATTTTTAGTAGAAATTTCTTTGTATCTACTAACGTATGTATAAAAATCTTTTCGGAAAACAAACTACAAAGTGAAATGTTCGCTTTGTAATATTAACTGAAATACCTGAAAGGGAATAATTTATAAAAAGATTAAAATTTATGTGTTATTATCCTGCATATAAAATTTATAACAAAATAATAGAAGTTAAATATGTAATTTAAAAAACCATTAAATTATATTTGAGAATATCATATGATTTAATTTTTTAAAGAGAAATTTACTTATGTATATTGTTGCTTTTATAGCACGCTTTTACGGCTTACTTAATAATACAAACTTTTTTGTCTGTCGTCGTAGCGGCTTGAATATTAAGTTAGTTAAGTAAAACTTTTCACTGAAGCAAACAATTGCAGAGAATAAAATTACTTTTAAATTAATTTAAACTTGATTAAAGAACTCTCCAAATTATATAAAAAAATATTTTAACATTATTTTGTCATTAAATAACCCCAAGAAATTCTTTTCCTATAATCATCAAAATTTGTTTAGTATTAGTGGTTTTAATAAAAAAAAAATAATTCATAAATATTAATTATTAAAAATTTAATATTTTCAAACCAATTTTTAAAATTTGTATTGAAAGCTTTACCACAGTTTGGTGGTAAGTGAAGCAAGATATTGATATGTAAACAGGAAACCCCAGCGAATTGTAAATCTACTCACCGCATTATTTTGAAAATTTAATAATTAATTTATTACATCGAGTTTTCTAGCTAATAATTTCATTCATCCCTGATTAGAATATCATAATTAACATATTTTTCGAAAAATTTCATCCATTTTCTATTATCTTTCAGGGTCGATTTTGAAAAAAAACGAAAAAAATATTTTTGAGATATTTTTAAGGCTTGAAATTTTCAATGGAAATCGGTTTTTATTTTTTTCTCTAAAACTATATCAGTTACCGGTTTTAAATTTTTACCAAAAGTAAACACCGTGAATAGACGCGTTTTAAAAAATATTTGGTTAAAATCGGTTAAATAGTTTTTTTGGAAAAAATTCGCAAAGTTTTGGCAAAATTTTGGTACAAATACGGTTCTGGACCGCGCAATTTTAAACCGAAAATTAAAACTTTAACGGAATTAGGTGGAGGAGGTGACTGTGCAAATTTTAAGCTATTAAACGTTTCGGTGGTGCTAATAGTTTCAAAGATATTAATTATTTTGTGAAAAGTGAAAAATTTCAGACCCAAATTTTGGCTCCAAACGGAGATTTTGCTTCTTTTAGCTGCATTTTCGGTGATAACTCGAAAACGGAAAGAGATAGCGAAGTGATTCTTTTTTTGACGTAAAGTGGACATAAAGAGCTTTTAGACAAGGTGCATAAAATAGGGATGAAATGTAATTTGAAGAGTGATTTTCGAAAATTCGATATAAAAAAATTCTTTATTTCGTTATTTTTTCGAAATTTAAAATATCCTATGCGTGGGAGCATTCAGTTCAAAGAGTAGATTCTAAAGTGTTTTTAAAATTGAAAATGCGTTAAAAAGTGACCTGGCGGGAGCCACTTACCACTAAAATCAAAATTTCGAGTTTATTTCTACGTAATTTCCCAACCCTACCAACTATAAAAAATCTGAGTAGCTTATACACTGTAAAAAATATTCCTTTTTAATGTTGCGAAAGAAAATTGCAAAAATTTTGAAAACTGCGGGAGCCAGATGGGCCCAGGTGGGACCGCGTTTTATCCGATTTTTTGAACATTTTACGTTCGATTTTTTTCCAAGGTCCAGGGTAAAAATTTCAAGGTGCCGATTTTTTCTTTCATAAGTAAATACCAAATAAGTAAAATAAAAAATATTCGAGTATTACAGGTTGTTCCGATGAAAAGTTACGAATTTTCAAAGTTCGCGTCAAAATAGCACGAAAAATAAAGCGTCACTTTGGGGACACCAAAACGACATAAAAAAAAACTCCCGTCTTAAGGAAAAACGTGGAAATTAGATGAGGAATAAAGCAACCGTGATTTTTTTCCTCCTGCCGAACTTCTAATCGAAGCCAAAAAGTTTTGGTACTTTTTTCGTCTGAAAAAACGGTAGAATTGTACAGTCACACCTTTGCGCTTGGAGGCTTAAAAAATAGTCACGGTAATCCCCAGGATGTTAGAATAATAGGGGCAAAATTTTGTCTCTTCCCTTTAAAATCCGACGGAGTTTTGATTTTTCAAAGTTAACACCGAAAAAAGCTAGAAAAGTCGACCATTTTCGGGAATTTTTTTCAAAGTGTCGGGGAGGTCCAAAAAATTTAAAATTCGAACTACACTTGGAATTAACATCCTTCTTTACATCGGAACCGGAATTTTTAAAATCGAACGAAAAAATCACCCTTTCGGGGCGGTCCGATCAAAAAGGGACAATTAAACTTTTTTCTTAAAATTTTCTCCTCCTTTCACCTGCAAAATTTCAACTCTACGAAAAAAAAAACCTTCCTCGTTTCTTACGGTTTTAGTATTATAGACCATTATATTCTGCTACTTTCTACAAGTCATCAACATAAAAATGTAAAAAATTATTTTATTTTCGTTTTAAAAAAATGGTATAATATTTCTTTCTAAAATACTGGGATATTTATATTTAATGACATTACATCTATAAAATAAAACAATGTAAGGTATAATTACAAGTTCACAGTTTAAAGTTTCATAAATACAATTTGTTTGTTGTTTTCCATAATGAGGATAAAAACGAAAAGCTCTGTGACCTTATTTATATTTTCCTTATAAAATGAAGATATCCATGTTGAAAAGCATAGGGTTGTATAAATGGTTACAAAACATGCACTTTATTCTTTATTAATAACTACATTTTCACAAACGCTTTTCTTGTTACTCTGATATCATTATTTATGTTCTTTATAAATATAAGATTTTTATTTGAAATAAAATATTGTTATCTACCACAATTTTTATATTATTTACGACTATACGTTTACTACGAAAATTTTATATTTTATATGAGGAAATATACCCTACAGGGTGTCCCACTTAAGGTTTTTAAGAAAGTTTTTGAGATAAAAATTTTAAGTGGGACACTCTGTATAAAATATCAAAACAAAACCCTCATATATTTTATTTATATAAACAAAAGTACTCCATCGCTCACAAAATTTGCGTTTATTTAGGTGCATTTATAAACATATTTTATTTTATTAAAATTAATGTGTATTTACTTAAATTAATTTATCATTAAAAATTTAACATATTTAAATATAATATTTAAACATGGCACGGCGAATATAATTTCGTTGTGGATCCTCTCATGTATGCATGTGTATTAACAATGTAGGTCTTAGTAAAACACTGATTTGCATATTTATTGTTTCAGGCACATGGGAGACTCTGCAGTTAGATGTGAATGTAGCCCAGGATTCTCAGGGGAAAATTGCG
Organism: Stenus bimaculatus; assembly: GCA_963971135.1. NCBI lineage: Eukaryota > Metazoa > Arthropoda > Insecta > Coleoptera > Staphylinidae > Stenus > Stenus bimaculatus. Next base: position 1,559,026 of record OZ020183.1, read on the forward strand.
AATCTCCTATCAGCACAGCTAGCAAGGGTAGAATATTTTTTTCATAATTACTTCCTTTTAAATTATGTTTATTGAATAAGCTTTTTCGCATTTAAATATAAAAATTCGACAAGATTTTTAAAATTTGTAAATTTTACATTCACCAAAACAAATATTATTTCTTCCTTTAGTGTTGAAGTTGAATAAAGTGGAATGAATTTAAATTTATCTGACCTTTAAAATTGAAAAAGGTAGAATTAAAGGTTTCTGATAGACATTTGTCTTTAAATCCTCCACTTAAATTTTGAAATACAGGTTTAATCTAAGAAAATATTTCATTACAAAATTAATTCAGTAAAATTTTTGTAATAACATTTTGGTTAAATTAATATGGAAGGTTAACTATAAACCCAAGATATAAAGTAAATTTCATGCATAACAGTTATATTATGCATATAAATTCGTAGAGAACGAGGAAAGAGGATCTAAAATAAAAAGGTATATTATTGTACTTAATTTTATTCCTCTTTGTTCCGGTTATTTAATTATTAAAATTACATGAAAAAAAGGAGCCCTCAAATGTAGATGTCCACATTCCTATACGCAGTCTCGCCCATACGTTACATTATATAGCTGTTTTACAACTTCAGAGTTCGTGTTTAACGTCAAGTAGAAATTTTACTCACCAACTGAACGTTCAATAAAACCACCCCAACTGACCAAAAGTACGTCACCTATTTCCTGCAGCAGGTTCGTTTCCAGGACCTGTGCAATCATTAAAAATAAAATTTTTAATGAAAAATGCATGATTTAAAAATTGTTTTTGTAAATAAGATTAAAACGAGCTTTATTTTTTTAAGAGTTATCGGGGACGGTGATAATTGAAAATAGGAGATTTATGTGCTACCCGCTTATTCATTTGTAGTCAACACAATTTCATATAGAATCCATTACTATTAGTTTTTTATCCCATAATTCATCGGTTTCTTTTACAACTCTGATCGTAAATCATGCACAGAACGTTTAAAAATATTAAATAAAAATATAATAAAAAAATAATAAAAAAATATTGGGTGGTTGGTAAGATACAACACATATGTGGATGTTGATGTAATACAACTCAACAGAACCGTAAAATAGCATAATTCTGAAACCGCAATTCACCATAACATAATTGAACGTAAGAGCTAAAAACTGGTATGAATGTTCGAAACACCATTATAAATGAATTTTAAAAAGTCCCCATCGATCCCTTACCTGGAAAAAATTTTATTCTAGGTTAAAAGTCTTAAAAATTGTTTTTTCAGCAAAACGGTAATTTTTATCATAAAATTGGGTCAAACAAAAATTGTAGACCATAAAATTATCTATAAAAAATGTTTTAATATTTTTTTCCTAAGAGCCACGGTTTCTGAGATATAACGATTATAAAAGTTGTAATCTTCATAATATGCACATTATTCGTCGGATTCATAATCGTCTAATATTCACGATAACGGGTACATTTTTTAACCAAATTTCAAAAACACGGTCTCAAATTAAAGGCGAATGTTTGTTTTATAATCCAATCGGAATGGATTTTTTTAAGCGACGGGAAAGCTTTTAAAAGTGCTCCCGAAAAAGTCAATTTTTTCGCGGTTTTTTCGAGCGTCCTCCGCGCCGACTTTAAAAAATGGTGGATGCGCCGGGTTAGGAATCGAAACGACCAAATCGGGCCCCCTTTTTTCCCACATCCTCATTTACTATATCCAAAATTTCGGATCCTCTGTCCTGTGGCGAGGGCGAATTTTTCTTTGAAAACGTCAAAATGTCGCGTTTTTTAGCGAAAAAAACAAAAAGGTAATATTGTTTAGCTTTTGACTGTAGCCGGAGGGAAAAAATCGCAAATGGCATTTTCGTAAAGAAAAAACAGACTTATGCACCCATAGCGGAGCACTTTTTTGAAATTTTTGTTTGTATCTCATATTCTGACGTTTGAAAATTGGGGTACAATTTTGGACATTTTTTAACGAAATTTAAAAAATCTTACCTACCAAACGACTGGACCGCTTTTAACGAAACACGGCTTATATTGTGGATAAAAGTACCGTTAATACCCAGAAAAATAATCGGTTTTATCCGGCGCGTCCAACGGTGTGGAGATTTTTTTTCCAAAAGCGTAGAATAATATCGATAAAAAACTGTGCGCCGAGAAAATTGGTAGAGGAAATGGGGCCAAAACGGGACAAAAAATGAGAAATCGCTACACGTCACCTGTAAGAGGATTGATCGAACGATTTCTGTTGAAGTTTTGAAAACTCTATCTTTTTATTTCACTTCACAACGACCTATTAAATTCAAAATTGTGTTTTTTCAACCCCCAACGACCAAAATAATCGCTGTAAGGTAACGACACATCCTATCGTCTAACTAAAATATGCATTGGATTAAGATTTTCAAGTACTACTATACGACGCGTTGACTTTTCAATTTCGATAAAAAAAACTCAAAATTTTAATCGCGCAAAAAACTTTGTAAAAAAATGCGATTTTGACAATTTTTTTACCCCCGTGCCCCTTCATCGATTTTAACAAATAATGGCTTATCTTAAAGGTTTTTGCGTAGGCTTTCACACAAAAAAAGATTCGTTTCTATATCTTTATTCGTTTAGAAGTTATTACCGAATAACCGTGGAAAATTTTGGACGAAGAAATTGCTATGAAATTTTTGATTAATCGGAAAATAATTAATTTTGACCGAACCAGTTGGCCAATTAGAACGATTTATGACTTACATTGACCGATAGAAAAATATTTTTACTTGTATTACAGCTTCAATGATGTGTATACGTGGTGTACTTATGCATATTATGAAGATTACAACTTTTTCAACTTTTATAATCGTTATACCTCAGAAACGGTGGCTGTTAGGAAAAAAAGTATAAAATCATTTTTTATAGATAATTATATGATCTACAATTTTTGTTCGACCTAATTTTATGATAAAATTTACCGTTTTGCTGAAAAACGCGAAAAACCCATTTTAAGACCTTTGACCTTGAATAAATTTTTTTACAGGTACGGGATCGATGGGGACTTTTTAGAATTCATTTATAATGGTGTTACGAACATTCATACCAATTTTTAGCTCTACGCTAAATTTTGCACCTTTACTACTATTTTTGGGGCTAAATTGACTGGACTACCTTCCATAGACTCTACATATATACTCTTTTTAGATATTTCCTTTGTTTATAGATTCTTCATAGGGTCTGTGTCTTTTTTAAGCTTAATTTGAAGATAATAAAATATTTTCCCAGATCACAACACTGATTTCTTAGCTGAGACAATTTTTTCATGAATACTTCATTTTTTATAACCTCCCATCTCTTCATAGACGTTTTATAGTTCATTAATAGTCTCTTCGTAATCTCCTATTTTCTAGATAGATTTTTGAAAAAAATGTATTTCCACAAATTGGTCATCAAAATATTTCTTCTAGAATTTTGATCGCTCAAAAAGAGAGTTGATGGTACTCCTTTGTTTCTTTATAGACTTCATAGCTTTTCATAGACTCTACATAAGAACTCTTTCTAGACCTTATCTAAGTTCATAGACTCATGATATGCCCAATTTCTCTTTACAGACTTTTTTTAAATAAATTTCCTCGAGTTGGTCATCAATACTTTTCTTCAACAATTTAGTGGTCCACAAAAAGAGTTGATAATACTAATAAGTTTTTTGTCTCAAAAATCCTGCATCCTATTTCGTACCGAATTACAATCATCCAATAAAAATATTCATAATTTGTGATGCCCAATTTAAAGATAATAAAATACTTTCCCAGATCACAAAACTCATTTCTTAGCAGAAACAATTTCTTCAGGAACACTTCATTTTTCATAACCTCACATCTCTGCATAGATGCTGGATAGACCCTTCATAACTTCTTCCTCTCTTTGCATATTATTACAACTTTTTCAACTTTTATAATCCTTATACCTCAGAAACGGTGGCTCTTAGGAGAAAAAGTATAAAGTAATTTTTTATAGATAATTATATGATCTACAATTTTTGTCCAACCTAATTTTATAATAAAACTTACCGTTTTGCTGAAAAACGTGAAAAACCAATTTTTAAGACTTTTGAACTTGAATAAAAATTTTTTCTGGTACTTACTGGATTGGTGTGGACTTTTCTGAATTGATTTATAATGGTGTTCCGAACATTCATATCAATTTTTAGCTCTACGCTAATTTTTGCACCTTTACTACTATATTTAGGGCTAAATTGACCGGACTAATATTAACGTAATCCGGAAACCGTAAATCAGCATACCGTAAGTTAGAGTTAGAGTTACGGTATGATGAATTTTGGTGTGCTGAATTACGGATTCTGTATTATACTATTTTACGGTTCTATTACATTGCGTTTTTCTGAATTGCGGTTTTTGGATTATGAAATTTTACGGTTCTACCTGATGACATTGTGGTTTTACGATGTGCAGAATTTTACGTGATTACAATTCACATGTAATTTTTCCTTTAGCATAAATTTTTTAATATTAACAATTTTGATTTCAATCTGGTTTAAAACCATACTCATTTTCAACCAATGATGTGATGGAACGAAAAGACTATTAAAATTTAAGCGGGATATTAACGCTAATGGTACACTCGATTTAGATTTTATAATGTAGGGATATAAGGATATTAATGTGGTAGAAAAAACGCAACGTGACTGCTTGTTAAAGCAATTGGTTTTAAATTGTGATGGATGTTTGCATATCTCATTTCCTCTGTGATCGATGTTATTAAGATGCAATATTTGCGCGATATTTTCCAAATGATCATTTAATACGAAATTGAAGAGACTTATTTTATTACATGACACAAAATAGCTCCAACATATTTACCAACTAAAAAACTAGGAGACAATAAAGTTTAAACCTCCAGTTTTTTGCGGAATTTTTAAAGTAACATATGTAGTGCTAGTATAACTTGCAAGATTTTTTCGTAGCTCTCTTCGGCGTTGTTTACATAATCGTAAAAATTTTATGTCACGTTGTTTATAATGCATTTATATTTTACAAGTTCGTCCAACATTGCAGGGACTTTTATAGTTTTTTTTGAATAATAAAAAAGCACCTTTTTACTTGAAATTAAAAATAAATTTGATGTTTTATATTATCGAAAAAATGCATAAAATACTGCGTGTTTTTTTTGTTTAACAAAGAGCAAATTAAGTTCAAGTGTATCCATTCTAATAAAATTTCCGCAGGTTAACTTTTTTAAAGAGAAAAACTTTTTTCCTATTATCTGCATAAATATTTAATCCACTTCAGGAGTGGCTTCAACTTTTGCAAACTCCCTCATTCTTATAATTAGTGCCCGTTCCACTACATATTCCGGTTTTCTCGCTTTTTCTTTGTAACCGGGTTACATTAATATTTCATTACAACCAAAGTTCCCAATCCTAACAAGGAACAACTTTAAGACATACGTGCATCTTTTATGAATTATTTAAAAGGATTGCTAACTTAATTTTTGCACATTTTATTATTCGCTTCAAGGAATATACTGAAGTTACATTTTTAATATTGTAATAAAATATTCTGAATGTAAATAGTTATGTAAATTTTACTTGAGTAAGTTATCTTATGAAAGGAAGGTGAAATTCTCGCTAGTTGCATGGAAAGATTTATTAAAAATATTTTAAATTATCATATTTTATTTTCAGATTGTGGTAACTGTTTTATGGTGTGCCCTTACGACGTGCAAAGAGACAATGTTTGCAAATGTCCTGAGGATAATTCAACTTTTAATGATAGTAAGTAAGCTTCTTTAGAAAAAAGTATTTCAACTTTCTGGAACTCTGGAAGGTATGCGGGCGTTTCATTATATTCCTAACGAACTCAGTTCGTTAAAAGTTTAAGTGTCGGTTGCAACAAATAATATTAATTTGGAGAAGGATTGGTGAAGACATGGGTCATTCGTAAAATTAATTTATTTGTCAGAACTTGTTTACTTGTCATGGCCCTGCTTTAAATTATGACCACGTAAGTTTTTGCACGAAAGATCCATTATTTAACGTAAATACTGAAACCCTTTATAATCCTAATTTAATTTGTAAAACCCACTGCTCACTGGATATTGTATTATTTGCCATAAATTTGGTTAAGCTAGGTTAGAATAACAAATATATTTTCGACAAGTTTTTTTCTATTATTTATTTGTATTCTCATTAGAGCATGTTAAAATATTAAGTAGCCCGCAGGGAATAATTGAATGAAGAAAATGTGTAAACAGAAGAGTCGTAAAGTTACTAAAGAAATCTTTTCCCTTGAGATAACCTATTATGTAACAAAAAAGTTTCTTATCACTAAAGTTCTTGAGGAAGTCGAATTTAACCACTATTGCCTCGCTTAATGTATACACCCATACAATCAAAAGCCTCCCATTTATATACTACAATAGAAATTTATTCTTCACACTACACTATACATGTATGTATATTTATTACACGTCGGGTTTCGAATGATTTACGCCGCATCAGTAATTTCCTTCTGCTAGAGTTACTCTGGAAATTAAATAAATCGATACCAGTGATGTATATTCAACATTTTTCTTATGACTATTATACCTCCTACAAAATTAAATTTAATGATGTTTTACTAAAAATTTAGTTTATAAAACTTTAATACACCGAAGTTATATATAATGAATATTCTGCAGTAGTACAAAAAAATGATGTAAAGTTTAAAGCTGTAACTAAGCTCCTACTACATGGCAAGAATTTAATTGTTGTATTTGCACTTTCATAAATTTTGAAACTAATAAATAGCTCCTGCAACTATTTTACACTATATTATGCATATTTTGCATAAATTTTATTATTTAAAATATTTTATGCATAATAAAACACCAACGTGTTATCATATATTACAATAATAATAAAAAAATATTAAAACCAGATTTTATTCACGTTTACTGTATTTTAATTTTTGCCACCTTCATAGATTTTTATAATTTCAGTTAAACGTCGTTTTGCTCCGGTTCGATTTACGCCGATTCACAATTACGCCGGTTAGTGTATGTTTATATTTTTTTTTATTATAAAATTAAAAGAATTTACAATTTGTAATTTCATTATGGGGAACAAAAGTGATTCAGAACCCAAATATTGTGCAAAAATAGCACGAAAAATGTGTGTTCATTTTACGCCGGTGTCTCTCGGAACGGAACTGTATTTAAAAAAGGTCTATACAGGGTGTTCCAACTAAATCCCTCTACACCGCAGCACCACCCTCAAAATCTTAACAAGGAAAGAAGGTCCAGTTTACGTATAACTCTTTGAAACTTCCAAACAAATCTATGAACGCAAAAGAAGATTTTATCGAAAGTTTCAAAAAAACCTATGTTTCAGAGAAAAATAGTTTTAGTTGTCTACATATCTAGACTAACTAGAGGAAAATTGACCATCAAATTTAATTTTCTCCTTAACGTTCTTTAAAATAAAACCCTTTTTAAATGAAAACTAAACTTTTGGGAAACTTAGAGATCTTTAAGGACGTTATATATTTTCTTCGACCTTTGCATCATTATCCAAAATTTCTTCACTGGTAAAACTTTCAAGACACTGAAAAAGTTGTATACGCCATGGTAAAAAGTTCCAATCGATCCCATACCTGGAAAAAATTTTATTCAAGATCAAAAGTCTTAAAAATGAGTTTTTAGCGTTTTTCATCAAAACGGTAAGTTTTACCATAAAATTATGTCAGACAAAAATTGTAGATCATTTAATTATCTATAAAAAATGTTTTAATATTTTTTTTCCCAAGAGCCACCGTTTCTGAGATATAACGATTATAAAAATTGTAATCTTCATAATATGCACATTAATCGTCAAATTCATCATCGTCTAATATTCACGATAACGGGTACATTTTTTAACCAAATTTCAAAAAGCCGGTCTCGAATTAAAGGGGAATGTTTGTTTTATAATTCTATCGGAATGGATTTTTTGTTAGCGAAGGGAAAGCTTTCAAAAGCGCTCCCGAAAAAGTCAATTTTTTCGCGGTTTTTTTCGAAAGTCCTCCGCGCCGATTTTGAAAAATCGTAGCTCCACCGGGTTCGGAATCGAAACGACCAAATCGGGCCCCCTTTTTTCCCACATCCTCATTTACTATATCCCAAATTTCCGACCGTCCCAGTTTAGTCCTGTGGCGAGGGCGAATTTTTCTTTGAAAACGTCAAAATGTCGCGTTTTTTACCGAAAAAAACAAAAAGGTAATATTGCTTAGCTTTTGACATTTTCGTAAAAAGGAAACAGATTTACGTACTCATAGTGGAGCACTTTTTCGAAATTTTTGTATTTATCTCATATTCTGACGTTTGAAAATCGGGGAACAATTTTGGACATTTTTTAACGAAATTTCAAAAAATCGTACCTACCAAACTACTGAACCGATTTTAACGAAACATGGCTTATATTGTGGCTAAAAGTACCGTTAATACCTAAAAAAATAATCGGTTTTATCCGGGGCGTCCAGTACCGTCGGGATTTTTTTTTCCAAACGCGTAGAAAAATTTTGATAAAAAACGGCGCGTAGAGGAAATGGGGCCAAAACGGGACAAAAAATGAAAAATCGCTACACGTGACCTGCAAGAGAATTGATCGAACGAGGTGGATTTGAAGTTTTGAAATCTCCATCTTTTCATTTCATCTCACAGCGACCTATTAAATTCAAAATTGTGTTTTTTCAACCCCCAGCGACCAAAATAATCGCTGTAAGGTAACGACACATCCTATCGTCTAACTAAAATATGCGTTGGAATGAGATTTTCAAATACTACTACGCGACGCGTTGACTTTTTTCAATTTCGAAAAAAAAACTCAAAATTTTAATCGCGCAAAAAACTTTGTGAAAAAATTCGATTTTGACAATTTTTTTTACCCCCTGCTCCTTCATCAATTTTAACGAGTGATGGCTTATCTCAAAGGTTTTTGCGTAGGCTTTTACACAAAAAAAGATTCGTTATGATATCTTTATTCGTTTAGAAGTTATGACCGAATAACCGTTGATAATGTGAACATTTCACTTTTGGACGAAGAAATTGTTTTGAAATTTTTGATTAATCGGAAAATAATTAATTTTTACCGAACAGTTGGCCGATTAGAACGATTTATAGCTTACATTAACCGATAGAAAAATATTTTTACTTGTATTACAGCTTTAGTGATGTGTATACGTGGTGTACTTATGCATATTATGAAGTTTACAACTTTTTCAACTTTTATAATCGTTATATCTCAGAAACGGTGGCTCTTACGGAAATAATTATTAAGACATTTTTTATAGATAATTATATGATCTACAATTTTTGTCTTACCTCATTTTTTGATAAAACTTACCGTTTTGCTTAAAAATTCGAAAAACCCATTTTAAGACAATTGAGCTTGAATAAAATTGACCGAACTATTCAATAGTTATCAATAATTGTATTTCTGAAGTTCTCTCTGAAATTATATTGATTTTTCTAAAATACAATTGATGCCTTCTGAAATACAATTGATTCTTTCTGAAATTCAGTTGATGATTCTAAAATACAATTGACGCTTTCTGAAATCAAACTCAAAGTTATTCTTCCTTCAATTTTCAGAAGCCCATAATTTACCAAAAATTACCAAATTTATTGTAGTTTTTTTATCACCAATTGCCTTGTTTTAGATTGTTTATTGATTTTAAGTACTAACTTTAAAGTTTTTTTTTAAATTCATTTAAATTTGAGGTATTTTCCTTTTAACATGGAAATGATCAACTGCAATGCTTGGGATGCACATTTTTAGAAAAGAAGACAAATTCTTCCCTAAATACGAAATGTAACATCAAAGAGGTTTTACCCATGAAAATTAAATATTTGTTAAGTAATTAAAAAGAGTTAATTTCAAATAAAATAAGAGTTTAATATTTAAACTCCTCATAGTGGAAGTAATTTTGACACTTTGATTTTACACAAATTTATTTGATTTATATTGCTGTAGAAATTTATAATTTATAGCGTCTTAAAAGCAACTACTACTAAGAGGAGTGTTCTTGTAATATTAATTCGCAGCTGATCCAAACTCATGTTTTAGGTAGCGGACAACCAACCTAATAAACATATCAAAGGAACCTTTACATTGAGATAATATTTAGAAACTTGTTAGATAAGCATATAGTATTAACCATAAATATTTTAACCAACAATCAACCTAAAACTATTTACCAAACTTACATAAAATAAATATTACCAGATATTTTGGAGAAATCCATGTAAACTATGTAACGCGGAGCGCTAGAGCGCGCATGAGTTTCGCACGAAAAATCATGACAAAATCGTTTATTACGCGTGCCACGGTAACTCAAGTTTTTATTATCAGATTTTCAAATTTCTTTCTGATTTATAAACTAGATTAATCAAACTAACACTTGACGGTTTGTTTACTTTAGCGTATCTAGTAGTAACTGCTATTTTTCTCTCGTAATAAAATACGTTTATTAATTTTTTTATTGTTTCAGTTCCTGTAACTTTCCTGGCTGTTATGAGGTTTATAAATATAAGCTCAAATCGACATAACCAACTAAAGAAAGTAATTGAAAATCAAGTAAGTACCCTCTTTTGTGATGTTAGATTATTATATTTTAAGCCGTAAGTAATCAATAAAATATTTCCCAACGTAAAACTTTTGGTATAAAAATACCTGTTTTATTTATGAAATGTGTTGAACAGGTTTTATTAAAAATTTAATGAAATAATTTACAAGTTGTTTGAGCTTCATTTTGTACTTACCCCAAGTACTCTTGTATTTAATGAGTTTTATTTGTTTTCAAACTGATTGTGTAAACTTTTTAATAAAAATTATTTATAAACAGTTAGATGAATAATTGCTGCAGGAAGATAGTTTAATTTGTATAAAATAAGTACCGACGTGATACAAAGTTACTTGTGGGTGTTTGTAATTAACGGGACCACACATTGAAGTATATGTATGGAAGCGATCAACGTATGTGGTTATTGCAATTCACATGCGATAATTGTGCAGTGCTTTGTGCTTGTAAACAAATTTGTGCTATGAAAGGGATTATACGTTATGCATCTACTTTAAACATACATCCATTTTCATTTCAATTATATTTGATATATAACTATATTATTTCATCTTCACTTTAATCACTTCTTCAGAGACACTTAATACAATTTTTCACAAAACTACTATTGGCGATTCAAGTTACGCGAACTAAATAAATGACGTCATAAGTGGGTTAGGTTAGGTTAGGTTAGGTTAGGTTATTATTAAATACTAACATATTGTTTCTTTTCAGATATTAAAGACAGTTTCAGATACTTCATTTACTTACGAAGATCTAACATTTAAATCAATAGAGTAAGTATGATATATTTTTTATAGTAAATATCCTTGTTTATTCTTGATTTATTTGCAGTAGTAACCATTCAAATTTGGAGATAACTTATTCGATAATTGGGGGTAAAAAAGATGAGCGGAGGTTAAGATCTGTGATGAAAAAATGGTCTGACAGAGGTGGGATCGGTAATTTCACCTTAGCCCTTCATGACAGCATTAGTCTAACTGTCCACTCATCCTCGATCTACCAGGTAATCTCTTGAAGAGCATTAAATAAATTTTATTTTGAAAATGAGGAAATTACCTAAATTAACGTAATTTATAACCGCAAAACAAATAACTTCCGACAGGTTGACATTTACTCAGTTATAAAAATGATTTATGAAGAGCTAACAGTTTTATAGTCAATTTAGAGCACAAATGTTTGTTAATCCATTAATTAACGCAATGTTGGAAATTAAATGATTATCATACGGTTGGTAATTTACAGTTTTGTCTATAAACAAAGTGATGGCATAAAGATTTAATGGAACTGTTAGCTCGATTTATGGACTTTTAATTTCGCATTAGTTTTTGTCGAACTAATTTATATATTTATTTTCTTCTCGTAATTAATTAACAGTAAAAGAAGGCTTTAGTACTAGGTAAATTTAATATTCCTTTAATTTTAGGTCAGTGTTATCATGAAAGCCCCCGGAAAATTCCGTAATAAACGCTTTCCTGCATAAATCATCACTGCGGTATTGCTTTATTCCCAGGTCATAATTTTACATAATTCAGACACTTTAAACGGTCTCTTTAAAGCAGATTTACAAGCACACGCTAGATTTTGCAATTAAACAGTTTGAGATTCGCATAACTATTTTAAAGTGCAGTTAAATTAGAATAGTAGTATCATGTTTATCCACATTAAACTCTAAATACCTCTACGTGAAAAATCATAAAAATGATAACCTAGCTTTTACATTTCGTCGTTTGTAATTAAACTAATTGGCATATAATTTATAACCTTCATAAATTTGACCATGCTTTACATTTTAAAATTTTAAGCTTTTATAGGAGTTTCACTCTGCATATACATAATACCCACTTGAAGTGTTACGAATTTTTATCTCAAAAACGACTACGAATTTTTATTAGTATGTTTAAAAGGTCTACTTTGTCTTTTTTTAATAAACCTATGTTGTTTAATAAATAATTTTATTTTACCTTGAAAAAAAATCATTTTGGTGAAAACTTTTTTTTAAGTTTTAAAAAAATTTAATAAGGACAATAAAAAATGTTAATTTATTCAAGGTTAAAAGTCTTAAAAATGGGTTTTTCGCGTTTTTAAGCAAAACGGTAATTCTTATCATAAAATTAGATCAGACAAAAATTGTAGATCATATGATTATCTATAAAAAATGAATTAATACTTTTTCTCCTAAGAGCCACCGTTTCTGAGATATAACGATTATAAAAGTTGATAAAATTTGTAATCTTCATAATATTCATAAGTATGCCACGTGTACACATCATTGAAGCTGTAATACAAATAAAATTATTTTTTTATCGGTCAATGTAAGCCATAAATCGTTCTAATCGACCAACTGGTTCGGTCAAAATTAATTATTTTCCGATTAATCAAAAATTTCATAGCAATTTCTACGTCCAAAAGTGAAATTTTCAAATTTTCAACGGTTATTCGGTCATAACTTCTAAACGAATAAAGATATCAAAACGAATAATTTTTTGTGTGAAAGCCTATGCAAAAACATTTAAGATAAGCCAACATTTGTTAAAATTAAGGAAGGCGCAGGGGGGTAAAAAAAATTGTCAAAATCGCTATTTTTACAAAGTTTTTTGCGCGATTAAAATTTTGAGTTTTTTTTTCGAAATTTAAAAAATTGAAAACTTCGCGTTGTAGTACTTGAAAATCTCATTTTAACGCATATTTTAGTTAGACGATTGGATGTGTTGTTACTTTACAGCGATTATTTTGGTCGCTGGGGGTTGAAAAAACACAATTTTGACTATAATAGGGCGGTGAGAAGTGAGATGAAAAGATAGAGATTTCAAAACTTCAAACCGACCTCCTTCGATCAATTCTCTTTCAGGTCACATGTAGAGATTTTTCATTTTTTGTTCTATTTTGGCCCCATTTTCTCTACCAATTTTCTCTACGCGCCGTTTTTTATCGATATTTTTCTACGCTTTTGGAAAAAGAAAATTCCGACGCCGCTGGACGCATCGGATAAAACCGATTATTTTTCTGGGTATTAACGGTAGTTTTAGCCACAATATAAGCCACGTTTTGTTAAAATCGGTAGGTACGAATTTTTAAATTTCGTTAAAAAATGTCCAAAATTATACCCCGATTTTCAAACGTCGGAATATGAGATACAAACAAAAATATCGAAAAAGTGCTCCGTATGTGTATGTAAGTCAGTTTCCTCTTTAGGAAAATGCTATTCGCGATTTTTTTCTCTTTGGCAAAAGTCAAAAGCTAAACAATATTACCTTTTTGTTTTTTTTTTGCTAAAAAACGCGACATTTTGACGTTTTCAAAGAAAAATTCGCCCTCGCCACAGGATTAACATAGAAGGGTTGGAAATTTTGGATATAGTAAATGAGGATGTGAGAAAAATGGGGTCCCGATTTGGTCGTTTCGATTTTGAACCCGGCGGAGCTACGATTTTTCAAAATCGACGCGGAGGACGCTCGAAAAAATACGCCAAAAATTGACTTTTTCAGGAGCACTTTTGAAAGCTTTTCCGTCTCTTAAAATAAAATCCATTCCGATAGGCATATAAAACAAACATTCCCCTTTAATTCGAGACTGGGTTTTTGAAATTTGGTTAAAAAATGTACCCGTTATCGTGAATATTAGACGATTATGAATGTGACGAATAATATGCATATTATGAAGATTACAACTTTTATCATCGTTATATTTCAGAAACGGTGGCTCTTAGGAAAAAAAGTACTAAGACATTTTTTATAGATAATTATATGGTCTTCAATTTTTGTTTGATCTAATTTTATGATAAAACTGACCGTTTTGCTGAAAATCGCGAAAAACCCATTTTTAAGACCTTTGATCTTGAACAAACTCTAAGAAGACTAGATTTTGAGATAAATATTTGTGATAATTTAAAAAAGTTGTATTTAGGAGCACATGCTACACATAGTTTCACGTTATTTTAATCTGCATTAAAAATTTGTATGTATGTATTCATTTAAGCGCTTCCGGAAATTATTATCCATTTCATGTATCATTTTTTTGCGCTAAAAGTTAAATTGATGGAAAAAGGTAAATGCGTTTATTAAATTATTTGTAAGAGTTTTGTGCCAACTATGTAAATATCAATTAAAATTGCTGTTAATACATCATGCGTTATTTCCGCATTGATTAAAGGGGGTGAATAAAGGCAATAAATCAATGTTTTTTTTTGCAGACTATATCAATTCAGCCGTCGGTTCCAATCCATGCAGGGGAAGATTTGATTCTGTCGTGTATGGCTCAAGGTTCCTTTCCATCCTTTCGGTGGTTTAAGAATGGTCTCTTTGTCAATGTCACATCGCCAACCAGGCAAGTAATAAAGACCCCCACACCCTTGCTAATACTCTGAACAAGCCTTCCAAAACATTATTTATTATCTTCCCTTTCGAAACTATGTACTTACTTATTAATTTATCTCAACCATGAAATGTAATATCTACGATCATAATTTCTTATATCGTTTACGTCTTCCTATTTATAACCACAAAACAAATAACAAAATTAATTAAATGATTTCTTTAAAAATATTTTGTGAAGGAAAAACATTTCATGGATAAAATTTTTATTGATTTATCAAACCTTTTGGTACAATGGATCGTAATTTACTTATAAATAAATTATGTATAAAAATAGGTGTTCCTCAAGGTTCTGTTGTAGGAGAGCTTTTTTATTTAGTTTATATTCAAAATTACCAGGAATTGAAGCAAACTACTCAGTTTTTGCTGATGGCACTATATTATTACATTCTGGATTGGATAGTATTAATTTGGAAGAGGAAATTAATAAAGATTTAAGAGCATGTGTTAAAATATTTCCGGTGCAACTCGTTCCGCTTAAAAACGCTAGTGCATGAGTAGCTTAAAGCTTTTTAGGTGATTGCTATCACATGAGATTCCTTTTGTAATGTTTTTTTAAATACTATTTTTAAATCTATTATTGGAATTGAAGAAATTTGTAATTAAAAGAAGGCCAAGCAAAATTTTCTGCAGTTTTAGTTATGACAATAATTAAAAAAGATTTCTAATCTTGGATTTTATAATCTTGAATGTTAAATGAAGTTGCAATCGGAAAGCGCCGAGGTGAACGAGAAATTATTGCTGTTTATATTTCGAAATTGGCTTTTGGAGTGGAATACATCGTATTCCGCAGAAATTCCGGTTACACGCCCACTCAAATCAACCGCGTATTCCGTTTTAGGTTTATGGAGTCCATGAATTATAGATTATAGGGCATCACTGTCTATTCATACACTCAAATCAGAACTAGTAGTAACTCGTGTAATACTCTTTGAAGGTATTTTATATGCCTCTTTTACGTTAGTTTATACATTGTGATTTTCACGTTAGAAATTAAAATCTCCTCCTATTTAAAAATGTTAATATACAGGGTGTTTCACTGAAATTGTTATATAACCTTACCAAATAAAAATAAACATAATTCATAAAATCAACTCTTTATACGATCTTACAAAAAGAAGGCTATTTATGATCTGTCTTGTTAGTGCATAAAGTCATTCTTTCCTGCACGAATGCACAAAAGTGTCGCATGGTGCAAGAAAGCATGACTTTTCTGCACCAGTGCAAAAAATGACTATCAATTGATCATAAATGACAAATTTGGAAATGTCAATATCTGTCATTAATTTCAGGTTTTTATGTAATTTTATTATTTTCAATGCTTGATGATAATAAAACGTTCTAATTTTTACTGTAGGTTTTTTAATAGGGAATATACTCCTGAAAATTTTAAGATGCAGGTTGGGCTCAAAACTCCAAATAAAGTAGACATGGTCCTTTTTTGCAAAAAGTTGCGAAACCCATAAAAATTTGTCAAATTATAACCTAATTAGCTTATAAATCAGAAAAATGGATGAATAAAAATTTGATACAGTCAATTAAAGTAATAACTAGAGATCTTGTGGTGGCCCTAATCTCACGCGCCCTCTAACGGTCCGCGTAAATTTTCAGTGAATGGTTTATGATTCAACGAAACTCCACAAAGGTGGGATGATTTTTTTATATCCTCGTAGGTTGCAAACAGAACAGTAACTTCTAAACTGCAGGTCCTAGAACAATTATTATTATTTTGCCGTAATAAGCAGACGAGTATAATTTAATGGTTTAAAGAAATTAGTAAAATTTTTTCATGTTTTTTACAAACAAAAGATCAGAAACCTAGTTTCGGTGTCAATTCTAATTGAATACGCGGTGTAAGAAATGGTGAATGCGCCGGGTAACACTTTTCTTTTATGATGAATCTGATATGCATGTAAACAAAAAAATTATACACTAGAGCCTTAACGTACATTCTTTTATAAAAAACTATGAAAAACACTATGCAATTGTTAAGCTTTCCATTTTATAATTTATTTTTATGTACATTTATTTTTATATGTATTCTTTAGTGTAAAAATATTTTATTTAAAATGGAAAATATTTAATATTTCCTCTAGTACTTATCCTGGAAGTCTTAATTGGATATTTTGTATAAATAGGTAGAATGTAGAATAATTGCAAATACCAGCAAACTAAGTTAAGCGTGCACGTAAACTTTAATGGGGTTCCATTATCTACTATTTGAAGATAACTTTTAATTATCAGCTGTTTATTCAGCTCATGCTGGCTCTAATAAATAATACCAATAAGAGAAATTACTTTCGTATTTATCTAAAAAGGATAATTTAATAAAATTCTTTATACAGCACTTTAAAAACAGAAGAAATAAAAAACTTCGCAGGAAAAAAGTACTGTTAAAATATAATTGTAAAATGTTTCTGAAATACAATAGATTGTTTCTGAAATTTAATTGATTTTTCTAAAATACAATTGATTTATTTTGAATTTGTGACGTCATTTTTCTAGCGAAATAACTCTCTCTATAATTCCGGCGGTCAAGTTTTTACGGTAGTGTCACACTCGAAACATATGACACCAAAAGCGGTGCCGGAGTAGAACATTTGAAAAGTGACGTCACGGATTCAAAAATTTATTTCTAACCGTGAGATAAATGTTATCAAAAAATTTATTGAATTTTAAAATTTAGCACTTAGCCTTATATTACTTAAATCAAATTTTTGTAAGAAATTTTGTAGCATAGGAGGGATAAAACAAAATCCTCGATTTAAAAAAGATACTTGAAAATGCATATAATATAGCATAAATTTATATGATATAACTTGGAATTATAAATTATCTGGGGACCCTTTCCGTACTTTCCATCCTGGCGACGGTGCTCCTATTCCTATGGGATATCAAAGTCGTAAAACGTCTACCGTTTGAAGCTATTGGGCTACCAATATAACGCTTTACTAAAACAATAGGACCGCTTGGGCCTAAATAACATCCTCAACAATAGAATATTCAAAAAAATTTACATTGTTAATTAATCCTTTCTGTAAAAACTTTTAACATCCCCAAGCGCTACATCAAAAAGTATTTTATACTTCGCTTAAAACACACAAAACTTCCTTATTTATTAATAAGAAAATACTAATAATTGCAATAATTACAAACCCTTTTAATTATTCAATGAATAGACCCTTGCGAAAAGTTGAAGATGCTTACATAAAAGCTGGATGAATTGTACTTTAGGTTTGCGTGCGAACCGAATTCGCCCAAAGCGAAAAAGGGAGAAAATACAAAATTAATAAGTATGTACATAATTGAAAATCAATTTGTTTTTCGAACAATCATTTTATATTCAAGCATGGAAAATAAAAATTTTCTTCACCTCATTAAAATAAAGTAGTTAAACAACTTCTTTCAATTTTGTTATTTAAATAGCATTTATTTAAAAACTTTTAGGTGTAATTAAAACTTTTATAGAATCATTACTTTAATTAATTATACAGGGTGTTCTAGCGGTACAAGGAAGTTAAATTACTCTAAAATACAAATATGACATCAATAGAAAGCTTGAAAAAATGTTATTTAGAGTAATATTATTTTCTGGCAGCGCTGGGAGATTGTGTATTATAAATTTTAATTGGATGTTAATTATAATTAAGTAGCAATAAGTGGGTAAAAGTGATTCAAGATCAGGAAATAAAGGATCAGTATACGTCTCAGTTGGGAATTAGAAACGTATCCCCATTTGACCAAGGAACCTTCACCTGCCAAATCGTACAAAACGGCGTGCAAAAGTGTCTTTCGAAGAAATTAAGTATTCGAGCGCCACCGAGAGTTTGGATTGAACCCATGAGTCTCACCGTTAGGAAGGTAATTTTAAGTTAATTACATTACCATTTTAAGCTATAATTTATTGGTTGCAGGGTGAAAATTTTACAATTAAGTGCTTTAGCGTGTCAAATAATAATAATAACGGTAAATATACTTATAGTTGGACGAAAAATAAGGAGTTACTACCGATTAAAACGGAAACTGAGCATTATGAGGTGCTTTATCCTATGGGGAGTATTTTACAAGTATCAACTATAAGCGTAAGTTTTTATTCAAAATAATTTTAGTGGGTTAATTTTATTTAATTACATAGAAGTCAACTATGTTTTCGTGTCTTGTGCAAGATTCTGCAGTGTGGGCAGAACAAAATATTTTAGTTAATGTTGTTGACACAAAGCTTGTAAAAACTTGTCATGGGGAACGACGTATAAAACTCCTGTGGCCTGAAACAGCACCAGGCACTGAAAGTTTACAAGAATGTCCGCCTGGTTATGTCGGGGTTGCTAGAAGATCCTGCATTTTACGAGATGGGGTGCAACCAACTTGGTTTTTGCCTGATTTTTCAGGCTGTTTGAACAACAAGCTTAGTCCATTGGAAGTAGATGTAAATTCTTAAAATTCGCCTTGAAAGTTTAAATTAAAATTATAACTTAGTTTCAGAAGCTCACTTTAGGTTACGAAGTGATAAGCGCTGACAGTATTTTGAATAAATACAAATCCTATTTGTTGAATAAAAGTGTAGAATTGCTTCCAGGGGAAGGTTCGAGAATATTGAGTTTGGTTAATGATGTTGTCACTTATTTAAATAATTCATTCACGGATAATTTAAAAAATGTTGTTTTGGATATTGCGAACGAGATTCTTTTACGTCAGCTTTCCCTGATTAATCAAACGGTAAGTTTCTCATTACTTTTTTAATTTTACCCCCACATCTTTTAAACGCTTGTACTAAATAAAAATAAATGGTAATTACCCAAAGGCAAGCAATCGTTAAACAAAAATTAATTAGTATTTTAATTACAATTTTTCTAGACACTTTACTATTTTTTTTTCCAGTCAAGTAACATTGATTTTCTTAATAACATCCTGTCTTATTCTTCTTAGCTTCAAGTAAACCAAGATTTCCCTCGGGGTTAGCTATTGCGTTTTTATATTACATATTTTATTTTTCTTAAAGCCCAAAAATCTTACTCTCATAATTTATAAAAATTATATGGGTGAATTTGAAAAGGCTAACGCTAAATGACCGCCGGCGGTGTCATATTGTCAAACCAAAAATCCTCAGGACGAATATTATTAAAATATTGTCCAACCATTTTTAGGATAATGTGTTATAATGTTTACACGATATCTGTTTACAACTTTACTAAAATATTGTGAATATATATAAATTTAATATTTACACAATATGAAAAGAATATTGTCTAAATGTCGCTGGAATGTTGTACTCACCATATTATATTTCCATTGTTTCACAATATTGTGAATATATTGAAAAACGATATCACAACATAACAATATTGTCACAACATTACCACAAGCTATTTTTTTATTGCAATTATAATAATATCGGCGAATTTTTTGGTTTAGGAACATAACTGAAAAAATAACTGGTCGAAAAATCATTTAATTTAAGGTGATTAAATCTACAGTAATAAACTCATAAAGTTTGCTCGTTTATTAATAAGGGTTATTCAATAACTTTAGTGTAACTAAAGTTATTCCAATTTACATTGCGAACATGATTTTAAAGTTTGTATATTGCATTAAATGATTTATTTGTATTTCAACTCATTTGTAATTTATGATAAGAGCAATGAAACTACGAATTCTCAACTTTCCAAACCTAGTCCATATAAAACTTTTAATATCCAAATAAACTAAAAATTTGGTTTCCTATTTGGTATTTCTTTTAAAATTACTTTCCATAAGTTTTTACGATTTATATTAGTTTAATTCAAACAATAAAACCAAATAACTTATTTATTATCAAATAAAATAAGTATAAAAATTGAAGCTTTGTGAATTTGCTGTAAAATACTAGTGTATAATAATTATGCAAATTACACTATTAGCTACCTAATTTAAGGATGCGATAAAAGTGATGCAATTAACAGATTCGCTTAACATCCTTGAAAATTTATTTAACGACGAGCGTGCAGAAATTAGATAAGAGTGATATATAAAAAGTCGTAAACTAGAGAAGCCCTGTTTATAACATGTTATATAATTTGTTGCTGTAAATTAGTTTCTTCAACATATTTATAACTCTCTACATAACTAAAGTAAACATAACTGCTTGTATCATAAAAATAATTGAAAGAATAAAAGCACATTTTTTAAAATCTCAAGTTGAAGTTCTGTTACTTATATTAAGTCAGGTGATTTACATGATTTTGTAGAAATATCCGATTTTCGAAAAAAAATTAAGGTCATTTCCATAACAGATTCCCAATAAGTTATTTATTTTAAATCACTAAGATTTTCTTTAAATATTTCATCACACGCAAAATAAAAATTTTAATCCGGTCAAGTTAGCCCTAAAAATAGTAGTAATGGTGCACAAATTAGCGTAGGGCTAAAAATTGGTATCAATGTTCGAAACATCATTATAAATACTTGCTGAAAAGTCCCCATCGATCTCGTACCTGGAAAAAATTTTATTCAAGTTAAAGTCTTAAAAATGGGTTTTTCGCGATTTTCAGCAAAACGGTAAGTTTTATCATAAAATTATGTCAAATAAAAATTGTAGACCATATAATTATCTATAAAAAATAACTTAATACTTTTTCTCCTAAGGGCCACAGTTTCTGAGATATAACAATTATAAAAGTTGAAAAAGTTGCAATCTTCATAATATGCACAAGTACGCCACGTATATACATCACTGAAGCTGTAATACAAGTAAAAATATTTTTCTATCGGTTAATGTATGCCATAAATCGGCCTAATCGGCCAAAATTATTTATTTTCCGATTAATCAAAAATTTCATAGCAATTTCTTCACCCAAAAGTGAAATTTTCAACGGTTATTCGGTCATAACTTCTAAACGAATAAAGATATCAAAACAAATCATTTTTTGTGTGAAAGCCTACATAATAATCTTTAAGATAAGCCATCACTCGTTAAAATCAATAAAAAGGCAGGGGGGTAAAAAATATTTTCAAAATCGCATTTTTTAAAAAGTTTTTTGCGCGATTAAAATTTTGTGTTTTTTTTTCGAAATTGAAAAAAGTCAACTCGTCGAGTAGTAGTACTTGAAAATCTCATTTCAATGCATATTTGAGTTGGAGGATTGGATGTGTCGTTACCTTACAGCGATTATTTTGGTAGCTGGGGATTGAAAAAACACAATTTTCAATTTAATAGGTCGGTGTGAGGTGAAATGAAAAGATAAAGATTTCAAAACTTCAAACTGACCTCGTTCGATTAATCGTCTTTCAGGTCACGTGTAGCGATTTTTCATTTTTTGTCCCGTTTTGGCCCCATTTCCTCTACCAATTTTCTCTACGCGTCGTTTTTTATGGATATTTTTCTACGCTTTTGGAAAAAAAAAAATCGCGACGCCGCTGGACGCTTCGGATAAAACCGATTATTTTTCTGGGTATTAACGGTACTTTTTACCACAAAATAAGCTACGTTTCGTTAAAATCTATCCAGTCGTTTGGTATGCACGATTTTTTAAATTTCGTTAAAAAATGTCCAAAATTGTACCCCGAATTTCAAACGACAGAATATGAGATAAAAACAAAAATTGGGGGTACGTAAGTCTGTTTTCTCTTTACGAAAATGTCAATCGCGATTTTTTCCCTCCAGCTACTGTCAAAAACTAAGCAATATAACCTTTTTGTTTTTTTTCACTAAAAAACGCGACATTTTAACGTTTTTAAAGAAAAATTCGCCCTCGCCACAGGATTAACCTCGAAGAGTCGAAAATTATGGATATAGTAAATGAGGATGTGGGAAAAAAGGGGGCCCGATTCGGTCGTTTCGATTCCAAACCCGGCAGAGGAACGATTTTTCAAAATCCGCGGAGGACGCTCGAAAAAAACCGCGAAAAAATTGAGTTTTTCGGGAGCGCTTTTGAAAGTTTTCCCCTCGCCTAAAAAAATCCATTCTAATAGGACTATAAAACAATCATTCCTCTTTAATTCGAAACCAGGTTTATGAAATTTGGTTAAAAAATGTACCCGTTATCGTGAATCTTAGACGATTATGAATCTGACGAATAATGTGCATATTATGAAGATTACAACTTTTATAATCGTTATATCTCAAAAACGGTAGCTCTTAGAAAAAAATGTATTAAGACATTTTTTATAGATAATCATATTATCTACAATTTTTGTTTGACCTAATTTTATGATTAAACTTACCGTTTTGCTTGAAAACGCGAAAAACCCATTTTAAAGACCTTTTACCAGGTACGGGATCGATGGGGAATTTTCATCATTCATTTAAAATGGTGTTCCGAATATTCATACCAATTTTTACCTCTACGCTAATTTGTGTACCCTTGCATCTCTAAATTGACCGGACTATTTGATGAATGGTATTTGGGTTCCTTCCAAATCATAGGAAATGTTACATATAATTTTAGTGGTTGCGTTTTGAAAGATGGAAAGAGTAAATTTGTAAAAAGGAAATAAGTAAAAATCCTTTGGGATTTAGTAATTTTTCACTGCACCGAAATAAGTGCACGATCATTGAATTATCCTGGGATATACAGTACAAAATGTACACATACTAATTCTTTGGGGATTTGGGTATTCACTGAAAACTTACTTAATCAAGCTTGGAATTTTCTTAAAATTTTTTTCTTATAAAGAAATTAGCTAATTCTCCTGGAACTTATACCAATTTTTAATTAATTTATTAAAAAACTTTAAAGTAGAGCAATTTTGTAAATTTTTAATTTATTTTTTGTAGCAAGTGATTTTGCTGCAGCAACTTGTAAAGCGACAAAGCCTGGTATTTCAATCTGGTTTTCATCGGACGCTCTCAAGCATTGATGTAACCCTGACATCTCCAGATAAGACAGGATTTCATGTTCCTATTACAAGCCTAAGGTAAAATATTCAGTAATACACATACCACCTTTGTTTTCTCATTATACGGGTAAAGTAAATGAGGTTTGTTAAACCTGGCTTTAATTGAATTTACTTTGGGAGGATAAAAATTAAGAAAATTTCACTAGAATATGTATAGAAATTTTTGGTGATAAATGATGTTTACGTGGGGTGGTATTTTTAAATTTATCACGTGTAAATTATTAAAGCCTTTTCCGGCTTGTTTTTCTTGATTTTTTTTGTCAGCAGCAGTATTATCACTGATATTATTATCGTCTGGTCCTTGCAGTTATCCGAGTTGGTACTCCTATAAATTACATCTGGCACTCCCTCAGCATTACATTGCCTCGCCAAATAAATCTACAACATTAGCGGTGGTGGTTTACAGTAATTTATCCGTCTTCCTGCCCCAACGATCCGCCATCCGGCTCAAGTAAGTACTTCATGCATTGTTTATTAACCTTATATACCCAGCTTTTTCTTATAAACATGTACACCTGCTCACGAATTTATTCTTTTATTTTCTTCTAATTTTAAATTAAATTAAAGAAATATACAGCGTGTCCCAATTTCTTAAAATAATCAAAAATTCCGAGTCATTCCGAAGATAAAAATTAATTTTTTTTAAAAGTCGATTATTTCGCTAACTACAAAATTTACAAAATTAATGTTTCGGATAAAAGTTTTGTGTTGTGTTAAGACGAGTTTTTCAAAAAAATATGACAAATTCGATTTTGAATTTTTCAAATGTGGATAAATAAGTAAAGTTAATTTTAATAAGAAGCAACAGGTTCTAAGACAATTTTAATGATGATGATAACTAAATTCAGAACAACTGACGATGACGGTTACTGCCTCAAGTTATTGTTTAAGTTTATTGTAATTTAAGTGTAATTCTACAGAAAAGCTTTTATACATTATTCATGCATTTTCCTCAAAATATTTGGTGTATAAAAAATTGTTTAAAAACTTTTTTAATTTTTATTATTACAGAAAATATAAATTCCCGTCATCATAAATATCGTTTATACACAAATTTTTTTATTCAAAGTTTGAAAACAATTTGGGGGTGCGTTATTAATAAAAAAATTAGCTTATCGCCTTTCAGGTTTATTTAAATTTACAATATGTTTTTTATCTTTGTGTATAATAGAGATGGAATTGAAATGGATTACGAAATAATTTCGAATATAGCAGCATCGTGGTTAAAAATCAATAATTCAGAACATAACTTAAAAATACCAGAGACTATATTTACAATGGAATTCCATCACCCAAGCAAAAATTCATCACAAGATTCTTGGAAAATTTTATGTGGAATTGCAGATTACGCCAGCTATGGTTATTCATGGAATACGCAGATATGCCAAACAAGGTAAAACATACATTGATTTAAAATATGTTTTCACAAATTCGTATTGTATTGTAAATTACTGAACAAACTTAATGCACATTTCGAGTTTAAGCGCATGCCGTTTGGTTTAATAATCACACATTATGTACACACACCTCGATAAATCGCATATTACAAAGTAAATCTCTAAATTATGCCAATTTTAAGCCTTTAAAAAACGTATTGAAAATATGTACATATTATAGCGTGTAGCATGTCTTGTTATGTGATGGTGATGTACTTCTTGGTTTTGTATTATGTCTGTTATTATCATTTTGTTTTTGATTTTGTATTCAATTTAGGCGTTTCTTCCTATACAATTTCTTTGACAGTAGAGATGTTGGTATTTTGGTAAACTTCCGAAGTAGGGGTTAGATGTGTATATCAGGGGTCGTATCCATATTTTCGGGAATAAAATATCCTCTAAGAAAAAATCGTGGTCAAGCAAAAAACGTTACTTAGACATTCAAGGGTGCAAAAATTACAATAGAGCTAAAAATTGGTGTGAATATTCGGAACACCATTATAAATAAATGCTGAAACGTCCCCATCGATCCCGAACCTGCAAAAAATTTAATTCAAGATCAAAGGTCTTAAAAATGGGTTTTACGCGTTTTTCAGCAAAACGGTAAGTTTTATCATAAAATTAGGTAATACAAAAATTGTAGATCATATGATTATCTATAAAAAATGTCTTATTACTTTTTTTCTTAAGAGCCACCGTTTTTGAGATATAACGATTATAATAGTTGTATTTTCATAATATGCACATTATTCGTCAGATTCATTATCTTCTAATATTCACGATAACAGGTACATTTTTTAACCAAATTTTAAAAACCGGGTCTCGAATTAAAGGGGAATGTTTGTTTTATAATCCTATGGCAATGGATTTTTTTAAGTGACAGGAAAGCTTTCAAAAGCACTCCCGAAAAAGTCATTTTTTTCGCGGTTTTTTTCGAACGTCCGATTTTGAAAAATCGTAGCTCCGCCTTGTTCGGAATCGAAACGACCAAATCGGGCCCCCTTTTTTCCCACATCCTCATTTATTATATCCAAAATTTCCGACTTTCCTCGGTTAATCCTGTGGCAAGGGTGAATTTTTCTTTGAAAACGTCAAAATATCGCGTTTTTTTAGCGAAAAAAACAAAAAGGTGATATTGCTTAGGTTTTGACTGTAACCGAAGAGAAAAATCACCAATGGCATTTTCGTAAAGAGGAAACAGATTTCCGTACCCATACTGAAGCAGTTTTTCGAAATTTTTGTTTGTATTTCATATTCTGGCGTTTGAAAATCGGGGTAAAATTTTGGAC
The DNA here is from genome assembly GCA_963971135.1 of Stenus bimaculatus. Classification (NCBI taxonomy): domain Eukaryota; kingdom Metazoa; phylum Arthropoda; class Insecta; order Coleoptera; family Staphylinidae; genus Stenus; species Stenus bimaculatus. The sequence goes on from OZ020183.1 coordinate 1,585,606, forward strand.
ATTTTTTAACGAAATTTAAAAAATCGTATCTACCAAACGACTGGACCGATTTTAATGAAACGCAGCTTATATTGTGGCTAAAGGTACCGTTAATATTCAAGAAATTAATTGGTTTTATCCGGAACGTCCAGCGGGGTCGGGATTTTTTTTTCCAAAAGCGTAGAAAAATATCGAAAAAGAAACGGCGCGTGGAGAAAATTGGTGGAGGAAATGGGGCCAAAACGGGACAAAAAATGAAAAATCACTACACGTGACCTGCAAGAGGATTGATCGAACGAGGTTGGTTTGAAGTTTTGAAATCCCTATCTTTTCATTTCACCTCACACCGACGTATTAAATTAAAAATTGTGTTTTTCAACCCCCAGCGACCAAAATAATCGCTGTAAGGTAACGACACATCCTATCGTCTAACTAAAATATGCGTTGGAATGAGATTTTCAAGTACTACTATGCGACGTGTTGACTTTTTTCAATTTCGAAAAAAAAACTCAAAATTTTAATCGCGCAAAAAATTTTGTGAAAAAAATTCGATTTTGACAATTTTTTAACACCCTGCCTTTTTATCGATTTTACCGAGTGATGGCTTTTCTTAAATTTTTTTACGTAGGCTTTCACACAAAAAATGATTGGTTTTGATATCTTTATGCGTTTAGAAGTTATGGCCGAATAACCGTTGAAAATTTAAAAATTTCACTTTTGGACGAAGAAATTGCTACGAAATTTTTGATTAGTATGGAAATAAATAATTTTGACCGTACCAATTGGTCGATTAGAACGATTTATGGCTTACATTTACCGATAGAAAAATATTTTTACTTGTATTACAGCTTCAGTGATGTGTTTTCGTGGCGTACCTATGCATATTATGAAGATTACAACTTTTTCAACTTTTATAATCGTTATATCTCAGAAACGGTGGGTCTTAGGAGAAAAAGTATTAAGTCATTTATTATAGATAATTATATGGTCTACAATTTTTGTCTTACCTAATTTTATGATAAAACTTACCGTTTTGACTTTGAATAAAATTTTTTCCAGGTACGGGATCGATGGGAACTTTTTAGAATACATTTATAATGGCGTTTCGAACATTCATACCAATTTTTAGCCTTAAGCTAATTTTTTAACTTGTACCACTATTTTAAGGGCTAAATTGACCGGACTATTAGTGTACAAACACAAACAAAGCAGGTTACCCGCTTTTGTCCTCTTTCAGATTACTGAAGCGGATTACACACGCATGCCTGAGTCAGTCTGCGCCATGGTATGGACATACGGGTAAAGCAGGTATGTTCATAATGGACTGACTCAGGCATGCGCGTTTAATCGGCATCAGTAATCTGAAAGCGGGCAAAAGCGGGTAACCTGTTTTGTTTGTGTTTGTACACCAATGCTATAAATTTTTTGTCTTGGCCCCGTCTTCCCAAATACTCTTCAGTTTATCTCCAACATCTAACTGGAACTGGAAGAATCCTCGATTTCGATTTATCAAACATTTGGACAACTTCACTATAAGTTCAGCCATCTTCGACCATTGGAATACACCTATAGCTACATAATTTTCATCCATTACTTACCAAAAAGTATCATCTTCTTTCTAGAGAAAATATTCGATTTAAATCCAGCGTTTTAGTAAAGATTCGAACAAGTTTTTGCCGGATATATCAAATATAATTAAAATTTAATTTCGATTTGAAAATGATGTATCTACTAATTTGAAACGTAATATAAACACCTTTTAATGGAACCAATATTCGAACGCTAAATTCTGTTGTAATTACAAATTTAGAACGATAATGGAAGAAGATAATTACTGTGAAGTTATGTACTAAAATAGCTAGTATATTATAGCAAGTAATTGCTCAATTCCTAAAGTATAAAATAATTAAGTGGTTATAGTAAAATTAATTGAATACAACACATTGGTTATACTTACAGGTTATTGGATGATTATACAACTCGTTGCATTTGTCCTAAAGAAGGAACATATGCAGTTCTACTTACGATGAAACCTTCCATAGTAAGTATTTCCCATAAATTTTAACAGAATGAAATTATTTTTACCCCTTTTCAAGTTGCTTATTTAAATTAACGCCACTTTAATAAATGCATTTGGAGCTTTATTCAGTTATTTATTACTTTCCGTATTTTACTGTGAACTACGACTTAATATCAAACAAACGTGGACGCTATATATTTTGTGGCTTTAGTGCATGCTCCCATTATTCTTAAAGAGGTGGACAAGTTTATCTTGTACAGAATTTATTAAATATCCATTCGTTATTCGTTAGTTAGAAAAACGAGAAGTTTAATCTTAACGAAATAGTTTTAAATATTCCACATCCAAAAGGAGAAAAAGCGTCCAACAATTCACTACACACGTTAATTATATAAAACGATTTTAAACCACATACAAGAATCCAACAAACAGTCAAGCACCGTTTCATTACTTTTTCATTTAATCAATTTTGTAAAAATTTACGACAAAGGGTTAACCCAAATTAAATTTCAAGTGTAATTCTAAATTCTGTTTGTACAGTTTGAACACTACAAACAATATAAGAGTTATAAATTTGACCTTTTCCTAAATTTATCGTGCATTTAAAGCAATAAAACTTTATAAATTATTATTAAAGTTGCTATAAATTCACGTGTAATAAAACCATATTTTTTATTCCACAATTAAATTTTTAAAGTAAAATATCTAACAATTTAGTTGATTTATTTAGAAAACGTATTATTTTGATGCCATAAAAAAGAAATATGGTTATAACTGAATTGATTTTATATTCTAAAAATATGGTATGTATATTTCAGGTTTCCGATGAAAGTGTTCCTGTTCATGAATTGATAATATTATTGGGCTGCTCGACCTGTGCAATTTTATCTTTCATCACTGGCTTAATTTTAAGTTTTTATTGGTTTTTCCAGCCAAGCTGTTTACTTTTTTTAAAAATACAATGTTGTTTATCAACTGCAGGATCAATGCTTGTATTTATCTACGGACTTTGGGATGATGTGCCTGCTGTAAGTAAAAAATAGATTCTTCACCACACAATTTATACAGGGTGTCCCGTTCGTAGAAGGCAGAAAAAATTGTGTTGTCAAAAAAAACCAAAAAAGTCTATCATTTATAGTTTTAGAGTTATAGCGTTTTGAATTGTAGGTCAAATTTTCAAAAATTTGAAGTACAAGTGTGACTTTGGAATGCGCACTTTTATCAGAATTAAGTTATTCCAGTGAAAAAGCTTCCCCTGCGAAGTTTAAGGTCCGAAGGGATCTATAGAATATTTTTTGAGATATTTACTGGTTTGATTTTTTTATCAAAATTTCTCCCTGAAACTTAAAATTCGACTGCAGGCTTATAGAGTTAAAAAATTTGAAAGGCCTGCGATTTCCAAAATTTGTAGCGCTTTTCTAGCTGACTGAAAAATAAAAGTGAGACTAAGTGATCAATTTTTATTAGTTTTTAATAATCTTTTATTTGATGGGTTGCTTTTGCAAAAATTCGAAATTAAAATTTTCATAATTTTTGAAGATTGATTTTTCTCCTGATTTTTGGTTGTTTTATTTTTTTTAAAAACCATTCACATTAGCAAGTTAACATTTTTACTGTAGACCCAAAATAGGAGTATTTTAAGTCACTTTTTATGAAAATCGACTCAATAATTTTTTTTTCGAAAATTATATTAAAAGTTTTTGTAAATTTTCAGTAGAAATTCAGCCCTGGAAAGCACATTTTTTTACAATATTCACGGTTTTTGATAGAGGAAATTATTCTGGAAAATTTAAGCCCTAAAACGTCTTAATCGGTCAAGTAGTAATTAAAAAATTCGTATTATTTTTTCGTCAATAAGTAAGATTTTCAAATTTTGGTTTGGTAGCTATGATTTTTTGATTTTTTTTAAATGTCCAAAATGTACTAAAAAGCGCCAGAAAAGTGGTTAAAAATGACTTCTTTGGGATAAAAACCTACCTACGGTTTTTTTGCATGTTTCTAGTTTACAAAAAAAAATTTTCCAACAACCCAAATTTCAAAATATGCGATCCAGATTTTTCCCTTTTCGCTGAAAAACACTTAATTTTCACGTTTTCTAAAAAAATCGTCCTCGCTGCCAGGTTGACCTAGGGACATCGAAATTTCTGGATCTTGTAAATGAGGATATTGGAAAATAAAGGGGCCTATTTTTCAAAATGAGCGCACAGTGGTTCAAACGGTCAAATCACTTCCCAAAAATCAGCCAGTTAGTAAATCAATACAAAAATTGGTACAATTAAGCTTTAGATGTCGCTGAATTCAAATCTGCCAACACAATTTCAAAATTCAAAATGGCGGATTAAAAATTGTGGATTTTTGGTACTAAAAATTCAACGGTATTATAACAAAAATCAGCCCATGAGTAAATTAATACAAAACTAGGTACAATTACGTTTTTGATATCGTTGAATTTGAATCTGCCATCAGAATTTCAAAATTCAAAATGGTAGATTCAAAATGGCCGTTTTTTGGTACAAAAAAATCAACGGTATTAAAACAAAAATCAGCCAGTGCATAAATTAATACAAAGTTTGATATAATTACGTTTTTGTTAACGTTGAATTCGAATCTGCCATCAGAATTTCAAAATTCAAAATGTTGGACTCAAAATGGCCGGTTTTTGGTACAAAGAATTCAATTGTTTTTAATTAAAAATCAGCCGATTTGTAAAACAATATAACAATTGGTACAATTATGTTTTTGATGTCGCCGAATTCAAATCTGCCATCAAAATTTCAAAATTCAAAATGGCGGACTCAAAATTGCTGTTTATTTGGTACAAAAATTCAATTGTTTTTAAATAAAAATCAACCAATGAGTAAATAAATTGAAAACTTAGTATAGTTACGTTTTTGATATCGCTGAATTGGAATCTGACATCAGAATTTCAAAATTCAAAATGTTGGACTCAAAATGGCCGGTTTTTGGTACAAAGAATTCAATTGTTTTTAATTAAAAATCAGCCGATTTGTAAAATAATATAAGAATTGGTACAATTATGTTTTTGATGTCGCCGAATTCGAATCTGCCATCAGAATTTCAAAATTCAAAATGGCGGACTTAAAATTGCTGTTTTTTTGGTACAAAAATTCAATTGTTTTTAAATGAAAATCAACCAATGAGTAAATAAATTGAAAACTTAGTACAGTTACGTTTTTGATATCGCTGAATTGGAATCTGACATCAGAATTTCAAAATTCAAAATGTTGGACTCAAAATGGCCGGTTTTTGGTACAAAGAATTCAATTGTTTTTAATTAAAAATCAGCCGATTTGTAAAATAATATAAGAATTGGTACAATTATGTTTTTGATGTCGCCGAATTCGAATCTGCCATCAGAATTTCAAAATTCAAAATGGCGGACTTAAAATTGCTGTTTTTTTGGTACAAAAATTCAATTGTTTTTAAATGAAAATCAACCAATGAGTAAATAAATTGAAAACTTAGTACAGTTACGTTTTTGATATCGCTGAATTGGAATCTGACATCAGAATTTCAAAATTCAAAATCTTCGACTCAAAATGGCCGGTTTTTGGTACAAAGAATTCAATTGTTTTTAATTAAAAATCAGCCGATTTGTAAAACAATATAAGAATTGGTACAATTATGTTTTTGATGTCGCCGCATTCGAATCTGCCATCAGAATTTCAAAATTCAAAATGGCGGACTCAAAATTGCTGTTTTTTTGGTACAAAAAAATCAATTGTTTTAAAATAAAAATCAACCAATGAGTAAATAAATTGAAAAATTGGTACAATTACGTTTTTGATATCGCTGAATTCGAATCTGACATCAGAATTTCAAAATTCAAAATGTTGGACTCAAAATGGCCGGTTTTTGGTACAAAGAATTCAATTGTTTTTAATTAAAAATCAGCCGATTTGTAAAACAATATAACAATTCGTACAATTATGTTTTTGATGTCGCCGAATTCGAATCTGCCATCAGAATTTCAAAATTCAAAATGGCGGACTCAAAATTGCTGTTTTTTTGGTACAAAAATTCAATTGTTTTAAAATAAAAATCAACCAATGAGTAAATAAATTGAAAACTTAGTATAGTTACGTTTTTGATATCGCTGAATTGGAATCTGACATCAGAATTTCAAAATTCAAAATGTTGGACTTAAAATGGCCGGTTTTTGGTACAAAAAATTCAATTGTTTTTAATTAAAAATCAGCCGATTTGTAAAACAATATAAGAATTGGTACAATTATGTTTTTGATGTCGGCGAATTCGAATCTGCCATCAGAATTTCAAAATTCAAAATGGCGGAATCAAAATTGCTGTTTTTTTGGTACAAAAATTCAATTGTTTTTAAATAAAAATCAACCAATGAGTAAATAAATTGAAAACTTAGTACAGTTACGTTTTTGATATCGCTGAATTGGAATCTGACATCAGAATTTCAAAATTCAAAATGTTGGACTCAAAATGGCCGGTTTTTGGTACAAAAAATTCAATTGTTTTTAATTAAAAATCAACCAATGAGTAAATAAATTGAAAACTTAGTATAGTTACGTTTTTGATATCGCTGAATTGGAATCTGACATCAGAATTTCAAAATTCAAAATGTTGGACTTAAAATGGCCGGTTTTTGGTACAAAAAATTCAATTGTTTTTAATTAAAAATCAGCCGATTTGTAAAACAATATAAGAATTGGTACAATTATGTTTTTGATGTCGCCGCATTTGAATCTGCCATCAGAATTTCAAAATTCAAAATGGCGGACTCAAAATTGCTGTTTTTTTGGTACAAAAAAATCAATTGATTTAAAATAAAAATCAACCAATGAGTAAATAAATTGAAAAATTGGTACAATTACGTTTTTGATATCGCTGAATTCGAATCTGACATCAGAATTTCAAAATTCAAAATTGTGGACTCAAAATGGCTGGATTTTGGTACAAAGAATTCAATTGTTCTTTATTAAAAATCAGCCGATTTGTAAAACAATATAAGAATTGGTACAATTATGTTTTTGATGTCGCTGAATTTGAATCTGCCTTTAGAATTTCAAAATGGCGGACTCAAAATGGCTGGTTTTTGGTACAAAAAAATCAATTGTTTTAAAATAAAAATCAGCCAGTGAGTAAATCAATACAAAAATTGGTGCAATTACGTTTTCGATATTGCTAAATTTGAATCTGCCATCAGAATTTCAAAAATCAAAATTGCTGATTTATGGTACAAAAAATTCAATTGATTTAAAATAAAAATCAGCCAATGAGTAAATCAATAAAAAAATCGGTACAATTACGTTTTTGATGTCACTGAATTACAAAATTCAAAATGGCTGGTTTTTGGTACAAAAAATTCAATTGTTTTATAAAAAAAATCAGGCAGTAAAAATCGGTAAATCAATAGAAAAATTGGTACAATTATATTTTCGAGGTCGCTGAATTCGAATCTGCCATCAGAATTTCAAAATTCAAAATGGCGGAAGTAAAAAGACCGTTTTTGTTACAAGAAACTGAATGGTTTTAAAATAAAAATCAGCCATTAAATAAATAAATGCAAAAATTGGTACAACCACGTTTTCGATGTTGCTGAATTCGAATATGCCATCAGAACTTCAAAATTTTAAATGGCGGACGCTCGAAAAACTCTACGTAAAAAACGCCTTTTTCGGTGCGATTTTTGAAGCCTTCCCGTGGCCCGAAAATTTTGAAATTTGATCCTCTTATAAAACAGACATTTCTCTTTAATTGGCGCCCGGGTTTTTGAAAAAAATATTCGAGGGCACATATTCAGGACATATTCAGCACCTACGACGTTCTAATCTAATCGGTTGTTACGGGAAAATTGAAAAAAATGATATTAATTAATCATAAAAATTTTGAGTTCCCTATTATTTTCCTTTACTTATTAAATCATTATTAAATTTTTTCCAAAACTATGAATGATAGACTATCAGTTTTTTTTAGTTTTTTTTTGATAACAATATTTTAACTAACACGAACGGGGGGGGTATAATGGACTTTTTTATTCATTAAATTTATGGATCAAATTTATTTACATAAGGTGAATATTATTTTGTTTTTAAGGAGTTTTTTCTGATGGTGATGAGTTTTCTGGAAAGCTTTTTCTTGACAGCAGTGTCTTCACAAATAAGCAATTTGCTTATAATTTATTCAGAATTGGTTTTGCTTCCGAAAATGAAAAATACGAAATACACAATCGTGCTTATTATAACAGGTAAAATACGCTTACTTTTTCATTTATTGTTACTTTTTAATTAAATTAAATTTTAGGTGCACCAATAATTGCTGTATTTGGAAATCACATGGCGCACTTGACAATGAATACAAGAATTAAATCATGGTGGCTTTTAATTAATTCTTTAAGTTATAATATTTTCGTAACTTCAGTTTCGATTTTAATTTTGTTGTATTTTATTTTATTTTACATTGTTTTTAAGAAGTTGTTTGGGATTATCGTTAAATTCGAGAAAGCTTCAGAACAACTTAAATTCAGGTAAAATTAATAAAAATTTTAATAAAATTTTAAATAAATAATTTTTAGGGTAATGCTTTTAAAACGCTCAATAATCGTCTTTTGTGCCATTTGTGCCACCATTATAAGTAGTTTATTTTACATTAATTGCCAAGAAAATGTGATATATCATTACGTATTTAGTTTAGTATCTGTTCTTACTGTAAGTTATTTTAATATTTTAGAAATTCATATTGATGCTGTTTACATTTTAGGGTTTCATAATTCTATTTTGTTATATAATAATTTCTGATACACCAATTAAGCAAATGTTGGTTAGTAAATTGAAGAACAAAACTGATGAAAAGCAGAGCCCGGATTCTACAAAGCAATTAAAGTGTAAGTATTATAAGTGCACGTTTAAACCATTAACAAGTGCACAGAGATGAGTAATTCCGAAATAAAAGTTTGAAAAGTTTTATGTGCTTGTTTGAAACAACTAAAATGACACACTCAAAAATGATTTTTTTAGAATTTGAGTAATTTAATTGGTGGCATTTTGTGGAAGTAAAATAGGATAATAAATTTTTTTGTTGAATTTAATTGGTCTTTTTAGTTTTTACTAAGCAAAAATGTGAAGTTGAAAATGAATCGACCCCTTATTTCTGCAAGAATGGAGCTGAAACGCATTTTATGCACGAATCAATGGCAAGACAAAATATAAGCGAGATTGGTCCAACTACGTTCAAAACTTATGCGAGCGCAAACTTTGTGGAAAATCAAGACATTTTAGGCCACACTTCAAAGTTACAGCATGATTTTCAATTTTACGAAGGAAGTCCCAAGCAATTTCATCACGAAATCATTAATTCCCCAGATCTGCTTGGAACTAAAAAATTTGTGGAGCTGGATCTGGTTGCTTCCTCGCTTCAGAAACCGATAGAAAGCGCGTGTTTTTACGTAACAGCTCCCATAAAATGCAAAGGGATTCCAAATGAAAGCCGCCCACCTAATATTACAATTACCCAGGCGGAAAACACGGATGATTTTGAAAGGCAGCGACCTGAAGGAGAGGAAAAGAATGTTTTGGTGGAAACGGTCGAGGTTGCTATTTCGTCCCCAAAGGATGGACCCAAGACTTCAACTGCTTTGGTCGATAATAATTTAGATGCTGTCATGGATAGCATTACTCATGACTTGGATTATTTGCTTAATGGGAACGAATTTGAAAGCGAAACAAGTGTGCAGGTGGCAAACTCCAGCAATTTAAGGAGAATATCTAAGCCACCTTCCATGAGTGTTTTCGAGGAAATAGCGGAAGAGCCCGAGGAAGATCTTAAAGTTCCAGAAGCTATTACGAATGTTTCACGTACTGACTGTTAAGAAATAACTTTTATTTTAAAAAAACCAATAAATTAAAGACATTTTAATAAACAATGTTTCATATCAACAATTTAAATATAAGTATTTAATTATATTAATAGGATAATATTTAATCGAAAGGGAAGCCTAAATTTTTAAATAATTAAAACAGGGTAAATTAATTTTTAAAAAATTTATTGATGTTATTGCTTTAAATTCAAATAAATAATAGAAATCATGGATTTAAGCTTTCCTTTATAAAATCCTAATTTTTCTGAAGTGTTCATTTTATGATATAATATGTATGCGTACAAAATAATAATTCTGTGATATTACCATTATGTATTATAGATGTCGTTAGCTAGATTTACTCTTACAATATTATAAGATAAAATAAATTGTTAAGTTGTATAAAAAACCTGTAAATATTTTAATCTTCATTTGTTATTGTCCATTTGTATACAAATTTTTAATAAATAAAACTTTGAAGTGTTTTTTTTGTTATATACTCACTAAAAAAACCCCTTCAAAAGGATCTTCATTTTTCGAACACCCTGTATACTTTGTAACTTCCAATAAAATTGAAAACATTTTACGGATGATGATACTAGTAGTATTTTGATACACTGCTCTTTTTAAGATTCGCTTGATATTTGCGGTTTTGCTCATAACTTTTTTTCCATTGAAGCTTTTTTAAAATTTATTTTTTTGGTACATAGAAGAGTCCTGTGGCTACCAATTTGTGCTTTTCTTGTTTTTGTAAGTCAAACCAAATAATCATAGGCAGCAGTAAAATGGGCTATTTACAAAATACGTCAGCTTAGCGGCATTCAGATGAAAAACTAATTAAAATAATATTTTTTTCTAACGCTAGCAATAAATTATGGAATAAACGAAGAGTTTCCCGTTTCGTTTTTCGTTTTAGGTATATTTTTAAAGTTTTTAGAGCATCCCAAAAATTTCTTAAAATTTTACCTATTTTTTGGGATGCTCTAAAATGTTTAAAAATATACTTAAAACAAAAAACGAAACGGGAAACTCTTCGTTTATATCTTAAGTCATTGCTAGCGTTTGAAAAAAAATATTATTTTAATTAGTTTTTTATCTGTGTGGATAACGCCGCTAAGAGAACGTATTTTGTAAAGTGCCCGTTTTACTGCTGCCGTATGAGTATTTAGTTTGACTTACTAAAATAAGAAAAAAGAAATTGCTAGCCACAAAACTCATCTGTGTACCAAAAAAAAATTTTAAAAAAGCTCCTCTGAAAAAAAAGTTATGACCAAAACCGCAAATATCAAGAGGATTTCAAAATCAAGCGCTCAAATTTATCGACTATCGCCTTAATGAAAACAGTGCACCCAATATGCTAACTTGAGGAACACCTAACGTTATTGGTAAACTTTCGAATATCCATTCATCTTACCTGCTGAAATCGATTTCGCAGATAAGATTGGATATTGGGAAATTTTCGTTATGAAAAAAAAAACCGATATTGTTAGAATTAAAGCCATATTTTTTCAAGTTTTTCTAACAGAATATTTGGCGAGACACAATCGAATGCCCTTGAAAGGTCGCAGAAACTGCTCAAACAATTTCTGGCTTCTTCAAAATCCATACTGATTTCCGCATATTAGGTTAAATTTTTCAAAAAACTTAGATTTTTGGAAATTCAAAATCTTTCCGAAAATCTTTGAAAACTCAGCTAAAATAAAAATTGTGGCCTATAGTTTTGAGTGTCATTTACATTTCCACTTTTATGGATAGGGACTACAGTAGCTACTTTAAGGGCATTTGGGAAGATACCACATTTATGTCCTTATTTGGCTTACATTTTAATAATTTCATTACACTCTATTACATCCATTTCTGTAACATTGCAAATAGAAGAAGTTACAGAGTTAAATTCTATCTGAAAGCAAGTATCCAAAGGCTCAAACTCAAAAGAAGGTATTTTTTCTTTTAAGAAGTGCGCAATTTTGGTAAAGCAAATTTATTTGGGTTTCTCTTAGAATCTCAAATTGCACATTTATGTATACTTATACATATTCATTTTAGACTTATGAGTATAATACAAGAATTTTAATTTTGGATAAACCTATAAGGAGAAGTTATGCCCAAAATTATAAGTAAGTGGGCTTTGAAAATTTAATATATGAGGTTATATTTGTCAATTCATAAATATTTCATAAAATGCTCAAAATATGAGGAACTACACAGTTGCTACTATTACTAAAAATGATGTTGATTATTTGCCTGGTCTGGAAAAAAAGGATCTACTTACTTATTATGGATTGCAAAAAAAGGAGAGGACTGCTAATGCCGATGATAGCGAAGTAAGTGCTTCCAGAAAAAATGATAATTTTTTATAAAATCCCCACTCAATACGAAATCGATTCAAGAATAACTCACCTAGTTCAGAAAATATCAATTGTATTTCAGAATCATCAATTGTACTACTGAAAACATCAATTGTATTTCAGAATCATCAATTGTACTACTGAAAACATCAATTGTATTTCAGAATCATCAATTGTACTACTGAAAACATCAACTGTATTTCAGATAAAAAAAGTTGATTTCAGAAATCATCAATTGTATTTCAGAATCATCAATTGTATTTCAGAATCATCAATTGTATTTCAGAATCATCAATTGTATTTTAGAAAGGACCAATTATTTTTCAGATAACCCCAATTGTATTTCAAATAAATTAAATTGATTTCAGAAATCATCAGTTGTATTTCAAAATCATCAATTGTATTTCAGACTCATCAATTGTATTTTAGAATCATCAATTGTATTTTAGAAAGGACCAATTATTTTTCAGATATCCCCAATTGTATTTCAGAAAAATCAATATAATTTCCGAAAAAACCAATTCTAGAAAAATAAAGAAGCCAAGAATTTTTGGAGGAGATTGTGGACGTTCTAAGATTAAAGCCGAATTTTTAAAAGACAACTTTTAACATTTATTGCTCCTGATATAATGTTGGTTTACTTAAAAATCGTTAATTACGAAGTCAAAAATTGTTGATAATGTAGCTGCTTTAGCAATGGAAAACATAGCTGTTAGTGGCTAAAATATTAAAATAGGTAATCCAAAATTTCTGCTCCAAAATTTACTTTAATGAAATAAGAAAATGATTGGTTCTAAAATACAATTGATTATTTCTGAAATACAAATCACACTTTCTGAAATTTAATTGATAAATTCAGATTTTCTGAAATACAATTGAGGCTCCTAAAATACAGTTTCTGAATTACAAATGATGATTTCTAAAATTGAATTGAATTTTCTAAAATACAACTGGAAAAGTTGTAGTTTGATTTGATATTTTATTTTTAGCAATCGTATGATGTTCTAAGTAATACTTACTCTGAAACAAATTTTAAATTTTTGAGTTTTAATAACATTTGGCAATTTTTTATTGGAATAACAGTTATCCTGCAATATGCCACGTTTTCATACATGGAATGTTTCGATAGATCAATTTTGAAAGAGAAAATTTTTATTACATTTCAAGTTTTGACTATGTTTATGAATGCTACCGATATTTTATCGTCTACGCTACATTATTTTGATAAAAATGCTCGCAATGAACGGATTCACAAGAAAAAGCGCATAGGTAATATTTTTTTAACAAGTAGTGTTTTTGGTCATAAGATTTTTCTAAAATTTCTTTTTTTGGTATACAAAACGTCTTGTGGTTCTCAATTTTATCATATTTTGATTTTGTTAATACCATGTCTTTAAATCAAACTAAATCTTAAGCTGCGTCTCAAGACGCAAGTTCAGCTCACTTGAGTGGACCACACCGAAATCTCGTCTTATTCACATCAACCACGTAAATAAAACCATAATGCAACACAACTTAAGCTCAGCTTAAATTTGAGCTGAGCTTCATAATTAGCTACGTCTAATGACATGTTTTAGAAACCCGGCGTTTTTTCATCGTATTTTTTAAAATAATTAAAAATGAAAAAAATTACGAAACTGTTGTTGCTCTCCTAAAATGGTTTGATTTATGTACAACAAATGATAGCTGCAAGACTTTTGAATACATAAAAAGCTTTGTCAAATAAATGTTCATGATAAATGAACCACCTTGAAATCCCACTTTTGATTTACTATTTATTAATTTATCCTTATTTTTTTTTTATTTCAGTAATTTTTATATTCGATCTAGTTTTTCTTGTGTACATACCTTTTGTAATACTTCTTTTTGTAAATTACCATAGCGTTTATTCAAAAATTACGTTATTCTTAACAGTTTATCGTTTGTTTCGACCAATAATGTTTTTTTGTGAGTATCAAGATAATTTTATCAAACTTGTCCTATTTTAATGTTATTTTAGTTACAATTACAAAAAGTCCTCTTCGACAAAGTCTTAAATTCGTCTTATTAAAATACACGATATTGCTGTGTATTATAATACATACTGTAGCTTGGGTCTGGATGTTAATGGGATGTGTTGTAAGTTTACTACATAATTACATTAGAAGACACTAATTCGAATTTTACATAGAACTGTAAAGATAATAAATTTCGTTGGACTGATGATGTTCCTCCAGGAACTGGTTCAGGAGCTTTATACGCAAAATGTTTATACATGGCTTTAGGTGCATCCACAAGCGTTGGGTAAGTAACGTTTTTAGACGCAGCTTCACAAAGATCACCTCAGATTCAGGCTCAACTTAAGTCGAGCTTGTTTCACATAATTTAAATCTACATCTACAATATTAACATTTTCAAAAATTCATGTTTGCTGTCAGATTGTCGGATTGTTTTAATGATTTAAAGGACTTATGTATAAGCTCTGCTTGACGCAAATAAGACGAGATTTTGACGTTAAGCTGAATTTGAGTCTTTATTTAAAAAAACTGAACGCCTGGTTTCTCCAACATGTCTTAAGATTCAAGTTGAGCTTGCGTTGCACCACGACTTAACGAAATTTCGGCGTGATACAATCGAGTAAGCTGAGCTTGCGTCTTGAGACGCGCCTTAAGATTTAATATGGTCTCAAGACATGGTGGAGTAACTTGGCGTTATTTTTATAAAATTATTAACACTTTAAGGCAAATGGGTGCTAAATTACAAAATGATGGTGAATCAATGGTGCTTGTAATAATGATGTATTTCAATTTATTTATTATGACTGGAGTATTTCTTGGAGCTTTTGCTGCTGTTCAAGTAGACAAAAGTAAACGCCACTTTTTATTTGGAACTCGTTTGAATTCAATTCAAGAACAATTGGTAATTTGAAACAGCAATAAATATAATTTTACTTTACAATACTATTTAGCAACATCCCAACATTTCGGAAAGTTTAAGGAAAAAAACGTTAACTTGGTACCAGAATTATTGGAATCAAGAATCTGGTATAACTGATAGTGAGCTTTTAGCTATATTGCCAGAATCTATGGAAAAGGAAATTAATTTAGATAAATACTGGTATGCTTTAAATCAGGTAGGGCGATTTATTGAAAATTTCCAAATTTATTTTCATATCCAGTATTTTAGTCACTAGTACTTAGAAACTGTTCACACGGTTTATTAAGAGCTATTGCTGATGTTATGACCGCAGTTTCTTATAATGCAGGCGATATAATAATGCATCAAGATAAAATTCAAGGCTGCCTATTGTTTGTCGCGAAAGGTTTTGTACAAGTTGTTGCTCCGGATGATATTGAAAGCCCAATTATTACTTTTGGATATGGAACATGCTTAGGCGACCTAAGTTTATATCTAAATTTTCCTTGTGGAGCAAATGTAAGTAATTTCTAAGCGGTATCCCTCTTGCGGCAAAACTGAAGGAATGACGTCAGAAATAGGTTAGTTAACATAGTTGCCACATAACAAACACAAACAAAGCAGATTACACGCGCATGCCTGAGTCAGTCCGCGCCGTACTATGGACATTCAAACTGACTCGGGCATGCGCGTGAATTCGGTGCCAGTATTCTGAAAGCTAACCTAACCTAACCTAGTTCTGACGTCAATATTTGAACTGAACTCATCCATATTCAAATAAGTCATGAAAGTAAATCTTGCGATGCAGTTTTCACTACAATTATAATTTTTTACTTCAATAATTTTTAGGTTTTAGCAGCTTCATATTGTAAAATTTTTGTATTAAAAAAAGAAGATTTGTGGAAAACTCTAATTAAATACGGAAAATTACATGATAATCTACATGTTAATGTTAAAGTATCACATTCCTAATAATAAAATAATAAATAATTACACACAAGTATTTTAGAACACCTTGAATGATGCACGAATCAAACAAATAAGAAAAAAGCAAATTTTACAATCAACGTATTTTTTATTAATATTTTTTTTATAATACTGAAATATTTTTTTTAGAAAAAAAGTGGAAAAAACTTTAAAGAAAGTAAAAAAACTATTAAAAGACAAGTTTAATCATTTTCGTTTTGATTCGGCTACATCTAAATTATTTTTTGAAGAAAAAGAAGCGTATGATCTTTATATTATAAATAAGGTATTAAAATTATATTCCATAATTTAGTGGGATTAATTTTTATTTTATAGATTGAATCTAATGTGCATAGAGACAAAATATTCTTTAACTCGACCTGGCCTTGGATTTTATATCCAAAAACGCAACTAATTTTAATTTGGAATACACTAATATTTATATACTCTATAGTTGTACTCCTGATATATCCTTATGATATATTTTATCTAGAAGAATATCCAATATATTTTGATTATTGTTTGAGACCCATAGCGTACCTACTTTTCTCAGCGGATATAGTCTTACAATTATTTACAGCAGTAGAGGATGACCAACAAAGTAATCACTATTATTTACAACAAATTTCTCCACCATGTCTTGAGACCTAACTAAATCTCAAGACGCTAATTCAGCTTACTCAACTGTATCACGCTGAAATATCGTTAAGTCATGGTACAACGCAAGCTCGACTTAAGCTAAGCTTGAATTTGAGTTGCGCTTAGTGAAGCTGCGTTTAAAGACATGTTGGAGAAACCATGCGTTACGACCGGTTTCTCCACCATATCTTGAGACCAAACTGAATCTTAAGCCGCGTCTCAAGCTTACTCGATTGTATCACCCCGAAATATCGTTAAGTCATGGTACAAAGCAAGCTCGACTTAAGCTGAGCTTAGTGAAGCTGCGTTTAAAAACATGTTGGAGAAACCAGGCGTTAAGTTTTTTAAATTTCAATTTTACCTTGTAGATTTAAGTTGCAAATTAAGCGATATCATATCAAAACGATTATCGCAGTTTTCATTTCTAATTGACTTGGCAAGTATATTACCCCTGGAGCTTATTTTAAGTGAACCTTTGGGTAAAAGTGGAATAAAATATTGCCTCTGCAACCATCTACTAAAGATCATTAGAGTAAGCAAAAACACAACAAAGAATTCATTCAATAATTTTATCTACTTTAAGGTAATTAGTTATTTTGGTGATTTATCATCTAATTTTAAAATTGGCACTAGTTATATTAAAATCCTCTTTTACGTAGTTTATCTAGGATATTTGGGGTATCTTCAGGGTATATTGTATTATTCTGTTGCAGGGTGTCCTTCGAGGTAAATAATATTTTTCATATTTTTTTGAAAAAAATTTATAATTTTTAATTTTAAGACCTTGTCCAGATAATTCCTGGGTTATTGCTTTTAAAAATAATCTTCGTCCAGGTATTAACATACAAGATGATAGTGATTGCGAAATTTTACTGGTATCCATATTATATGGGTTGCTTTTGACGTCAAGTACTGGTGGAAGTGGATTTATCACAAATGATACCGAAAGAATATTTAGTGCAATTTTTATAATTAGCTCAATATTTTTATACACTTATTTAGTCGCTGATTATACGTCAACGTTAACGCTTTCGCAAATGATTAGGTAATAATACCAATTATAGTATAATATTTTTATAAGCAATTTTAGGCAAAAGTTTTTATCAAATGTGGCAACTGTAAGAAATTTTATGATCGTGATGAATGCAAAGGACACACTAGTTAAACGAATTAATATTTATTTAGAAGCTCAATGGGAACTTAATCAAGGTGTAAAATTGCGAGAATTAATGTACGATATGCCAAAACCATTTTATGACAAATTTAGTAAAGAAAAATACGTATACCTTATTCGTTCCGTATTATTCTTCAGGGTAAATATTGATCTTAAGATAATATTTAAATATATTAACTCTAAAAAATGTTTTAGATATTTAATAGTGAAATGATTAAAGAAATATCTGGATACTGTGTTCACGACGTTTTTCCGCCAAACGAATTTATTGCATACGCTGGTTCTATTACAGGATTTATGTATATCATTGAGAAAGGATTCTGCGAGGTACCTACAGTAAATTTTTTTTAAATATTTGTTAAAGTTTAATTTCTTTAAAGATGAAAGCTTCAGGTCAAGACCGTATCGAAAACGTCATTGGTCCTCTTGAATCTTTTAATGTTTTCGAAATGATACTAGGTAATATAATAGCTTTGTTCCAACAACGCGTTTTCTAACTGCCACGAAACAGTTTATGCGCTTGTGCCAACTTTTTACCATTCTTCTATTTCACAAGCCTAGTTGAAGTGCGCATGTCAATCCAATCCACTGATTCTTGGCGTGTACTGAAATGACAAACTTGGATTATTGCGCATGATCGTAATGATCACTAAACGGTTTTTCATTCTGTGAGAACAAACTTAATAAATTAAATTTTAGAAGTACCTGCTCTATATAATGTGAAATGCATAACCAACGTTAGTGTGCTTAAAATATCACTTCACGATATAAAAATGGTTTTAGCTAAGGATAAATATACTTTAAACTGTGTTTCAATGCTGGTGACACAATTTAGAAACACATTTGTGAGTGTAACCTGTAATTACAGTTAAAATATTAAAGATTTATGAAAATTAAAGGCTGTGGAAAGATTATTTATCAGGAATCATCAAACTTTAAGGATTTTGGAAATTGAGGAGGAGAAGACCAAGTCATTTTTCATATTTCCAAATGGAAAACTACATCCTTTGAATAAAGATTATCTGGAAGGTTGGAAAGGCTTTAGTCTATTAAGGTTATTAAAAATATAAAGCTAAAAATGTTATTAAATTCTTGTTTTTAGGCCGATTTTACGGAGAACTACAATTTTACCTAGCGGGAAATTTCTTTATTTTTACCTTGTTTTTCAGGCAGTTATATCGTTTTTAATCTGCGTTGTAAATACCTGCGATTTTATTTACGAAACTGTTTTACCTAGACACGCTTCTTTGGGAATTGTACTACCACTTGATATCATCTGCCTTATTGACGTGTAATTATTATTTTCATAATTTAAATAATTTTGATTTATTTTGAGTTTTAGGTATATTCGAATGCATATTTGTTATTACAATAAAGATGGTATATTAGTAACCCATCCAAAATGTACGGCTATACATTATTTTTCAACCTCGTTTGCTGTTGATTTTATAACAGCTTTACCAGTAAAACTTATACTTAGTTTCCTGGTTAATAAAAAGAACTTAAGTTTGATAGTATTTGTAAAATTGTTACGAATATACAGAATTCCGCATGGTTTTGCCTATTGGAGCAGGGATAGGCTAAAAAATGAAAGTATACGAGTGTAAGTGTAAAAATTATTTTTCTTCAAACGTCATTAAAGTACAGGCTTTAACAAGTAATTTTTATGTTCCTTGATTCTATGGTCATATTCGTGCATTTCCGAAATAAATCGGTTACAATCGGGTACACTTTGCATTGACAAGGATTATAAACGCGGAGTAGAAATGTATTTTAGGCAACCCAATATACACTAACATACTGGGTGTCCCATTTTAATTAATCCAGTTGAATATCTTGAAAACGAAGCGATTTCCTCAAAAATGTTTCAGACAAAAATTGTAGCGACTCGAGGGTGACATTTAATAGTGCCATGGGTTTTTAATTGTTATGGGGTTTTATGGAAAAAAATTTTTTTTTCAAATGGGAACCCCCATTTTTTATTGTAGATTCGTAATCTATGAAAAATAATAAGAAAGTTTTGAATGAAACTTTTTTTTCTAAAATTTCAATTTTTCGCTATATTCACCAAAATGAACACAAATTTTGGGATTTTCGGTACAGTTTTACTAGAAAACTAAAGCTTTATAAGAAAAATCGTAAGAGACAAAAAATGCTTAAATTAAGGCAAGGATTAATAAAAAATATTATTTTATTTTATTTAAAAAAAAAAAAGTTTATTTTATTTTTATTATTTTTTAAGAAAAATGTTAATTTTTTTTTACTTATAAAATTTAAAATAAAGTCAAAGGTTAGAAACAATAGGTGTCAAAACGGTTTTTCAATTTCATTTGCAATTTAATATGTTAAATAATATTTTTCAATTAAGGAAGAAGGCTTCTAAAAATAAAGGAATTTCATTTTCAGCCTACTTTGTGTTTCGCACATAATTGTTATATTGTGACAGATTAGTTTTTTGTAGAAGCTCATTGTTATTAAAGCCACTGTGATTATTTAAAATCAGTCTCTCATAAAATGGCTGATTATTCACCTAGAGAAATGGTGAATATTATAAAAGTTTTGGGCGAATGCCATTATAACTAGAGGTTTCCACAATTGCGTCATCCAAATCATACAAATATTAGGAGGCTCGTGAAAAGACCGGAAAACGGTTCTCTTAGAAGAAAACGTAGTAAAACTGGTCCTAAGATGCTCCCCTCATTGATAGCATTAGCTTCCGTAAATGAAGATCCACATACATCTACAAGAAAAATTCAGCGTCTTCATGGACTTCCTAAATCTTCTGCCAACAGAATTTTAAAACACCATAAATCACACCCATATCATGTTCATTTAACCCAACAAATTAAAGAAGATGACTACATCCGCCGACTTAATTTTTGCATATGGGCTACGAATCAAGTTAGAAGAGATCCCCTTTTTTTTAATCGCGTACTTTTTACTGATGAAGCAAAATTTGACAACATGGGTGGAATAAATCTTCATAATGCTCATTATTATTCTGAAATAATCCACATTGGCATAGAGATCATAGATTACAGTGGCGTTGGTCTATAAACGTTTGGGCTGGAATAGTGGATGAGTATCTTGTGGGACCATTTTTTTATGAAGATAATCTTAACCAACATGTTTATTTGAATATAATTCAAAACGAAATGGCTTTTCTTTTAGAAGATGTACCTCTAGATTTAAGACAGCGAATGTGGTTTCAACAGGACGAAGTTAGACCCCACACTGCCAGAATTGTTAAAACAATTTTACATAACCAATTCCCTAATATGTGGATTGGAATTGGTAGTGAAGTACACGAATGGCCAGCAAGATCTCCGGATCTTACAAAAATGGATTATTTTTTATGGGGTTACATAAAAGATAAGGTTTATGAACGACCAACTACAACTAGAGAGGATATTATGATACGAATTACGGACGCTTTTCGAAGTATCACTCCTGAAATGTTGAGAAATGTATCATTGGCTTTTCGCACACGAGTAAACATGTGTATTGAACAAAATGGAGGAATATTCGAACATCTTATTTAGACCAGCTCTCGTAATTTAAGAACAGATCCAAATATCTTTAAGTGTATTAATTAATTACCTTTGACTTTATTTTAAATTTTATAAGTAAAAAAAAATAATATTTTTCTTAAAAAATAATAAAAATAAAATAAACTTTTTTTAAATTTATTTTTTTTAATAAAGTAAAATAATATTTTTTATTAATCCTTGCCTTAATTTAAGCACTTTTGGACTCCTGCGAGTTTTCTGATAGACCTTTAGTTTTTTAGTAAAACTGTATCGAAAATCCCAAAATTTGTGTTCATTTTGGTGAATATAGCGAAAAATTGAAATTTTAGAAAAAAAAGTTTCAACCAAAACTTTCTTATCATTTTCCATAGATTACAAATCTACAACAAAAAATGAGGGTTCCCATTTGAAAAAAAAATGTTTTCCCATAAAACCATTATAACAATTAAAAACCCATGGCACTATTAAATGTCCCCCTCGAGTCGTTACAATTTTTGTCTGAAACTTTTTTAAAGAAATCGCTTCTTTTTCAAGATATTCAGCCGGATTAATTAAAATGGGACACCCTGTATATTTTGTATTGTATGTAAATTAAATATCGAATTTTAAAATAAGTTTTTATATAACCATTTTAAAAATTTGGACGTTTGAATAAAAAATAGCATATTTTATTCGGAGTAAAAGAACTTTTTTTACTCCTAATAAAACTATTATAAAATATCAAACTTTTAGGAGCGTTTTTAAATATGCTGTTATGACACTAGTGGTTTTAAATACGGTTGCAGCAATTGGTGTAATTATTGGTTGTAAATATATTGAAAACAAGAATGGAACGACCAGTCTAATTCCAGATAAACAGTCATGGGTTTATACCAAACATGATGCTGAAACATGTTGGTTATTTATAAAATTCAAAAAATAATACTGAATGTTTTTTTTTTAGCAATTGATTCTAATGATGTGAATCCTTCGCCTCTAAAAATATATTTTCTTGCAATATATTATTTTGGTTGTGTTATAATGCAGTTGGGTTTAGGTGATTTTAGTTCAGTACAACAAAGTGAAACTATATTTACGATAATTATGATAATGGCTGGTATAGTTTTTTACATTTTTTTAAGAAAAATTTAATCAACTTATTTTTTTTTAGGTTATTTATGGTTTACATATATTTTAGTCCTCATTACAAACACCAAAGCTGTTGTTAACGAAAATCTGACAATCTATCAAACGTACATGAAGGATATGTTAAATTTCTTACAAATTCAATCTATACCTAAACTTATTCAAAAGTAAGTAAGTAGAGGGGTTTAGCCAGTTCTGGAACACGCATTCCACGTTTTTAAAATGGCTACCAATATTTTTTTTAGTAAAACTATAAGCCATTTTGAGTATTTGTGGCAACGAACTCAAGGCTCAACTACTACTGAACTACTTGGATATTTCCATCCAACATTAAAAGCTGATATAATAACAAGCTTCTATTATGAAACTTTGTCTAATGTGCCACTTTTTGTAAATGCTGATTCTACTTTTTACAATTATCTGGGCGAATCTATAGTAGAAAATTATTATTTACACAATAGTTTTATTATACAAGTGAATAATATAATCGACTCAATTTATATCGTGCACAGAGGGGAAGTACGGATTTTAGGATCCGATTCTAAACCATTGGTATTGCTTAAAAAAGGAGGGTAAAAAAATTGTACTGGAAAATTAAATTAAGCTAATTTTTGTATATATTCTAGACTTTTTGGTAATTTAGATGACTTAAAGAGCATACGAAGCATGATTTCTGCAGAAACTACAAGCACTGCAGATATTTTGCAAATAAAATCGCAGGATTTTTATACTATATTAGGAAAATATCCGTACATGAAGAAAATGCTACAAAATCACTTGTTATACAAGAATATGGTAATAGTATATTGTTTTATTGGGGGTAAAAGGTAAAAGGTTCTTTTACTCCGAATAAAACATACTATTTTTTCTTCAAACGTTATAAAATAGTAATATAAAAAATAATTTTAAAATTTGACATTTAATTTACATGCAATACACAATACAATGTCAGTGTATAATGAGTTGCCTAAAATTCATTTCTACTCCACCTTTCTAATCCTATACTTCGGAAATGCACGAATATGACCATAGAGTCAAGTAACATAAAAATGGCTTGTTAAAGCCTTTCAACCGTACTTTAATGACGTTTGAAAAAAAAATCTTTATACCACTGAATTTAAAAACTAAATATTAATTTTTAGTTTTATATTAATACACTACTAGGTAGTTTCGAAATTACAGAAGGTTTATCAATAAACACAAGGTTAAATAAATGAAATAATTAAACATTCAATTTGATTTGTATATTTTTTTAGAAGCGTCTTATCAAAACTTGAAAGATTTTGCATGTCAAGAATTATGGATTTATTTTGCATGATGATTGCTTTAAATTCTTACGTATTAGTATTTTATCAAGCCGTATTTCAGTTTCATAGTGGGGTTATAATAGGAATTACATACGTTCTAGACTTTCTTCATATTATTAAAATATATTTGGCTTTTAACACACCATATTTTAATGAAATGGGGGAAATTATTAGCAATAAAAAAATGATTAAAAAAAGGTAAGCCATGAATTTTTTTTAAATTTTGTTCCCCCAGATGACGTCAGAAGTGGGTTAGTTGCCACCACGTCATGGTTGCCACGTAAATGTACAAACGCTTTCAGATTACCGGCGCCGATTACACGCGCATGCCTGAGTCAGTCCTCGCCATGCTGTGGACTGACTCAGGCATGCGCGTTTAATCGGCGATGGTAATCTGAAAGTAGGTAAACTGCTTTTTTTGTGTATATACACTATCAGTCTTGTGTTTTCAATAAAGTTCACCGTATACAGGGTGTCCCGAAATTAAGCGGCCAAACTTTAGGAGGCGATTCTACAACTAATTTTAAGAAAAAAACTTCGTATAAACATGTGTCCGATTTCGCTTCCTAAGGGAGCTACAGCCTTTTAACTATTGTGACTAAAACTAGGATTTTTGTCATTTATTTGAAAACGGTTGGTAATAAAGATTTGAAATTTGGTGTGAAGACTAATACGTTTAAGATATAATTTCTCAATTTTTTTCAGATTTTTTGAAATCTCTAAAATTTTTTGAAATTTTTTAAACACTTTCAAAAAATCTGAAAAAAATTGAGAAATTATATCTTAAACGTATTAGTCTTCACACCAAATTTCAAATCTTTATTACAAACCGTTTTGAAATAAATGACAAAAACCCTAGTTTTAGTCACAATATTTAAAGGGCTGTAACTCTCTTAGGAAGCGAAATCGGACACATGTTTATAGGAAGTTTTTTTCTTAAAATTAGTTGTAGAATCGCCTCCTTAAGTTTGGCCGCTTAATTTCGCGACACCCTGTATATTAATAGATTTTGTTTTTATAGTATATGGCACGGATTGACTCAGGCATGCGCGTTCTTGTGACGCCATTTTTATTGGGCAAAATTACCTTGATTTTTTTGTAGGTACATTAAGAAGCCTAGATTTTATTTCGATATATTTGCTTTGCTACCGTTTGAAATTTTAAGCCTTGCTTTTGACCGAAAAAATATTTGGATGTATATTGCTTGGTTTCGAATTAATAGACTAGCTCGTGTGGTTTGTTTATTAAAAAATAATGAAGTTTAAAAAAATAAATTAATTTTTTTAGTTTAATGTTGGGCGATATTTTAGTGTGACGGATGACCACCTTAATATAAACGTAATGGCTACAAAGCTTTCTGCTAATTTAATTTACTTTACATTATACACCCACACATTAGCATGCATATGGTACTTAATTGCGTGCCCTAATGGAAAGTGTAGTATTGAAAGCTGGTCATTTAATAAACGTAAATTAAATAAAACTTTCGTAAAAATTAATTAATTATTTTATTTTAGCCAAAAACATTTCTGCATGTAACAGACCTTATATTTGCGCCTTGTATTATACCACTAATTTAATTACATATACCGGATATCCTACTATGGTTCCTAGATCTTACTTCGATGTTAGTTTATGCATACTAAGTGTATGTGTAAGCAAATTTGTTATTTCTATAGTCATATCTAACACTGCAGCAATTGTAAGGTATTACGGTTATAAACTTGGTGAATATTCTGGAAAAATGATTGTTTTAAAAGTAATTATTAAATTTATTAAATTCATAAATTTATACTACATGATTTTAGACTTACTTTGTTAACTGTAATATATCATATTTATTGCAATCGAGGATGTTAAATTACTTGGAAAAATTATGGTTTCGTCGCTCAAGTAGTCAAACACCAGTATTTTTAGATATGGCACCAACGACTCTATCAGAAGAAATAAAAGTATCAGCCTTCGGAATTCATATTTTTAATGTAAGCATTCATTAATTTTAATTTAAGCGATAATCTGCAAATTTTAGAGGGTTTGGTTCTAAGTGTACAAACACAAAAAAGCAGGTTACCGCTATGGACTGACTCAGACACACGCTCATGCCTGAGTCAGTCCGCTATGGACTGACTCAGGCATGCGCGTGTAATCGGCACCGGTAATCTGAAAGTGTGCAAAAGCGGGTAACCTACTTAGTTTGTGTTTGTACACACATGGGAGCAAGAATTATGCTTTATTTTCTCAACCCCTTCGAGTATAAAAACAAAAAATACCCTATGCATTATAGACATTACTCTTTTTAAGGGAAATGAAGCGAAAGTTAAAAAATTTAAGAAACTATGGGTGCCAGTGGTATAAAACTAATCGCGCATTTGTGCGATTTTTTTTTACATTTTACGTTCGATTTTTTTCTGAAGCAAAGGACGAAAATTATGAAGTGTTGATTTTTTTGCTTATAAATATTAATGTAATAAGCAAAATAAAAAATTTTACACGGTAATAGCCAACCCGTATCAAAAGTTACGAATTTTCAAAGTTCGCGTCGAAAATGCAAGAAAAACGAATGTAAATTTAAAGGCCCCAAATTAATATAAAAAATTAAGATATCAAAAAACAGGTTCGGATAGGCACAATAACGGGTATCTTCTATTTTTTGCACAGGTGGATCTTGAGATCGAAGCTGTACCAATTTGGTACTTTTCCCGCCCGAAAAACGCTAAATTTTCACGTTTTAAGTCTCGGCGCCGTGACGTCACACCGTTGCGACTGGAAACTTAAAAATTGTACCGTTTAATTCTCAGAATCTAAGAATTAAAGGACTCAAATTTCGTCGCTTCCCTTTAAAACCGGAAGTGAGTGCGATTTTTCAAAGTTGACGCCGACGAAAACCGAAAAAAAAAAGCAAGAAAAATCGAGCGACTTTGGAATTTTTTTTCAAAGTGTTACGGTGGTTAGAAAAATTTGAAATTCAAACCTCGCTTAGAATCGACATCCCTCTTGGGGATGCAACTGAAATTTTTAAAATCTACCACAAAAAACCGGTCAAAACTGCAAATATTATGCGCTCAAATTTGTTTTTTTTTTTAGAATTATATTTTCCACGGATGTCACTCAGATTTTCTGCGATTGGTTACCTCGAAAACTAAAATGCTCACGTTTTTTTATAATGACATCATTTGCACTCATGGGGATATTAATGATACTATGTACTTTATTCATCGAGGGCGTGTGAATGTTTTGCTCGTTCGCCCATTTGAAGAATTAATAGTTGATGTATTGGAAGCACAAGACTGTTTCGGAATGGTAGCTCATTAATAATTAATAGTTTTCATCTATTTAATTTAATAATGTATTGTTTTTAGATACAAGGACTTTTTGCAAACACACCCCATAGTCATTCATATCAAGCAAAAGCAGTGACAGAAGTTATTACATTGCGTTTAAGTGATTGGGAGGAATTACTCCAATTTTATCCTGCTTCAAAATTTTTAATTTATAATATCATTAGAAACTACAATAAAACTGTATAAAACTATAAAATTCGCGAAATAAAATAGTTTCATAATACGGTTTATAAATTTATAATAAATATGTAATAAAACAGGTGTAATCGTATGATGACCTAAAAGTCATGCTCAATAGATTATAACTGGAATATTCTCAAGAACCGATAGCTTTACAAAATAAAAAATATATTCACGTACACTTTTAATTTGTTCCACTTAAAACCAAGATTAATGAAGAAAGTAACAAAAAACGTGGTTTACATTTTATGCGTATTTCCTCGTAACAACTTCCAGTTTATTGTAAAATCCGAGCTCTTCTAAGTCTCAAGGAATTAAGTTAAGTGATGTTGACAACAAAATGAACATTAAAATCATGTGGTTTATACCAATTTTCTTAATTGTTTCTTCACAAGGTATGTTTTATATTTATGATCAATTACTAATTTTGCATAAAATTTTTGGTAACCAAAATTTTGTTTCAGATGTTTCTTCCAGTATAGACAATATGTTTGATTTAAGATATTGGCAATGTTTTCTTAAAAAAAGTTTTAAATGTCCAGACAATGACATCAGATTTTATTTATATAAGCAGTTAGTATATTTTATTTATTATTAATAGTATATTGATATTTTGTATTTTAGCGAAACTGGTAAAAAAAGAATGCGAATTGATATTAGAAATTCACTAGCTTTAAAGTACAGTGGCTGGGATCCTGACAAAAATAACGTTATTATAATTCATGGATTCAATGGAACAGAAAGTAAAAGTCCCATGACTATATTAAGAGATGGTAAGAGATTTTACTGCTAAACAATGAAACATAATCTAATATTAAATCGGTTGGATGTAAACTGCACCCCTTGTGGACGAATTCGGAACTAATGCGATGAAGTTAAAAGTAGATTAGTTAGCATCACCTTTTCATTGGTGTGCAATTTAAATCGAACCATTCGATCAGCTTAGCGTTAGCTTTCAGATTACCGGCGCCGATTACACGCGCATGCGCGAGTCAGTCCGCGCCATGCTATGGACATACAAAAAGCGTGTAGGAATGACTCAGGCATGAGCGTGTAATCTGCGCCGGTAATCTGAAAGCGGGCAAACTGCTTTGTTTGTGTTTGAACATTTATGAAAAAACCATTGTAGCATATTTGACAAGGAATGATTATAACATTTTTACTGTTGATTGGAAGCCTTTAACACAATTTCCATGTTATTTATCGTCACTATCAAATACTCGTCTTGTATCTCGTTGTGCTGCACAATTCTACGCTTATATCATGGATTTGGGTGGTTTTGCTGATAAAACCACATGTGTAGGTCATTCCCTTGGTGCCCACATATGTGGAATGATGAGCAATCACTTAAGTAAAAAACAACATAAAATTGTTGGTAAGAATATTGAGATTTTGCAGCAATTTAGTACATCCAATGGTTAATTTTTATATAGGGTTAGATCCAGCCAAACCACTAGTTTCAGAATATGCTTCTAAAGAATTTCGGTTGTCCAAAGAAGATGCTTATCAGGTTCAAGTCATTCATACCAATTCCGGTATTTTGGGCGAAAACGATCAAATAGGCCATGTAGACTTTTGTGTTAATGGAGGCCAAAACCAACCTGGATGTAAAGGACACGCCCTTCGTAAGTAATTTTAATACAAAATTGAATGATTGCCCAAAAAAATAATTCATTATGATCAAAAATAATAAAATTGTATTTTTGGAAATAGATTATCCTTTGGAAAATTGACAATATTCTATATGTGCTATTTATGATGATACTAAAGGATATTTTAACCGTAAAAATAATCCAGGACCTCAATCACAAGAAATATTGGGTTAATTTTGTAAATTTCAATAACCCAAATTTTTGAACCAAATTTTCAGGTTCAAATTTCTTGCAGAAAAGAATCTAAAAATAAAAACTTGCCAAACCAAATAAGTATTTTACATGAAAATGTCATGTTTTTTTGATGAAAATTAGTATTTTATTAATAAAACTGAAGATCTAGTCACCTCACTTTTATCTTCATTATACTTTTTCCAGCACGATTCTATGGGTATTTTTCGAAAAAGTGCTTTGCTTGAACACACATCTTTTATTAAGTGGTAATTGCAGAGTGTAACTTCTAAATAGTATTTTGATCAAAGTTAAAGTTTAATTAGAAAAATTTAAGGTAACCATGGAAATTGTCCAACAATGAGGGATTTATATCAAGTGGTACCTGTAACTTTGAACCTTAAACATGGAACCTAGAATCTAAAATATGGAACTTGAAACCTGAATCCGGTAACAGTAAATCTGAAACCTGAAATATGAAACCTGGAACCTGAGATAGACGTTTTTAACTCTATCAAGATGATGTCGAATTAGAATTGATTCGTTAAATAATATTTTCTATCTTACATTTTCTTACAAAACAATCCATATGGGTGAAAGCGAAACGAAAGTCGTTACCATGGAAATAAAGTCAACAATCTACCGTTGTAGGTACGTTAGCGTTACAAACTTCCACCTCATAAACCTGGAACATGGAATCTGGAACCTAGAGCTTGGAGCCCAAAAGCTAAAACCTGAAACCTTGGTTGGGATCTGTGATCTGAGGTGGAAGTCTGTAACATGGACGATTGTTTTCAATTGCTGAAAAGGGTTTTGTCTCATTTTAACAAATACAAAACGTGCTTATTGAAGATACAAGGAAAATCTGTCACCAAGCAACTTAGTCAATAAATTATCATTTCCTTATTTGAAAACAATCGTCTAGCTTACAGACTTCCACCTCTGGGATCTGGGATCTGAGATCTGTGATCTGGGATCCGAGGTGGAAGTTTGTAACCTAACCTACCGAGAATGGTGGATTGTTTACTGAATTAATATGCTTAAGATTTCTGTCTCACTTCCACATTTTTTTCAACGTTTCAAACGTCTACCTCTGGAATCTCGAATCTAAAATTTGGAATTTGGAATTTGGAATCTGGAATCTGAAATTTGGAATCTCGAATCTGGTATCTGTGTTTTGAGATATGGGACCTGGGACCCACGAACTATGCCCGAAAATATTGGATTGGAACATAGTACATTTATTCAGAGATTGGTGTCTACTTCAATGAAGAAAAACTACACTTTCAGAAATTGGCACATAGCCCATATAAAAGTTACACTCTTCAATTGGAGCATTTTTAGAGAAATTGGATCTTGACACCAAACGACATCATTACTTTGTAGCATGTAGCCATAATCCCATTATTCTAAAAATTTTGCTTGGCCCCTTTTTGATAAGCATTATCCAATTTATCTACGAAAATGAGGATTTGGCAGTATGACCAATATTCTAGTTTTTGGTCCCCAAGATAACGAGAAACTATATCATGTTAAAAATAATGCGAAATTCCCTTTGAAATTTGAATAACCTCAAAAATTCCCAAAGATTATCACACAAAAATTTAATGAAAATGATGAAGGCTACAAATGATATAATTTCAGGTATAGCAAGATGCAGTCATTTCCAAAGTGTATGTTATTTCGCATCAAGTGTAAAAAACGAATACGATATGCTTGGAAAACCTTGTTCATCAAAGTGTCCAAAATCACATAATAATTGGGGTTTTGTTCCTGGAAAATCTGTACCAATGGGTCACAACACTCCATTCGGGTAATATAACGATTTAATATAGAAAAAAACTATTTACTAATTTATTTTTAGTGTAACTGGAACTTACTGCCTAACTACAGTTCCAAAAGGAGATTGTCCATTTGATAAAAGTTAAGAAAAATATCAGGGTTACTTTTCTACTATTTTAATGTTATTAATAAACTTAACAATTAACGCAAGAAGATCTTTTAGGTTAGTTAAACGATCTGCATCTCCAGAAATGTGGAAGAATGGTTGTATTTCTTCAGTAACATAAATATCATCTTGTTTTAATATCTTATTTGTAATAAACTCCATTTGTAAAAGTCTTATGTCAGGAACAAATTTTGTGGTGTTATTAAGAACGTTTTTTCCTTTAAAAAACATAAAATCCTGGTATTTTGAAGCGTTTTCTCTAATAATTAAGGTTAAATATAATCTTGCCATCAAACGATATTGTTCCTCACTTTCAGTAAAATCTTCATTATTGTGTTGTAATATAACTGACATAGCTACTAAACGCATTAGCGTCATCTTCTTTTTGGTAACAGTCACGCAATCAGCATACCGTTTAAGTGGTTCTTTTGGGTACACCAATCTCAGTTCATCAGCTGATGAATCGGAACCTCCTTTTAAGTGCACTTTTTTGTAATTCACTTTCATTAAAGTGAAATAGTAGGTTGATTCATCTCTAAAAAAATCATTGAGCGAGTAAATTTTCTTTTTATTTGAATAAAAGATTCTACTTTTTTCAATAGCTTGCATTAATATCGTGCAATAAAGGCTGAAAAAACCAATACCAAAAGCTGTAAATAGACCGTAATGAATAAATAATGAATATTCACTTTTTATCAACCTTGTGGTGTAAAGCTCATCTAAGAGGTTTAATTGGCATAAAAATAAGGTGTTTAGTGCAGAAGGTACTGTCACAAAACCCAAAATTGAACTCCCATACATTATATATATGTAGCAAGCAAAGATATAAAATATATAAAGTTGGTATAAAGTCGTAATAATTATATCCCGTATTGATGTTTTGAAAGCTCTTGCCATCACTTGGAAAATATTTCCAAATTCATAATATTTCAAAAGTCGCATTGTGGCGATACATATAAGGATTGCAGAAACGTATTTCACCACTAATGATATTGTGAATAACTTGAAGTAGTATACAAATTCGTTATGATTTTTATATTCCAAGTCTTTAATGACATGTCTAATTGCTTTTTCTGTGTAGAAAAAGAGTACTCCCTTTGCAGCGCTTAGAAGTAGAAGAACAACATCAACCAGATTCCAAAAACTTCTAAAAAATTTAAATCTCACGTTGACTAACATTATTATCATCATGATTGTACTGGAAAACAGAAATCCGAAAAAAAGTGTGATGTATACAAAATTCCATACGGGATCCGCGATTATCAATCTTGTACTTATAACCTAGTTTTAAAATATACTTTAAAATCATTATGTAATTTTACGCCCGGCTTCTCCAACATGTCATCAAGCTCAGCTTAAGTCGAGGTTGAGTTGCTCCATGGTTTTGTTCACGACGACTTGACTAGGATCTAGATAGATTTAGCAAAGGTTATGTTTTGATCCTTAAGAGCTCAAAATCGACGACTTATGTATAAGATCTGCTTGACTCAAATAAGACGAGATTTCGGCGTGGTGTAACTGAGTAAGCTGAACTTTCGTCTTAAGTTTTAGTTTCATATCAAGTTAGTTTGAAGAAACCGGACATTAGTATAATTATCTTACGTTTATGCTTTTTAAAATGTGTCCTGAATCTTCATGTTCGATGGTTACTCTTACAGCGTTGAATAAATTAAAGTTCACGTTATAAGCCCAAAATTCAATAAACAATACTTTCGTGTGCATATCCAAATAGTTGTTTTCTATTAATTGATTTAAAAGGTAATAAGAATTATATAAAGTTCTTCCGAGAAATGTTATATATCCGCTTCCATCATAGCCAACATATTGTCCTGAAATTTATGTAATATATGATTATCATTTCGACGTCTTAAGCCTTCTCCCTCTTGCGGCCAAGTGTGGAATTTATGGGATAACGTCAGAAATAGGTTAGTTGCCTTCACGTTGTCATATACATATAACTTTCAGGGTTACGCCGCTTTGGACTTACCTATTTCTGACGTCATTTTTGGCGGGAAGAATTAATTACCTAACGAGTTTGATATATCGGATCCGTTATTCCATACCCATCTCTTGTAAGCAAAATAATCTTTAGGGCATGATAAATTTAAATATCTTAAAAATTCTAGTGAGTCGCAACTGCGATAATTTCTTTGTTGTCTTAATTGGATAATGCCTAACACTTTTGAATTAAAATCAGCCATCATTCCAGGATTTTTCATATAGTAGTCTCCATACCAATTTGAACTGTGAGTTACTGGTATAACAGTGTCATTTATATATTTGTAAATACTATAAAAAAATAAATTAAATTTAAAACAAAAAATAGCTAAAATTAAGTAATTTACTCTCTTATTTGATGGATATCATCTAAAGGAAAGTAATCCTCTCTGAACGTACCTTCCAACATTTCAGATATTTCGCTGTTGCTTTTATAAAACAGTTGATCGCTATGTGCTAAACATATAAGGTAGAGGAACGTTAAATAAATTATAAAAATACAAAAATCCCTAAATAACGCAATCACTCTCAACCGTTCTTTTTGACGTTCTTTATATTTCTGAAAAATATAAAATACCTTATTGTTATTTACTGTTTAAATATAGTTTATTATATAACCAATAATAAAAAAGACATGTGAGCCATAAAAAATCTTTTACGTCATTTGTCACAGAAGGCTGTATTTTAATCATGTTTTAAGGAAAATAGTTATTTATCCAACAAGTGCAAAAAGTGAAATTGATAAAATTACATGAAAACATGAAATTAATGAAAGATATTGAAATTTCTAAATTTGTCATTTATAATCAGTTGTCAGTGCATAAAAGTGCAGAAAAGCATTACTCAAGTCATGCTTTTTCGCACTAAGTAACGCTTTTGCGCACTCATGCAAGAAAGCATGACTTTATGCACTGATCATAAATGGCCTACTTTTTGCACGATCGTAGAAAGAACTATTTTTAATTTAATTTAGGATAGGAACTAACAAATTTACAAGGTTTACCTTAATTTCTTCAATAGTCAAAGGCCGATATTGTTTCGTGAAGTATGGTCTCATTAAAATTTCTCCAAATGTTTTAAATAAAAATGCGCGCTGACGCTCTATATATTTTAAAATCAACATCATGTCATATGTTTTTTTAACATTCTGTAACATGCTACATTAAATTTTAATTTTATGCTTTTGATTTAGCTTTACCCCAAAATATAAGCTTCCTAGTACTTTCATGATAATTATGTAAGCATTTTCCAGAACAATAATGTTGAATAATATTGCAAATGTTGTACAATACATCCACAAATAGGAGGTAATTCGTGTTATCCAAAACCCAAAAACAAGTAAATACAACATACAAGCAGCAATCCATAAACCAATTAATACCCTTAAATATAAAATTATATTTTTGACAGCTCGGTTTTTTTTGATAATATTACCAAACTATTTTCGTCATTTTTTGAGAAAAACGCTTTTTTTCTTGTTGAAATGTCCGAGGTAATTGAAGCGATTCAGAGTTTCTGAAAATATATATAGTTATTTAAGCAACAAGTGCAAAAAGTGAATAATATTTGCATACACTATTTTTTCTACGACCGATGCATTCTTGCACTAAGTAACGCTTTTCTTCACTTGTCCAAGAAAGCACTTAGGGTTAAAACATGGTGCAGCATCGACTCAAGCAGCGATCCAAGCACCGACTCAAGCAAGAAAAACAAACACATTGTTTCTTATGCGTGCAGGAATCGGTGCTTGAGTGGGGGTCAGTGCTGTACCATGTTTTTAGCCTAACAACTGTTTATAAATGAACTACACGATCGTAGAAAACCTATTTTGATTTTTTCTCACTTACCTAAATAGAAATACGAATGGAAAATTTAATAATCCTGAAAATACAGCGCTTAGCAAGGAAATATAAATCATTTCATAATGAAAACCAAGCGTTCCATAACTATAAGCGTCTCTTTTCTTCAAACTAGGTGTACCAAAAAACATTAAAGATACTGCATATGAGGTATAAATCATTGATAAAATCACAGTTAGTCGTTGGTTATACAAAAACCTAAAGTCGTGATTACTAGAATAATATTGGTAAAAACGTTGAACAAAATTATGATTAAGTTACGTTTTAAATATGTTCCATGTATTTAGTCCTCCATAATAAAACCTCATGTGTCGTCCAAGAAACAATCTAACTTCTTTCTTTGATTTCTTATCTACATCTGAAGTATTAACAGTAATTTCACTAAATCCTTTATCTCCTAATGTTAACCATTTATTGATAGTGAAATTGGTTTCAATTTTATTTTGAAGGTCTATTATAGTTATATATTCGCAGAACCTACAAAATTTTAAAAACTCACTATACGAAGAAAGACTTTGGCCCAAATCTTGGAAAAAGTTTGATCTACTGTTAGTAACTAGTTATTATGAATATGTGTTAAATAAAAGTTATCATGTACTTAGGAATCAAAAACCGTAATTCTAGATGATCAATCAAAATTTTTTTTGTAACAAAACATTTAGAACAAGTGAGATGAAGATGGAGCAGCACTGGTGTCAAAAGATGGAACTACAACGCTCTAGACTTTGGAGTCTATCCAATGCAGTTATGTGACATTTATCATAAGAATCAAGTCGAAAGCTCTATTTGGTAACCAACCGTAGATAAAAATATCTTGTTCCAAGATGTGGGTCAAAATTACCCCACTCGACAGTACTAATATACCGAGTGGAAACGAAACACCTTTATAACTTCTTTACTTATGATAATAAAAATTAAAAATTTGACTATATTATATGATTCAAGAAAACACATTTTTTGGCACTAAAAATTTTTTCAATAACTCTTTTTTTAATGGAAAGATGCCGGGTCACTTGGTTTTTCAAAAAGAAGATTTGAATACGATTATTTTGGTATCCCATATTTAGGGTGTTATCAATTTACTTGTGTCAGTTTTTCATATTTTTTGTACTCGGGATTTTTAAAAATTTCAAAACAATAAAAAATGTATCAAAAACATACTTCTTTTTCTAAAATATTCTTAAATTATGATCGAAAAAATTAGGTGTTAAAGGGTGTTACATTTAAAAAAATAAAATTGATAGCGATATTGAAATACTTTTTAGTGCCTAAAATGTGTTTTCTTGAACCATACAACATACTCAAATTTAAAATTTTTATTTTCATAAATAAAGAAGTTATAGAGGCAACCCGTGTTTCATTTCCACCCGGTATAAACATCTTTATAAATTCTTACGGAAAAAAGTTTCAGAAACCAAGAATGTATTTAAAGAACTTCTCACTTTTAAAACTTCAGAGTTTTATGTAATTGGCGATTCAAATAATTTTTTCTCCCAAAAATGACGTCGGAAGTAGGTTGCTGCATTCGAAAACAACTAACCTACTTCTTACGTCATCCTATTAGTTCTGTATTTCGTCTTGGTTGTAGAGAATTTTAAAGATTAAAATGTACGAATCTTATTTTTCTAACGAAACTTTTTTTTTTAATTTTCTGGTTTTTGTTTTTATTAAGGGGCCCTAACAAGGCTCCAGTTTTGAGACACCCTGTATTTATATATCGTAACCTATTACAGGCAACTTTCCTTGGAGTAACTGTAGTGGCCTATCCACAAATAATGATTGTTCTTTGGATAGTATTTAGAAAAAGGTAATAATATTCAAATAAGATAAAAAAAATAAATTACCATGGGGCTCTAAAACCAATGCTATCAAACCAAATTTTAATACTTTCAATGTTTCCCAAGTGCCTATCATTAGTCAAAATAAACCAGTCTATGGTATCCCTTTGAAGCAATTGTTTTTGGGGATCAGGATAATTAAGAACATGCGACTAAAATAAAAACAAGTTATTAAATCTTTTTTTTTTTAATTTTTTAATTTTGAAATTTTACCTTTGATTGTCCTTTTTCTCCAAATAACTGGATTACAACATTAGAAGTAGTTCCTGAATAAGTTAAAGTACCAGTTTTTACAATAATTAAATAAGCGTAGCGATCATTTTTTAAATTGTCGCTTAAAAAGTATATATTTTCCTAAAAAAGTATAAAATTTATTAACCTATGGTTTACATACCCAAAATTCCGAAAAGTCCCGGGACGACACAATTAAACGGGCCAACAAAAAGAAATTGAAAATTTGTAAGTAAGTAAAGGATTTACAACATTTGTTTCGTTTAATTTGACAACATTGTAGTCTTCTACCAAAATCATCTTCCAATCAGTTCATGAACAAGGTGAAATTTGTATGGAAATTGGCCAGCTTTTATAGGGAACTTTCAGGATCATCAATTAAAGACGGAAGAACCTCTTTCTGGACCTGTTAAAAATTTTGTTCTGACAGTTCTTGTCCGATCTTTTACTGAACTCTCTTCTACGGATCTACGAATAGTTCTTACGACAGTTGATTTTGAAAGTTGAGGTCACTGATGAAATATCCTTTCTGTCTCTAAAGCCACGAAGCATCAAGAGAATCATTATTTTGGACCACTGAACTTCTCGCAATTCAATGGCCCGCTTTTGATTCAGGATCTTCAATAAAAGAAGAAGCTCTTCAATTTTTCCAGGACCCTTTACATAAATTGGTGTACCAGTTATTTCGGTAGTTGATTTTGAAATTGGAGGTCACTGATGAAAATAATCTTTGAAAACATTTTAAACCACTTCAAATAAAGTTTTTATTACCTTGTACTTATTTACAAATTTTTCCCGGATTTTTGGGTCGCCCTGTATAACTTACCGTAATAAAAGTTTTCCTCATTCGCCTTTTTGTACACGTTAAAGCAATACAATAACAAAGAAATACTATAGCAACATGTGCAAATATTATGTACTCTACAAACTTTTCAGTTTTAAACGCGATGGTCATTACTGTATCTAGTTTATGTTTAATTAGTTCATGTCTAGCACCAAATAATGTCATGTGGTCACAAGTGCATAAGATTCTATCCATCGATTTATCAAACATGAAATTTACCTAAATTTTTGGGGTAATTATAATAAAAAAATTAATAACGTTGATTTTACCTTGCAATGAGCAACCACCCAATTATTATAATCTTCACTATAATACAAACAAACTTGTTTAGAAAATTGGACGTTATAAACTACAGTTAAATTATCATTAGGGTTCCTCTAAAAAACTAAAATTTAACACTAAAAAAATTGATAATAAAATATTTACCTCAATCATATCTTCATGTGGTAAAACACCAATATACACAAAATGATCATGCTCGAACAATTTTTCTAGAGGACATCTCAACGTTTGGGTGTCACCTGATTTTCCATCAATAATGTATATGGTTCCATCAAAATCTTTCAAATTAGGTCGTCTGTTTTGTGTAAAAACCACCTGAAATACTCAATAATTACCCGAAAGATTTAATTAAATAAATTAGTTTACCTTAAGCTTATCTGTTGTTTGTACGTGAAAAAATTTGGTGAAACATGAACTATGTTTTGGTAAATTAAGTCTGTGAATGTTAATTAAATTATCTTTATAATCTCTTTCTATCCAAAGCGATTTATTAACTGGTACTGTAAGATTAAATTCTTCAAAATGCTCAAGTTGTTTTATCAAATCCAAAGCCAAAGTGAATGTAACTGGTACTTTGTACATGGTTTTATTTTCATCAAGAAATATATTCATATCAACTACAGTTGTGCTAATTGAAGCGTCTTTATCAGTGAATACATCATTTTGGAAAGATGTAAGCTGGAAATAAAATATTAATTTTAGAAATTAAACGAGTTGTATTCACTTACTATTGTTGTGGCTTTATCTTCATCACTTCCATTGATTTTATGCACCGTTAAACTTGCTCCAGTAATATTAAAAAATTTATTTACCATATCATTTACTGTATACTTTGCTACTAATGTCTCTGAATTGGTACCATTTAATATTTGGACATCGCCTAAACCAAGACGATTTGCAACAGATTGTCCTGCCTTGGAAATGATATCAACTGAGTTCTTCATCATAGGATCCATCGAATTTGGTAAAACTAGGTCATAATTCTGATAATCTTCTGTAATACTAGGATCATCCACAAACATATCAGGAGTGGTTATAACAATGTTGTATTTGGTTTTATTTTCTTTTTGTTTAAGTAACGCATCCCCACATTTCGCCATTAAACTAAAAATAAACGTACAAAAATTTACCTATATTAATAACAAATTTCTATTTACCCATAGTTATCTCTAACTGACTCCTGATTTCTTTCATCCGTATTTTTTACATTAATTTCAGTTAGTTCATTACATAGAGAAGATAACATTTTCGTGCATTTTTCGTTTAAATCAATATTTTCATAAAATTGTGGCATTAAATTTAAAATTATTTTGGAGGAAGTTTTGTCTTTATCAATTATCTAAAATTGTTGCAAAGGTCATATGGTAACTAACCTACATTTGACGTCATGCAATTAGTTTCAGATTCGGCCGTAAGAGGGCAAAAGCTTAATTTGAAAAGCCAATAGGTGAATAAATAAATTACTACGCTTACTTTTTTTAGGTTAGCCAGTATTTCGGCATAATAGACATTCTTTTCATCTTTTCCTGCTTTAAGCTCTTTAATTGCTGAAATCAAACCAGCTCCATATGCTATAGCTTTTGGGTAATTACCCCGAAGTACAAGCTCCTTAAATTTTTCCAAATCTTCCTTAATGCTAGATGATTTTCTCTCGGTTACCTGAAATAAATTAAATTTCATCTTAATGCCACACAATTAAAAGTATAAATAAAGTTACAGTTACAGGAGGTACTTGTGCTAGTTTTTGTTTTGAGTTTTCATCAATTGCAATAATTTTAAGTTGTTGTGTGGGGTTGCTTGTTGCTTTCAATGGAAATTCAAACGTATCATGTGCAGTTTCCAATAAAAACGACGCTAAAATTCATGATTTTTTTATAAATTTTAGTTACTAAAACTACACCTTTTCCAATTGTACTTCAGAAACCATCAACTCAGGTAAAACAATTTGATTATAGAAATCATGATTTGTATTTCAGAAGAAGGACCAATTATAAGAAAATGAAGAAGCGAAGATTACAATTGATCTTTTCTAAAATACAGCTGGAAAAGGTGTAGAGAAATCATCTTACATTCAGCACCATTTTCTTGAAAAACTTGAAATATAGGCGGATGTGCCAAAAAATAGTGATTACTTAAATTACAATATACTTTAAAAATAGTGTGGAGGCTTTCTCCTTTTAGTGGCTCAATAGAACATTTTATTGGTGGTGGTATTTGTCTTGGAGGTGCTTGAACAGCAATGGCCAAATTGATATCATTACCTAAGACGAGTAACTTAGAAATTTATAAATATTTGTTACAATTATTTTACCTATTTGAGCATTTATACTGTACGAACCACCTTGAGAAAAACCTTTGGGTTTCATTACAAAACGCTGGGTATCTTTAGAAATTTCCATTTTAGAATGATCGTATCCTCCTATAAAAACAAAATTTATTAATATATACGGTGAACTTCATTGAAGACACAAGACTGATAGTGTACACGCGCATGCCCGAGTCACTCCGCTCTAGACATACCTGCATTATTTGTATTTTTACCCTTACACGGTTTTTGTATGTCCATAGCATGACGCGGACTGACTCAGGCATGCGCGTGTAACCCGCGCCGGTAATCTGAAAGTGTTTGTGTTATTTGTACACATAGCTAAATGTAAATTGCATATAATAATATATTAGAAGTGCAATGTAATATGTTGATTTCTTACCTCCAAAAGAAGTAATATGCCATTTGGCGTTACAACGTACTGTTGGATCACAACTAATTTTGATAACAGTTT
Source organism: Stenus bimaculatus (assembly GCA_963971135.1). Lineage (NCBI taxonomy): Eukaryota > Metazoa > Arthropoda > Insecta > Coleoptera > Staphylinidae > Stenus > Stenus bimaculatus. The sequence continues at coordinate 1,626,559 of OZ020183.1, forward strand.
CTTGATCAACTAATGTATAATTATTTTCCCCGCCAGAATTACAATTTTGAACACATCTACAACGTTTATTGGAAATATTTAGTTTTATAGTTTTTAAAAGCTTAGGTCAATTCTCTGAAATTGATATCAATAGGTTAATAGGCAGATTCTGGTCAAAATTAAAGGCCTTTAATTAGACACAAATAATGTAACCATGGAAAATATCCATTACAACCCATATAACAAATTTACCCAGATTCTGGTCAAATCAATTAAGTTTAAAGGCCTTTAAATTTAAATTTGTTATATGGGTTGTAATGGACAATTTCCATGGTTACATTATTTGTGTCTAAATAAAGGCCTTTAATTTTGACCAGAATCTGCCTATAAGTCTAGCTATTTTGTAACAAAACGTTTTAGAACACAATTTCGAAAATCATTGACTTTGATTTAATCCTTTTTACTAAATTTCAGAGAATTTTAGTCTTCAGCTGGACTTTTGCAGTGAGTCGCCAAAAATATATAAATACTTACGTGATTGAATATGCATCTGAATTGGGATTAATAAACACGTAATGCTTTTTTGAAATATAAATTGGTCCATACACTACTTTTGCCAAAAATTCTATCCTAAACGAACATTTATTTTCTGTCAATGATAATTTGAGTCCTAAAATAAAAAAATTAAAAATAAAGTAATGTATGGCTAAAATATTACCATGATAATTGTAATTACACTTGGATTTACAATCTTCAGTATTAAAAAGAGCACAAGTGACCAACCAATGTATAGAATTAGGACTTTTATTGTCTATTTTACTATTTGTGACGTCAACTTCGAACTTATCACCCGAATTAATATGTTGGCTCAATCCTTGTTTAAATATAATTTCCGGTTTATTTCCCAGGAAACTCATAATACACTACAAAAAAATCTATGGATAAGCGATGTATTACACCGGTTCCACGAAACTAGGGCCACCCTAGTTTCGGGAACACCTGGTATATCCACAAACAAAGCAGCCCCGCTTTCAGATTACCGACGCCGATTACACGCGCATGCCTGAGTCAGTCTGTGCCATGCTATGGACATACGGGTAAAAACACAAACAAAGCAGGCATGTTCATAGCGGACTGACTCAGGCATGCGCGTGTGTCTGAGTCAGTCCAAAGCGGTAACCTGCTTTTTTGTGTTTGTACACTGACCTTTGATGAAACTGGAAAGTTTTCAGATGTTCCTTCTACTAATAACGCATAATTCGTACCTGCACGAACATCATTTTTATTTATTATCAAAACTTCTTTATTATCAAATTTTGGAAATTTTTTTATAGTAACTCCTTTATCTAAAATTTTAAATAAATTAGTTTTATAAAATAACGAAGTTAAACGTACCATTAACTATCCGCCATGTTATAGTTAATATATTTGTTTTTTCAGGGCATGTATTTATAATATCAATTTCTTCATTGTAGTGAAAGAATGTATACCTAATGTTTGGTTTATCAAATGAACTAAAATAAAATTATGTAACGAATTTTCTAAAAATTTATATTTTCATACCAGGTCTTTAATGTCACTGACGCTATGCACTCACTTAGCACTAAAATTAATCATTACTTGGATTACTACTATATTAAAAAAATAATGGTACCTTCGGTAATTCCAAATAGTATTAACACAATACATATTCTTATCATTTTATTTTTCTACTATTTTAAAGTAAGACATTAAATAATTAATTTGATTAATCGAGTCTTACGTCAAAGCCATCTTTTTCCTTCAAAATTTTATTTTGATCCTACAGGGTGTTTCAAAAAATAAATAGACTTCCGACATATTTATTTCTATAATACTAATAGGCAGATTCTGGTCAAATCATTTAAGTTTAAAGGCCTTTAAATTTTTTATATGGGTTGTAATGGACAATTTCCATGGTTACCATATTTGTTTCTAATTAAAGGCCTTTAATTTTGACCAGAATCTGCCTATAAAACCGTTAGAAACGGGGAAGGTATTTTGTTTTCGTGGAGAATTCAAATTTTGTAAGTGGAAAGAGGAGAGAAATTTGAGAAAAAAGCTTAAATCTCCATTTTCGATTGGCCTGCTCCGAAAAAGGTTATTCCACCCCGAACGAAAAGTCGAGTTCATCCCCAAACTGTCCGAAATTCACCCCGAATCGCACCTTTTAGTACGTTATGGGGGACCGGGTTTTGAAGACAGTGGTTTTCACCCGCCCGAATCTATCTATTAAGGGGGCGGAGGTACGACCCCTTTTATATTTTTACCCAGAATTCGGACGGTTTTTGCGAGAACAGGCCGGAAGAGAGGTTTTTTTCGTCCGATTTTAAGCATTTCGGTTCCGATGTAAAGAGGGATGTTGATTCCAATTGTGGTTAGAGACTTAAATTTTTTAAACCTCCCCGACACTTTGACAAAAATTCCTGAAAATGGTCGACTTTTTTCGCGGGATTTCGGCGGCGTTAACTTTGAAAAATCGCAACTCCGTCGGATTCTAAAGGAAAGCAACGAAATTTGGCCACTTTAATTCTAACATTCTAGGGATTACCGTGACCGATTTTTAAGCCTCCCGGCACAAAGTTGTGACGTCACGGTCCAGAGAGGCAAACTGTACAATTCTACAGTTTTTTTCGAATGAAAAAAGTACCAAAGCTTTTTGGCTTCGATTAGAAACTCGGCATGAGGAAAAAAATCGCGGTTGCTTTATTCCTCATCTAAATTCGACGTTTTACCTCAAAACGGGAGTTTTTTATACTCTTTATGTCGTTTTGGTGCCCCCAAAGTGACGCTTTATTTTTCGCGCTATTTTGACGCGTACTTTGAAAATTCGTAACTTTTCATCGGAACATCCTGTAATACTCGAATATTTTTTATTTTACTTATTTGGTATTTACTTATGAGAGAAAAAATCGGCACCTTGAAATTTTTACCCTGGACCTTGGAAACAAATCGAACGTAAAATGTTAAAAAAATTGGGTAAAACGCGGTCCAACCTGGGCTCATCTGGCTCCCGCAGTTTTTAAAATTTTTGCAATTTTTTTTCGCAACTTTAAAAAGGAATATTTTTTACAGTGTATAGGGTACTTATACTCCATACTCGACGATTCCGGGCACTTCCGGATTGTTCCGGAAAATAATAAGTGCACCAATGTATTCTTTGGGTTCACTTTGGTAATTATAATTTTTATTCTATGTGCGACAAACTGTTTTCGAGATAAAAGACTGTTACGGGTGGTCTGACTCACCCTGTATAGAGTAAATTTGGTTACAGGTTTAAATTCTGCTTAGACAACCTACAAAAAGCATGTAATTTTTTATTTTACGTCAAAATATGACAGTTATTTTTTAAATATGCAATGTAATTCTTTCAAAAATATTTCATGTACAACATACTTTTAATTTTGATATTGTGGCGTTAGTGTCTCTGATGAAGCTAGTGACTTGGCGAAACATGTAACACACTATTTTAAAGAGTTTGTGTAATAAAGTTGGATAAAAAATTTTTTTTAATAATTTGATGTTCTAGAAGAGGAGACAATCCGAGATCTTTTTATCAGAAAATTAAAACCACATTTTATTTGTGATACATAATATAATTAACAACTTTCATAAATTAAAAGTCAGGAACTTGAATATTATTTATAACATCAATTAGAATAACTAAACTATCTTTTATAAAATTAAGCCTTATTTCATCCCCTGATATATGACAAATCGGTTTATTATCGTGTTCACTATCTGCATGTTGAAATAACTTTTCAGTAATAAAGGCAGCTTGTCTAATTCTTACATCCGAAACAAACGCGATTTTATTTCCTTCCCTTCCTTTAAAATATGCGTTGTGTTTAGATTGTTTGGAGTCTCTTTGACCAAGTAAAAGTATAAATCGGGCCATCTGTAAATAATCTTCTTCTTCCATATTATCTCTTTTAGTTCTTTTTATATTTCTCACGAAAATGTTGGCAATTACCTTCATTAAAGAAAGCTTTCTTTCACTCAAGAAAATGCAATCTGCGTATCTTTGGGCTGTAGCTTTTGGCATGACAAATTTTTTTATTTGTAAGGTGTCATCACCTGCTTTTAATCGGCGGTTAATAAATTGTTGTCGTTGTATAAGATTCAATTGATAATACCATTCGTCAGTTAAATAGTTTAATAAAGTAAAGTTTTGTGATTTGTTGGAAAAGTATATTTTGCACTTCTGAAATGCCATCATCAAAGTGGAGCTGTAAAAACTATAAAATGTAACGGATGTAATCATAAAAATTGTCCAATATACATAAATCAAATGATCAGTATGAATAAATTCTGTTTTATTTAGATGTTTATAAAAATTCTTCGAACTTAAGGCAATTGCTGCAATTGTTGATCCTATACTTTTAAATGCAGTAAACTGCGCATTGTGCATTGTAAATATATAGAGTGAAAATATCATGAACACATATGCATGGTAAAAGAAAATAATTAATAAGTCCTTAGCTGATATTTGTAAGGATCGACCAAAAATATGAAAGACTTTTCCAAATTTAAAATATTTCCATACGCGTATAGTGGCTATGCATATCAAAACTGCAGCTACTATATCTATTGTCTCCATTACCAAAAATATACGAAAATAATTTACAAATTCATTATGATCTATTTTCGCCCAGTTAGCTAGTAATCTTGATATCATTATATCCTTTGTAAACATTAATCCCGTAGCGCTTAAGCTCATAGCTATAATTATTATATCAGCGAAATTCCATATGTTTTTGAAAAATCCTCGTTTCTTGTTAATTATCTCTATAAAACGTTTCGATGCCATTGCAATTACACTGCCTGTGAATAATCCTACAAACACATAAGTTAATGCTTTTTCAAAATTACTCAAAAAAAGCAATTCTCTTGGAGCAGCCTAAAAATAAAAAAAAAATATTATCCAATTTGGATAACAAATATTTAATTACGTGAATTATTCTTCCAATATCTCCTGAAAGATTTTTTTCAATTACAACACGAACAGAACAAAACATATTTGAAAAGGCGTTGTATGTCCAGAATTCAATAAAAACTGCAAATGTTTCATTATCAATCCAATTATGGTTTATAATTTTATTTAAAACAAATTTGGAGTTGTCCAAATTTCTTCCAAGATGTATAATGTAGCCTTCACCTCCATACGTATTAATTTCACCTGAAAATTTTTATTTTATTTCGCATTGAATTACAAACGCTAACAAAGCAGGTTACCCGCTTTCAGATAAAGGCGCAGATTACACGCGCATGCCTGAGTCATTCCTACTTTGTATGTCCATAGTATGACGCGGACTGACTCAGGCATGCGCGTGTAATCGGCGCCGGTAATCTGAAAGCATTGTTTTTATTTGTATATTTAGCTAGTTTTGTAGTAGAAAATTAGTTTATTACCGAAAGCCCTTGATATGTACTTTCCATCATTGTATGTAAATCGTCTTTTATACTCCTTGGTTGAATTATGTCTTTGTTGCCTAAGCTGGACCACTCCTAATACTTTAGTTTTAAAATCTATCATTAATCCTGGATCATCCATATACCAATTACCATACCAATTTTCGGCATGTATCACTGGTAATATTGTTTTATTTATATATTTATAAACGCTAAAATTATGTTAAAACAATAAAAAAAATTACTTGTACCTATTTTTGTAATGTACTCATTCATAACTGCGATTTTATCCAAAGGAAAATGAATATGTTTCCACGTCCCATTTAAAATTTTAACCATATTAGAATTAGTTAAGTGGTAATATTTGTTCTCATGTGAAGCCACCATAACATAAAGCAAAGCCAAAAATGATATAAATAAGCACATATCACCAAATAAATCGATTACTTCCAACCTTACTTTCTGATGATTTCTTATATTCTAAAACATTAATTAATTAATAACTCAATTTTGTATTTTCAATGCACTAACCATAACTTTTGTACGTGTCAGCCTAAAATAATGTGATTGAAAATAGGGTCTCAATAAAGTTTCTCCAAATTTTCTAAATAAAGCCCTTCTTTGAAATTCCACTTCGGTGAGTATTCCTTTAATGTCATAAATTTTTTTGTTTATCTTAAAAAATAATAAAGATTAGTTATGGCTAATTTAAACCATGAATAATCAGGAAACCAGCTAGATAGATATTTTATGGGTTTATCTAGTCAATCCTAATTGCCTTGGGCAAAGCCCGAAGTAAACAACTTTTGGCCTTTGACAAAGTAGGTTTCTGTAGAATCTAGGATTGAAACCATGTCTGGTCTAAGGTAGAAACTAAGACCGTACTTTGGATTTGGCCTAGTCAATCCTAGGTACTGGGAAAGTTGAAATCTAAACGTGCTCTTTGATAACCAATTGAGATGGGAACATTTCCTAGCTGTCCCTTGGATTGACTGGGTAATATCCAAAGTGCGTTTTTTAGTTTCAACCTTTGACCAGAAATACTAGTTAATCTTAGAACCGACTGAAATCTAGTTAGTTTAAGGCTGAAACTTTTTTACTTCGGGTTTTCCACAAGACAATTTGTCAATCCTGACTGGAAAAACATAGAATTGACCGTGCATTGGTCTTTGATCATAACATGCATACATAAAAAAATCGTACCTTTTTGAAGTAATAGGACATCATTTTAATAATCGTTATATAAATATTTTCAATTAGAAAAATGCTGAATATGATTGCAAATACACTACATAACATCCACATGTAAGAAGTGTATAATGTGACAACAAATCCGACAATGAGTAAATAAATCATACACATGCTTATCCAAATACATAGTAAAACCCTTAAATAAATAAATAGTTGTTATTTTTATTACAAAATAAAGTGTATTTATTACCAAACTGCGATCATTTTCCTTAAAGAAAACATTTTCACTTGGTGTATGTAAGAGTGTTCTATTTTCACCATTACTGAATTCCTAAAAAAAAACTTTTAGATGAAATAAATATACAGGGTGTACAAAAAGTTCGGCAACGCCCGTTTATTTTTGAAACAAAGCATTTTTAAGAATGTTGTACGATTCTTATGGCTGGTGACCTTGAATACCAAGATGAAGGTAATTTTTTTCAAAAATGCTTCATTTCATTGCAGTTTTTTGTATACCTTGTATAATAATAATGATAAACTAACCTAAATACGAAAACAAATGGTAGGTTCACTAAAGAAGAAATAAAGCTTATGCCTATAATCATAGGTATCATTAAAATATGAAATCGAAATTCTCCATAAGAATAAGCGTCATATGAAACCAAAGCTGGTGGTCCCAAACATACTATAGTAGCAACGTAAGTAGTTAATATCATGGATAAAATTATGGTAAGTCGTTGAGGATACGAAATTTTTTGGTCTTGGTTTCTAAAAAAAAATATTATAAGTCCTTAATTTACTAACGTATCTAATTGGTCAAACCTCACAAAAATGTTCCAAGTATGATCTGCTCCAAAATAAAATTTCATATTATTTGTAATACCTTTTACGATATCAAACTTCTGAGATTTTTCGGTTCTTTCAATTTCTGCATAATCTCCATCATCAAAAGCTACCGTAAACCATCTTTCCACGTTAAAAAAATATTCCTTTTTTGATTGCATATCAATTATTGTAACATATTCACAAAACCTGTAATTATTTAGAAAAAAGTAAGTTAGTCATTTTTTTTTCTATAATCAGTTTTGTCCACTTTCAGATTACTAGCGCCGATTACACGCGCATGCCTGAGTCACTCCGCGCAAAGGAGGTATGTCGATAGCGGAGAGACTCAGGCATGCGCGTGTAATCGGACAAAAGCGGGTAACCTGCTCTGTTTGTGTTTGTACACTATGACTTTATGCACTAACAACTGATCATTATACAATTTTAACGTCGCGTGCAAATATTATCTACTTTTTGCACATGTTCCATAAAGAACTATAAGAAAACCTACTTGATTTGTGAATTAAAGGTATAATAGAAACACAATACTTACCAAGGAGGTCTAAAACCAATGTTATCCAACCACAATTCTATAGAATTTATGGTTCCTAAATAAACATCATTGGTTAAAACAAACCAATCAGTGTTATTCTTATTTAATAAACTTTTATTTGGATCTGGATAATTAAGTACGTGAGGCTAAAAAATTATAATATATTTATTATGACTAAATTACAAATTAATTCCTTACTCTTGAGTGTACTTCTCCTTTAATCCTCAGCATTATATTTGAAGTTGTTCCTGAATTAGATAGACTCCCAGTTTTTACAACGACTAAATACGCATAACGATCATTTTTTAGATTGTCGCTTAAGAAAAATACTTTATCCTATAAATTTTTTAAAATTAATAGTATACCGGGTGGAAATGAAAACCGGGTCACCTCTATAACTTTTTTATTTATAAATAGAAAAATTTGAAATTAGGTTATGTTCTATGGTTCAAAAAAAAAATTTTATGTGCATTTTTTATTTTCGAAATCACTTCCGGTTTCACCGGAAACACCATGAACTTTGTTTTTTTAAATGTAACATCCTATATTTTTATTCATGGCCTAAAATACTTTTAAAAAAGAAGTATTTTTGAGATATTTGTTTTTATTTTTTGCGAAAAAAAAAAGATTTTTGAAGTCGGTGAAAATTACCAAAACTAATTCTAAATAATTCAAATACATAAATAAAATTGTAATTTGAAAAAAAATTTAAGTGGTCTTTGAACTATTAATTTTTAAACTTAGTTAAGTATCTTTATTACAGGCACATGCAAAATAATACCCCTACATATGGGGTACCAAAATAATCGTTATAAAATCCTCTTTTTAAAAAGTCAAATGACCCGGCATCATTGCATTTAAAAAAAGTGAGATATTTGATAAAATCTTCATTAACTAAGTTTAAAAATTAATAGTTCAAAAACCACTTAATTTTTTTTTCAAATTACAATTTTATTTAGGTATTTGAATTATTTAGAATTAGTTTTAGTACTTTTCACCGACTTCGAAAACCTTTTTTTTTTTTTTGAATAATATCTCAAAAATACTTCTTTTTTAAAAGTATTTTAAGCCATGAATAAAAATATGGGATGTTACATTTAAAAAAATAAAGTTCATGGTGTTTCCGGTGAAACCGGAAGTGATTTCGAAAATAAAAAATGCAAATAAAATTTGTTTTTTGAACCATAGAACATAGCCAAATTTCAAATTTTTTTATTCATAAATAAAAAAGTTACCGAGGTGACCCGGTTTTCATTTCCACCCGGTATTGTTTTATTAGGAGTAAAAGAAGTTCTTTTACTCCAAATATGACATGCCATTTTTTCTTCAAACGTCGAAATTTTTAAAATACTCATATAATAAATAATTTTAAAATTTGACAATTAATTTACATACAACACACAATACAATGTTAGTGTATATTGGGTTGCCTAAAATTCATTTCTACTCCGCCCGTTTCTTCCTTGACAGTGCAAAGTAGTAATTTCTACTCTATGCATTACAAAGTGACCATAGAATCAACGAACATAAAAAGTGACATTTTAAAGCCTGTCAATCGTCACAGAAGACTGTACTTTAACGACGTTTGAAGAAAAAATATATTGGTGTTATTGTTAGTACTTACTCTTCCCCAAATAGCCTTACTTCTTGAACGACTAAAAATTAAAGCTATGCAGAAGCATAAAAATACGACACAAACATGAGCAAATATGACATAATTATTGGCTTGCACTGTAACCAGCGAAAATTTTAATACTGGTTCTAGTTTATTACGTGGAACTTCAATTTTTGCACTGAATATTGATGAGTGCTCGCAACGACATACGAGTTTTCTTTGACCTTCTCTGAATCCAATTTTAATCTGGAATCAAAAAATGTATAAATCGTTTTGGGATAAACACAATTTATTTTTTACATCGCAATTAGCTGGAATCCATCCTTTTATCTTTTCATTATAAAATAAGCAAACCTGTTGTGTAAATTGAACTTTATACTTTACACGAATGTCTTCGGAATTATTCTAAAAAAATATGTATTTATATTTTTTTGCATTAAGGTAATTGAAAGTGGAGCTTACAGCCAACATTTCTGGATGTGGTAATACTCCTACATAAAAAAATTTATCATAAGGTGTTCTTTTAAATGGAAACTGAAGTACACGAGATGTATTATCATTATGGCTTATAGTATACCCTTGTGTCAAAATATCATAAAGATTTGGACGTCTATTTACAGTTAACGCGACCTAAAAATTTACAAATAAAATTGTTGATTAATAATTACAACACCTACCAAAAGTTTAACTCCCTCTCTTAAACTAGCAAATGTAACCACGCAAGAATGCAATTTAAATAAATTTATTCGGTGAACATTAATGTTGTAGTTTATCTCAGGAACTGCCCAATTCATGTAATTATTTGGGACAGTCACCACTTCATCCTCCCATTCCCGGGGGTCATCTAAAATATCAAAAATTAGCGAAAATTTCGCATTGCCAACTTTCGTCTTGAAATTGCCCGCTGCAAAAAATCCAACATTTGCTATATTCGTTGACATAAACGAGTGGCCTGATTCCAAGGCTTTATTTTTATAAGAGGTAAGCTAAAAATTGATTTTCAATTTATAATCATTTTATTTGTAAGAAAATTTTTACCACGAGAGTTACTTCGCCTTGATTAGATGTTATGAATATTGGTTTTATTACAATTCCTTCAGCATAATACTCCTTTACTTGCATATCTCCCTTAGAATCTTTAGCCATTATTGTTTCAGCATGAGGGTCAGGAAAAACGTATTGTTCAGTGGGATTTAAGATAACACCAATTGATTGAGCAGACTTAGCCAATGTAATCACGGAATTTACTTGACTTCGGTCAAGCTGTAATAATAATAATAATTTCTGGAAATATATTATAATTACATACTTCAGCATTTTTAACATCATCATCATAGTCATCATAGTATTCTGTAACAGTGGGTTCATCAACAAATTCATGGCCAGTTTTCTTCTGTTTCAGTTTTTTATATTCCATTACTCTATTAGCACAATCTTTTATAACACTAAAATTTTAAGTAAATACTGAGGTTTTTGAAAAATATAAATTTAATACTGTGCGTTTTTTTTTATCTCCGAATGTGGAATGTTTAATGACCTGTCAGTTGCTCTATCCAATTGCACATTAGAGAGGGACGTACATAATGCAGATAATGAATCTATACTGTTTTTAGTGAGGTTTTTATTTTTAAAAATATTAGGTAGTTCTTCTACAATTTCTGTGAATGGCCTAGAATCATATTGTATTATCTACAATAAAATATTAATTTTAATGAAGTTTAATATATTTTAAACTTGCTTTATCTAATTCATGTAATGCATATGTGTAAAGTGTATTTTGTTCTTCAATTGAAATTTTTCCCGCTGCTCTGTCCAGCATTTGAAGAGCTTCTATTCCAAGTTGCATAGCTTTGGTAATATCTCCTTTAGCAAACATTTGGCTCATACCTTTTGCCATGGTACGAAGTCTCTCGTCAGAGTCCTTACCTATTTTTATCTTTAAACAAAAAAAAATATTTAAAATATTTGTACTAAATTTTTGTAGTTTTCTATAATACTAATACCCAGATTCTGGTCAAATCATTTAAGTTTAAAGGCCTTTAAATTTAAATTTGTTATATGGGTTGTAATGGACAATTTCCATGGATACATTATTTGTTTTAAATTAAAGGCCTTTAATTTTGACCAGAATCTGCCCATAAAACAGTAAGAAACGGGGAAGGTGTTAACTTTGAAAAATCGCAACTCGATTCTAAAGGGAAGCGAAGAAATTTGGCCCCTTTTATTCTAACATTCTGGGGATTACAGTGACCGATTTTTAAGCCTCCCGGCGCAAAGGTGTGACGTCATGGCCCCGAGACGCAAACTGTACAATTCTACCGTTTTTTTCGGACGGCAAAAGTACCAAAACTTTTTGGCTTCGATTAGAAGTTGGGCAGGAGGAAAAAAATCGCGGTTGTTTTATTCCTTTATGGCGTTTTGGTGCCCACAAAGTGACGCGCTATTTTGGCGCGAACTTTGAAAATTCGAAGCTTTTCATCGGAACAACCTGTAAAACTCAAATATTTTTTATTTTACTTATTTGGTATTTCCTTATGACAGAAAAAATCGGCACCTTGAAATTTTTACCCTGGGCCTTGGAAAAAAATCGAACGTAAAATGTTCAAAAAATCGGGTCAAACGCGGTCCAACCTGGACCCATCTGGCTCCCGCAGTTTTCAAAATTTTTTGCAATTTTCGTTCGCAATTTTAAAAAGAAATATTTTTTACAGTGTATAGGCTACTCATATTTTTTATATTTGGTAGGGTTCGGAAATTACGTACAAATCAACTCGATATTTTGATTTTCGGGGTGAGTGGCTCCCGCCAGGTCACTTTTTAACGGATTTTCAATTTTAAAAACAATTTAGAATCTACTTTTTGAACCGAAAGCTCTCACGCATAAGGTATTTTAAATTTCGAATAAATAACGAAAAAAAAAATTTTTTTATATCGCATTTTTAAAAGTCGTATTTATGGGTTAAATTCACCCTTCAAATTACATTTCAACCCTTTTTTATGCACCTTTCCTAAAAGTTCTTTAGATGCACTTTACGTCAAAAAAAGAATCATATCGCTATCTCTTTCCGTTTTTGAGTAATAACCAAAAATGTGGGTAAAATAAGCAAAATCTCCTTTTGGAGCCAAAATTTCGGTATGAAATTTTTCACTTTTCACAAAATAATTAATATCTTCGAAATTATTAGCACCACCGAAACGATAAATAGCTTAAAATTCGCACAGGCACCTTCTTCACCAAATTCCGTAAAAGTTTTAATTTTTGGTTTAAAATTGCGCCGTCCAGAACCGTATTTTTACCAATATTTAGCCAAAAGTTTGCGATTTTTTTCCAAAAAAACTATTTAACCGATTTTAATCAAATATTTTTTTAAACGCGTCTACCCACGGTGTTTACTTTTGGTAAAAATTTGAAACCGGTAACTTTTATGGTTTTCGAGAAAAATAATAAAAAGCGAGTTCCAGGAAAAATTTTAAAAAAATATCTAAAAAAAATTTTTTCGAATTTTTTCAAAATCAACCCCGCTAATTAAAGATAAATGAAAATGGAGATTTAATGTAGGGGGCAATTGCCCTCTACACCCCAAAAAAATTTTTACACATTTTTAGGTAATGTACCTTAAAAAATAATTAAATTTAAAAAAATTTAATATGTAAATATCAGTAATTTTTAGAAATTTATCTGTACGAATTTTTGTATCTTAATTTTAGTTTTTAAGCGAAATGTGAATTTTTCAAAATACACCTTTACTCATTTACCAGAATGCCATATTTTATATAAAAATTCATAACTTTTGAACGAAACATCGTAGAGACTTGATTTTTTTATTTTTTTTTACTTTCTTTATACTTTAAATACAATAAATTATTACCTTTCAAATTTAAAAAAAAAATCGAAATAATCTTGTTACTTACACTTATTTCATTTGTCCAAATATGAAATTCGTACTTATCAAATATGGCAGATATTCGTATCTTTTGTTTAACTTCTACATACGATTTAAGCAAAGCAGTGAATGTTGGTAAGGTTGATTTCATAACAAAAGTATCTAAAAAAATGGTATTTCATAAAAAATATTTAAACTAGGATTTTGGTCTTGCTTGTTTCTCCATGATGTTGGTAGACATTAAATATTAAGGGATGATTTTCAAAATAAGGGTCGTATGTGCAATTAAATTTAAACAGAGTTTCCAAGCTGGTGCCCTCAACTGGTTCTATGACACAAGTAGGCTGTAGAAATTTTCTTATAGTTTTTATAGATAAATAATTTTCGTATAATCCTAAAATTAAAAAAAAAACATTATTTAGATTTTTGATTAACTAAAAACCCTTTCTTACCATCATACTTTACGTGTGTCATATACACTGTAGCTTCTTTAAGAATATTAGGATAAATAGTTACTACTGTATTATCACTCGAAATATTATATTCAGTGCCATAAGTTAAAACTAAAACAAGTTAAATCAAATTAACAAAATTATATTAAATGACTTACTGCATTAATACATGTGAGTTTAAATATGCTAATGTCCCATTTGGCTTCCTTAAATTTAAACTTTTCACAACTTGACTTGCATGTAAGAGACAATTTTACAGGATAATCCGGATTAACTTCTACACCATCTCCATAATAACAGTTATTACCTTCACAGCTTGAAATATAATACATAATAATAAATTTGAAAAACTACTAAATTGATTTTTTTTTTGTATTTTTGATATAACTTTGAAAAGTTTCAGTATTCATTAAAATTCAAATAAAAAAGCTACTGGGTGGTGAATAAACACTTATTTTTATACAGGATGTTACGTTCGTGCTTCATCAAACTTTAGAGTTGATGTACAAACATAAACAAAGCAGGTTACCCGCGACGATTATACGCGCATGCCTGAGTCAGTCCACTATGGACATACCTGCTTTGTTTGTGTTTCTACCCTTATACGCTTTTTGTATGTCCCATAGCATGGCGCAGAATGACTCAGGCATGCGCGTGTAATCGGCGCCGGCAAAAGCAAGTAATCTGCTTTGTTTGTGTTTGTACACTAATGGTGGAAACGGTTCCTAGGTACCTAATTGCGACGAATACTGGTAGATTTTCTATTCCAAAAACATAATGATATCCTTCTATATCTACCTTACCATATGTAATTATAACATGGATAACATAGGCAATCATACACTCGTTGTATTCAATAGACGCAGAAAAGCCTGCAATGAAATACAATAATAATGAATATCTAAATCATATTTTGGAGTAATAAAATATAGTCCAGGAGCCGACCACACTAAAGTCTTCCTCATATAACAAAAATACTATTTTTGTTGAATCGATAGTTTTTTATGTACTCAAGAGTGTGCCATCTTTTTTTATGTGCAGAAACTTGACCGAAGTATTAAAAAATGACCAATTCCGATACCTCTTTTTGAACTGTTTGTCGCTAATAAAACATAGCTCAATATTTGTGCCAGTCGATGAAGAGTGTTAAGCAAATTCATAAAAAAAAGTGGGAATCATTTTCAAAAATAGGCAACTACATTTACTGACGACTCGTAAGTGGGAATCATTTTCAAAAAATATTTTTGAAAATGATTCCCAGCACTTTCAGGTTGCTGCCTCGGTTTGGGGGTGGCAGCACATTTTTTTATCAATTTGCTTAACACTCTTCATCGACAGTTCAAAAAGAGGAGGGAGACTTTAATGCGGTCGGCTCTCCTACTAATAGTTCAAGACAGTGGTGATAATTAAATATATTTGTAGAGCAAAATTAGACTTATTGATCAAAAAAACAATTATGACACAAAATATTTGTGCTCACAAATCATGATGAAAGCATATTTTGTTTCTCAAATTGAAAATGTCTTACTTTCATTATAATTTGTGACATTATATTATACAGAGTGAGTTAAAATGATTGTGGTCAATTCAAATTTCCCGCCTAAAAATCTGGGGAATTTGTTTGCTTCAAGTTCATAGTAACACAAAATCATGTTAAAATGAAAACAAAGTAACTAGACTTCACAAAAGCAGAGGCGTACGTGTAATTTTTACCGTTGTGTCAAAACTTCAGATTTCGTTATTGTGCCTTCAATTTCATAAACGTCAGTTTTCATCAAAATTAGTTTGCATAAATCTTTGTTTTGTGTTAGCATCTGCCTCGAAAATTAAGAACAACATTTTCAATATTTGACATTTGCTTTGAAATTAAAGAAATTGCTAAGCTATTGAAATTCTAGGAGATTTTCTTTTTAAGACGATAGTCGGCGAAATTTTGTGAGCGTAAAATGTGACTCTACGGAATACCATTTTTTAGACAAACCAGTAAATGAAATTCTGTTTTTTTTGTAGTAGTAGTTCATTAATACTTGGCATAACATGTCTATTATTTTGTTTTTGTATTTTTTATTGAATTTTTAGATTTATAGACAATCAAATCTGACCTAAAAATGAGCAAGTTTTGCTTGCTGTTTTAAACCTTATACTCGATATAATCGGAAAAACAGAATAACACTTTTGTGAAGTTGTGTATTTAGATAAGAGAAAATTTTACAAATCTCAATTTGAAGGTCCCTTGTTAAAGAAAAATGGTATTTTCTAGGACCAGGTTTTTTTAAAAGTGCCAATTTTACTGCTGCCGTATGAGTATTTGGTGTGACTTACAAAAACAAAACCAGAAGAAATTGGTAGCCACAAGACTCTTCTGTGTACCAAAAAAAGAAATTTTAAAAAAGCTTCAATAGAAAAAAAATTATGAGCAAAACCCCAAATATCAAGCGAATTTCAAAATCAAGCGCTCGCATTTGCCGAATATCGCCTTAAGATTTAAGTTGTACCAACCTGCGTATTTGGTTGCCTACATATCAAACCACAATCATTTTAGCTCACCCTGAATGATTTGGTTGAAAATTGGTAATTTACATGACCTCAAATACTGTGTCAATTGTTGTACAAGATTTGAGACCAACAATATGCTTGTCTAAAATAGCCTTAATTCCAATTTTTGCTTTATTCATTAATTTTGTACGTACGCTCGAGTCTCACCGTACAGAAGCAATTATTAGGGTGTGATCTTTTACAAGAAACGTACACCTTCATAGAATCGTTGTAAGATTTAATAGCTGCTTTGTCTATATTTGCGTACCATGTAGAATTATATGTCACTGCTTGTGTTGGTCCTTGTAAAAATTTAATTTCAGGTGGTTCCCCTAGATAATTCAAAACACACTAGAATATATAAAAAGTTTAATTACATAATTTACTTCGTATGGAAATATCGTATACATTTTGATTACAACTAAAACTCCTTAATTTACTACAATTTTTCACATTAGAAGAATAAAAAATTCCAAAAATTGAGGACTTTGTTGAATCTTCAAATGACATGGAATTATAAAAATGATAGGAATATACTGGAAAATCTGTCAATTTTTTATTATCAGTAAATAATACTTAAAGCTTTAACTGTATAATCGGGCCTAAACTGTTTTCCAGTAATTATTACCCACATAAGAAGTTGTATAAAATAAGTACATAGGAGTAGTAGGTCAAATAGTACAAAAAAAATAATGTAACATGTAAATGTACAAACACAAACAAAGCAGGTTACCCGCTTTTGCCTGCTTTGAGATTACCGACACGCGCATGCCTGAGTCAGTCCGCTATAGACATACCTGCTATGTTTGTGTTTTTACCCTTACATGCTTGTTGTATGTCCATAGCAAGGTGCGGACTGTATTTGCGTCTCTCTCTTACACACAAAAACGTTCATAATGTGGAAACGTGATAGAAATAGTAACCACCGTTCTCTTTAAGAGGCGTTACCGACTTGTTACAGTCAGTAAATAAAATATCTAACGAGTCAACTCTCAACCGAGATCAACTCGTTAGGGTTACAGACATCCACATCATATACAGGGTGTCCCATTTTAATTAATCCAGCTGAATATCTTGAAAACGAAGCAATTTCCTCAAAAATGTTTCAGACAAAAATTGTAGCGGCTCGAAGGGAACATTTAATAGTGCCATGGGTTTTTAATTGTTATGGGGTTTTATGGGAAAACATTTTTTTTCAAATAGAAAACCCCATTTTTTATTGTAGATTCGTAATCTATGGAAAATAATAAGAAAGTTTTGAATGAAACTTTTTTTTCTAAAATTTCAATTTTTCGCTATATTCACCAAAATGAACACAAATTTTGGGATGGATTTTCGGTACAGTTTTACTAGAAAACTAAAGCTTTATAAGAAAAATCGTAAGAGACAAAAAGTGCTTAAATTAAGGCAAGGATTAATAAAAAATATTATTTTATTTTATTTAAAAAAATCATTTTGGTGAATATAGCGAAAAATTGAAATTTTAGAAAAAAAGTTTCAACCAAAACTTTCTTATTATTTTCCATAGATTACGAATCTACAATAAAAAATGGGGTTTCCTATTTGAAAAAAAAATGTTTTCCCATAAAACCCCATAACAATTAAAACCCCATGGCACTATTAAATGTACCCCTCGAGTCGCTTCAATTTTTGTCTAAAACATTTTTAAGGAAATCGCTTCGTTTTCAAGATATTCAGCTGGATTAATTAAAATGGGACACCCTGTATGACCACTTGTGGTCGTTTGATTGCCCCGTTTATACGTAATCTTTATGATTACTAAGGAATAAACTTATCTATTATCAGTAGTACCTACTTGCAGTAATTTTCTGGTGAAGAGGATTAGCAAAAATTTCTGTCGAATATGATAAAATTCAATTCTTCCTCGAAGTTTATATGTAACCTCACAATCAATTAATTAGAAATGAAAATATGAAATATTTCTTTCACCAATCCCAATATTTTTTTTCAAAATGCATACCATATTTTCTGATTCAATATTAGTTAAAACTAACTAATTAAAAATTTAATAGTTACCTCATCATTTGCAGCGGCTCCAGATCTTAATTTTACAGCTGCAGTTAGGATATATTCACCTTTATTAATTGAATTTGCATGTACTACTAAAATTTGTCTATTCTTTGCTTTTGTAAATGTGGTCAATAAATTTCTCATCGCTAAAAATTTTGTTTCGTTTTTTTTACTATGCCGTTATTTGAAATAACAGGTGTGTAGAAAAATGTAAGTGTACAAATATAAATAAAGCAGGTTACCCGCCCGCTTTCAGATTACAGGCGCCGATTACACGCGCATGCCTGAGTCAGTCCACTATGGACATAGCATGGCACGGACTGACTCAGGCATGCGCCGGTAATTTGAAGACGGGCAAAAGCAGGTAAACTACTTTGTTTGTGTTTATACACTAAAATAATAATACTTACAGTCATGCAATGTCCAATCAATACTTTTAACGGTTTGAGATGTATTCGGGCAAAAATGCAAAAGTATTTCCTCTTGGGAATCATACATGGTAAACCGTTTGTTGTAAACTTGATTACTTAAAATTAAAATAACTACTACATACAATGATATTTCAAAAATATGATGAATTAAAAAATACTAAAGAACATACCAATTATTCATTTGTACTTTAAATTTGCAACGTGGTTCTGTACTGGCTTCAATTGCTAATAATATTTGATTTTTACTAAAATATTTCATGCAAATTATGAGTAACTTACCACGAATTCTAAAAACCGTAATAATATTACAGTACAGATAGAAAGTCGAAATGAAAAGTAGCATCTTGAATTTACAGCTGAAAATTATTTCAATTTGACATTTGAGTGCATTTAAACTTTATAAATATAGCTACCATGGAAATTTATAAATTACCTCCAATTTTACGATTTTTTATATTTTAAAAAAAATATGATTACCTTACGTGTTATTATAAAACTACTTGATCTATTAATAAATATTTTATTAAAAAACTAAGATTTTATTACAAAACATCTTATTTTTCTTTTATTTCGATTTTTATATTATTGATAGCACCTACAATATTTTTCAAAACATGCGCCATATATTTCATTCGTAAATGATCTCCACTAACAACTATTGGTGTATTATCTTCTTCCCTGACACTTCTTTCTTCAATTTTATCACTAAGTAGTAGAAGTAAAGCCTTTTCAATTTCTATTAATTTGGAATCAGGAACTAACACTCTTTTATCTTTAATAGTTGGATGTTTCGTTATGAAAAACTTGTGTTCATCCTTCTTAGAATCTACAATTTCCTGGTTTTTATAAGAAATAAGTAACTTCGCCATAAGTTTAAAATCATATTCTTCTAAATCATCAGTGTTATTTAAAAAACGTAAATTTTTGCGTATAATACATAAAGCGATCATTTGCATAGTTTCTAGTTTATTTTCGGAAATACTGACACAATCCGCATATCTCTCAGAATCTGCTTTAGGATATACATGGCGATTATTAATATCTTCTCCACCTTTGAGTCTACCACCTTTACACCATACACCCAATAATTTTCCACGAAAAATCGCTTCTTCAATGATATAAGATTTAAGATTATAACTTTTATCGTTATTAGAGAAATAATTTGTGGCACTTTCATAAGAAATAATTATAACAGCAGTGTTTAATGTTAAAAAGAACATTGAACAAACCAGGAATAACGTATAAATAGCATTAAATCCATTTCCTAAATTATCCAAATCGACATCAGTCGGGAAACCAAGAGACAGTAAAAATAAAGTAATCATAGTAGTTGACATGTTCCTAAAAGACTCCAGGAAAGTTCCAAACATGATATGAAAACATACCGCAAACATCACAAAAACTATAATTTGATAGAACATGAGTAATACTATAGTTCCTAATGAATCCCAAATTGTTTTTTCCATAATTCGAAAAACAATACCAAATCGTAAAAATTTCCATAAACGTATAGTGGCTAAACAAATTAGTACAGCAGAAATCAAAAGTTTAACCCGTGCAATAACGGCTAAATAAAAATATTTCACAAACTCATTATGTTTTGCATCAACCAATTTTCTCAATAAATCTCCAGTTAATTTAGCCTTGTAAAAATAGAAGATAATCAAAAGTATACTCAATATAAGAATTACTACATCAACCAAATTCCACACACTCCTAAAATACCGGTTTTTGTGTTTGACTAAAATCATGATCCTTCTAATGTTAAATAACAAAAGTAGCAATAGTAATATCAGTACTAATGATAATAAAACCATT
The DNA here is from genome assembly GCA_963971135.1 of Stenus bimaculatus. NCBI lineage: Eukaryota > Metazoa > Arthropoda > Insecta > Coleoptera > Staphylinidae > Stenus > Stenus bimaculatus. The sequence continues at coordinate 1,647,303 of OZ020183.1, forward strand.
CGTTTTACAAAACTTGAAGAAACATATCGTGTAGTAAATATCTAAAATTAAAAAAATTATACGTCAATGAGATTTTGCAGGAAAAATCTTTAATCCACATCTAAGCATATACGCGAACGAGGCAAGCCGAGGCATTTTTTCTCCTATGTGTTTGGTACGACGCATAAACAGATAGGAGAAAAAGTATTGCTTCGCCTTGCCTCGTTTGCGTACATGCTCAGATGAAGACGCGTTTTTAGATAACCATAGATAGGTTACTCTTACAACCGAATGCATAGAATTGAACCATTAACTTACATTATAAGATGTTATAATATCGCCAGATAAATCTCTTTCAAAAATTATTCGTATTGAATTAAAAATATTGCTATTAGCATTGTAAGTCCAAAATTCAATAAATAACACTTTAGTATTAATATCAATCCACTTATGTCTGTACAATAAGTCAATTATAAAGTAAGAATTATGAAGAGTTCTTCCAAGATGAGCTATATAACCTCCTCCATTATAATATTGAAGTTGTCCTAAAAATATTTTTATATTATACGAATTTAAAATAAGTACATTAGAGTCACCCAAAGATATCGTAATTCCTGTTCCTTTATCATAACTCCATTTTTTAAAAATTTTGTTCTCTTCCGGGCAAGTCATGTTAATAAATGTTAGTGCTTCAGAAGTATTGCATAATAAAGTCCTTCTTTGTTGGCGGAGTTGAACAATTCCAAGAACTTTAGTTGAAAAATCTACCATTATACCAGCATCTAAGCTATTATAATCACCATACCAGTTCATTGCTTGAGTAACTTCTATTATGGTTGTGTTAATATAAGAAAATATACTAAAATATTACAAATTCAAAAAAAATTAATAAAATGTAAGTGAATTTACTCTTCCGAAGATTCAACGTCCTCCAGTGGAAAACCATCTTCTTTGTATTCCGCATCGATTAACATCTTAACCATGTCTTCATTACTCCTTCGAAGATATCTATCAGTGTTCAGTAAACATATTACATAGAGGATTGTAATGTATAGTAAAAATATACACATGTCACGAAAAAGATCAGCCATTTCCTTACGTAAAAGTAAATGTTCTTTTAATTTCTAAAATTTTTAAAATTAAATTTATTCTATGGTTTAATTATTAATAATACCTACTGATATTTCAACTTTTTTTAAAATATTATAATGCCTTTGAAAATAAGGTCTCATTAAAACTTCTCCAAAAACTCTAAATAAAAATTTTCGTTGTTTTTCAGTTTCGGCTAAAAGTCGTTTGGTATTATATAGTTTTAATTTAATCTGAAATAAAATAACGAAGTTTATTAATGGCCGCCGATGGTATTATGTTTTCAAACCAAAAAATCCACTGGACGGCGGTTTTATTATCACTGCAATCAAAGAACCGGCGGAAAACAAAAAATTTTATTTTAGGGAATTTCAATCATACATATGTGATTTAGTTTTAGGTTTGGTTATAAAAGGAGGATTTTTGCTATAATTATTACAATAATATGTTGTATACCGTTTCATCGACAATAAACTTTCATCGACATTACCTTTTCATCAACACTCATTTCATCGACATCCATTTCATTGACAGCCATTTCATCGACAGCCATTTCATCGACAGCCATTTCATCGACAGCCTTTTCATCGACAGCCATTTCATCGAGAGCCATTTCATCGACAGCCATTTCATCGACAGCCATTTCATCGACAGCCATTTCATCGACAGCCATTTCATCGACAGCCATTTAATCGACAGCCATTTAATCGACAGCCATTTAATCGACAGCCATTTCATCGACAGCCATTTCATCGACAGCCATTTCATCGACAGCCATTTCATCGACAATACCTTTTCTTCGACAAGGACGTTTCATCGACCCTACTTTTTCATTGACATTAGATTTTCATCGACAAACCTTTTCTTCGACAAGGATATTTTAACAACACTATTTTTTCATCGATATAGGACATGGACGTTTCATCATGGTTTCATGGACACAGACGTTGAATCGACACAACCTTTTCACCAATAACCATTTCATCGACACTGCATTTTCAGCGACAAGTATAAAAAATTACAGCAGGACTTGTCGATGAAACGTCAGTGTTGATGAAAAAATAGTGTCGTTGAAATATCCTTGTCGAAGAAGTAATATCGATGAAACGTTTTTTTGGATAGAAGGTCCTTGTCGAAGAAAAGGTTTATCGATGAAAAAGCACTACCGATGAAATGGACTTTCGATGAAGTGGTAGCATACCCGCTGCGACTGCTCAAAATACTTGATCTCTCGGACGGATTTTTTGGTTTAAAAGTATAATACCACCGGCGGTAATTTAACCAATAAAAAAGGTGGTATAAAATAAATACCTGAAATATTTACCTTCATCACGTTGTTTTCTATAATATTAAGTACTATAAGATATATTTGCTCCATTAAAAATATGCTCAATAATATTGAAAGTATAGTTGAAATTATCCAAATGTATAAGGTATCAATAGTTACAAAATACCCAAATATTAATAGGTAGGTCATACATAAGAAAATCCATAAATATAAAATTTTGCTAAAAATAAAAAAAAGGTTGTTTTTTTATTGTGGCAGTTTTAATACTTAATACCATGTTATGCTTTCAACTTTTGATGAAAATAGTTTTTTCTTGTACAAGAGAAGAAGTGGATTTCTAGTCTTCTCTGAATTTCTAGAAATTTATTGAGGTCATTTCATTACAACCCAAAAATTCAATATTTACCTGATTAAGTATAAGAAGGGAAAATTTATAATCGAAGCTAAAAAACTGCTTATGAAAGGGAAATACAAAATTTCCCAATATAATTGTAGTTCCCCATAACCGAAAGCATCTCTGGTTGTCATCGTTGGTATACCAAGAAGAAGTAACAGAATTACATAAGTTGTGTAAATAATAGATAAAATTATGGTTATTCTTTGAAAATATAACAAATCCTCTTGTTCGAATCTATAAAATTCCAAATTTCTAAAATCATCTTTAAAGATTGAAATCTTACTTCATGAAAATGTTCCAGGTATTATCATTACTAAGATAAAAATGGATATACTTTTGAATAGAAAATTTTAATAAATTATTTTCGGTAGATTCTTGACCAGGCTCAACGACGAGTTCCGAAGTATTTTTCTTTACCAAATCAAGCCATGCGTCTACTTTAAAATACCAAGACTTATTAGTTTGTAGATCAATTATTCGTATATAATCGCAATACCTACAAAGTTGTTTTTTTTCAAACTGATAGATTTGTTACCATTTTTTTACCAAGATGGTCGCAACCCTATTGAATCAAACCATAACCAAATAGACTTCAGATCACCAAGATGAACATCATGAGTTAAAACAAACCAATCTATACTACTCTGTTGTAAAAGCTGCCTTTCGGGATCCGGATAATTTAATACATGTGACTAAAAAATTTCGGAATATTAACTTTTAAAGCTAAGCCATCTCCTTCTTGTGGATAATTAATGGATCACGTCAAAATTAGGTGTTATACTGACCTACTTCTGACGTCATTTTTGGTGAGAAAATTAATTTAAATTGCAAAATTTTGGATCAAACAATATTACATACCCGACTTTCATTTTTTTCTCCAAATATTTTGATACATATATTTGATGTAGTTCCAGAAGAGCGATAATTACCAGTCTTTACAGCAATTGCATAAGCGTATTTATCATTTTTTAAATTATCACTTAAAAAATGTACATCAGTCTAAAATTTTTGGGCTTAAAAATTTTATTTGGAAAATAAATTGTGTTTACCTTTTGTGTTTTGATAAATGAACCAATTGATAAAGCGATACAATAACATAAAAATACGAATGCTACATGAAAAAGAACAATGAAGTTTGCAGTCCATATTGCTTTTATTGGAATTTGTAAGACAATATCTAGTTTGTTAACCAAATTTGTATGTTCAGCAGCAAAAATTGAAGTATGATTACAAGTGCATTTTATTTTCGGTTCTGAATCTTCTAAAAAAAAATCCATCTAAAAACAAGATATTAGATAATTTGTATTATAATTTCATTAGACGATATTAACCTTACATCCACTATACACCCACCTAAAGGCATTTTCGTTAAAAATAACACATGTTGTTACTGTTAAGTAAACAGAATAATCAACGCAAGTAGTTATTTCAGTAGCTTCCTAAAAAAACAACCAAAAAAACTATTCAATTAATGTGTTAATGGCGATTCAAATAAATTTTTAATGCCAAAAATGCTGTCAGAAGTATGTTAGCGACAACCAACCTACTTTTGACGTCATCCGCATTCTAGAACTTGAAAATTCAATACCTTCAGCATATCAGGGTGAGGTAGTACTCCTAAATAAACGAATGAATCGTAATATTCGTCACTGAAAGGACACATTACTTTATGTGAATTTTCATTCAAACCATCAATAATATAACTTTTACTAAAATCTTTAATCGAAGGTCTTCTATTTTTTGTTATAACAACCTAAAAAGAAAATTAGTTTTAAAATTATTCAACGAGTATTTTATTATTAACTTGAAACTTCTCTTCACTCTTCATAAAACTAAACTTAACTAAACACTTTCGTCCTTTCCTCACATTCATGCGATGGACATTCATTTGATAATTTATATCTGGTGTACTCCAATTATTTGGGTTTGAAGGCACACAAACTCTAGCTATAATATAATCTATATTTGGATTTTTTACAATTATATCAAAAATTATATCAAATTTAGGTCCTTGAATTGCAACAGAACCATTACTTATATTGTAAAATCCAAGATTAAGAATATTTGTTACAATCCCTTTCGAAGCATAATCCAAAATATCATTTCTATACGAGGTGGCCTGAAATTAATATTGAAATACGTTTTTTTTTTATTGTTTCCCTTACCAAAGTAGTAATACTATCAGTTTTGAATTTTGCAAAATCTATGCTTGGTTTAATTCGAACTCCGGAAACATTAATTGAGTTTTTAGGTAAACTATTTGCTGCATCCACGGAAATAACAATATCCGCATTATTTTGCTCTATTTTCATTTTTTCTCCTTCAACTAATGTGGCTGCTATTGCCTTGGAAGATTCAAGTATCGAATTCATTGAGTTCGCTCGTATTTTTTCAATCTAAATCAATTATTCAAAATTACTACGGTCACATTTTCCTCCAAATCAGTTCCCACTAAAAGTTTTGTACCATCAACTGGGATAACTTTGGCCCAAATCTAATGTAAGTTACCAGTTAGTATCAGACAAGAGTGTTTGGGGACTACATTTTTTTTGGGTGTAGAGGGCAAGTGAGCCCCTACATTTCATCCATTTTCTATTATATTTATTTTGCGAGCTCGATTTTGAAAACATTCGAAAAAAAATTTTTAATGGAAATCGGTTTTAATTTTTTTCTCCAAAACTATAAAAGTTACCACTTTCAAATTTTTACCAACAGTAAACACCGTGGATCGACGCGTTTTAAAAAATATTTGGTTAAAATCGGTTAAATAGTTTTTTTGGAAAAAATTCGCAAAGTTTTGGCAACATTTTGGTATAAATAAGGTTCTGGAGGGCGCAATTTTTAACCGAAAATTAAAACTTTCACGAAATTTGGTGAAGGAGGTGACTGTGCGAATTTTAAGCTATTAAACGTCTCGGTGGAGCTAATAGTTTCAAAGATATTAATTATTTTGTGAAAAGTGAAAAATTTCAGACCGAAATTTTGGCTCCAAACGGAGATTTTGCTTACTTTAGCTACATTTTCGGTGATAACTCGAAAACGGAAAGAGATAGCGATGTGATTCTTTTTTTGACGTAAAATGGACCTTAAGAGCTTTTAGGGTGGGTGCATAAAGTATGGTTGAAATGTAATTTGAAGGGTGAATTTGACCCATAATTACAACTTTTAAAAATGCGATATAAAAAAAATTATTTTTCGTTTTTTTTTCGAAATTTAAAATACCCTATGCGTGGGAGCTTTCGGTTCAAAGAGGAGATTCTAAAGTGTTTTTTAAATTGAAAATCCGTTACAAAGTGACCCGGCGGGAGCCACTCACCCTTAAAATCAAAATTTCGAGTTTATTTGTACGTAATTTCCCAACCCTATCAAATATAAAAAATCTGAGTAGCCTATACACTGTTAAAAATATTACTTTTCAAAGTTGCGAAAGAAAATTGCAAAAATATTGAAAACTGCGGGAGCCAGATGGGCCCAGGTTGTACCGCGTTTTAGCCGATTTTTTGGACATTTTACGTTCGATTTTTTTCCAAGGTCCAGGGTAAAAATTTCCAGCTGCCGATTTTTTCTCTCATAAGTAAATACTAAATAAGTAAAATTAATAATATTCGAGTATTATAGGTTGTTCCGTTGAAAAGATACGAATTTTCAAAAACCGCTTCAAAATAGCGCGAAAAATAAAGCGTCACTTTGGTGGCACAATAACGACATAAAGAGTAAACGAATCAAAAAGAACTCCCGTTTTGAGGTAAAACGTGGAATTTAGATGAGGAATAAAGAAACCGCGATTTTTTTTTCCTCCTGTGGAATTTCTAATCGAAGCCAAAAATTTTGGTACTTCTGCCGTCCGAAAAAACGGTAGAATTGTGCAGTTTGCTTCTCGGGGCCGTGACGTCACACCTTTGCGCCGAGAGGCTTAAAAATCGGCCACGATAGTCCCCAGGATGTTAGGATAAAAGGGACCAAATTTTTTCGCTTACCCTTAGAATCCGACGGAGTTGCCATTTTTTAAAGTGAACGCCGCCGAAAACCAGAAAAAAAGCGAGAATAATCGACCATTTTCGGGAATTTTTTTCAAAGTGTCGAGGAGGTTCAAAAAAATTTAAATTGATACCACACTTGGAATCAAGATCCCTCTTTATATTGGAACTGGAATTTTTAAAATCGGATGAAAAAAAGCCACCCTTTCGGCGGCTCCTCGCAATAAAGTCCGAATTCGGGGTAAAAATACAAAAGGGGTCGTATCTCTGCCCACTTAATAGATAGGTTCGAGCGGGTCAAATCCTTCGTCTTCAGAATCCGGTTTATCCGACTATATTTTTTCAAGATTTGGGTCAAAGTTACCCTTAAGGACTAAAATTACCCCAGTTTATATGGAACTACTACTTTGTAGGAAAAAACGAATTCTACACCCATTCAGAAAAAGTAAATCAATTTCAGAAATCATCTACTTTAGAAACGCTATTAGTATTTTGAGGTATCAATTGTATTTCATAATTTTTGATTTTTCTGAAATACAATTGATCCCTTCTGAAATATAATTGATGATTCTGAAATACAATTGATGCTTTCTGAAATACAATTAGAAAAGTTCTATTACATTCGGGTTGATGTTTATCGCCTCATAATTCGGATAATCTTCAATTATTTCAGGTTCAGTTACTATATTTTCGGGTGTGGTCAAATTAACACTAATCGGTGGATCAGTTGGTTTAAATTTTAGTAAGTCATCAGCACAATTTAACAAATTTCTATAAAAAAAATAATGAAATAAATGTGGTATTATACCAACACGTACTTTGCAAACAACTGCGCTTCTTGCTCTGCATATTTTGCATATCTTGATTTTAAAAGACTAGAAGACTGAATTTTTGATAACTTATTGCAAACGTCTGATAAGGTTTTCATGAATTCATCCGATTTTTCTTTTCTTCCATAGAAACTTGGTAGAAGACTGGTGATTTCTTTGTAAATATAGATATCTTTTTTTGTCAACTAAATATTTTTACTGTAGTGTCTTTATAATAAATATTGTACATTGTATTACCTTATCTATCATTTCAAGTGATTTTATGAATATTTGATCTTTTTCTTCCTTTGATAGATCTGAATATTTGTGATCTAATAATAAGGCTTGAATAGCTTGTAGTGCTCTTTGGTCATTATCATTTTCATGATATTTATTTATTGTTTTAAAATAATCTTCAAAATCTTTCATGGTTCTTTTCCTAGATTGTACCTATTAAAAATAACTTTTTAGAATTTGAACAATTCATCATAATTTAATTCTTGACATATAAAATAAAACGTCGTTTTACGCCGAGGTTCCGTTCCGAGAGACACCGGCGTAAAATGAACACATATATTTCGTGCTTTTTTCGCACAATGTTTGGGTTATGAGTTATGAATTACTATTATCGCCCATAATGAAACTACAAATTGAATACTCTTTTATTTTTCTTAAAAACAAAACTAACGCGGAAACTCAAAAAATCCCATGCCGGCACCAACCGGCGTAATTGTGAATCGGGATATATCGAATCGGCGCAAAACGACGTTTAGCTGTACTTACAATAACTTTATCAATAGTGCAATTGACGCTATGGTAAAAAATATCACGACCAGTTACAATTAATTGTTGTTCTTCTCTAGGTTTTTTAGTACCTATAATTACGTTCATTTCTTCATAAGGAGACTCCAGTAATAAAAGTTCTAAAATATTATTTTGCTAAAATTTTGAAACATAAAATCATTAATATTTACGTAAATCCTTTTTGGTTTGGTAAACAGAAAAAAATGGAACACTTGGTAATTTACTAGTATCGCAATTAATTTTAAAAATTGTCACCATGCTAAATCCTTCTTTGGGGTAAATACTACATTTAATGGTAGGATTTGTACGCGCCATTTTAATTATTATTATTGCTCTATATTCTACAAAAAAAAACATAAATCTACCAATATAAAGTAGGTTTACAATCATACCATTAGTAACTCCTGCCATCACTCCTATTTCCTCATTATAACCAAATACATTTGGGTTTATTGTAATTTGATAATCATCTACTTTAGTAAACTGTGATGAAGTAAAAGGTATTGGAGCGTCATTTTGTCTTGCGTAAATCCAGTTAGGTGTTTTTTTACCAAAAGTTAAACAAAACTTTAAGCAAACCAGTTTTAAAGAAATTGCACTATCTGGGTTTGAATACTGTGATCCTTGGGCATCACAATTTTTCAAACACTTAATACTAGTTTGCATTTGAAAAAGTTTGGAGATGAATATTTTTTGGTAACCTTCAACTGTAGTTTCGAAAAATGGTATGGTTGCACGTACATTAATATACTCATAACAAGCATGTGCAAAATAACTAATTTTTAAATCTAAAATTTTTTAAACATATATTTGGTGTAAATTAAGTTTAGGTAATTTACCGGTTTTATCAGTTTGGGCACATTCCGGGCATATTTTTATATCTTTTTTTACAATACATGTAAAAGTGTAGTGAGCAACTAAAGGTTTTTTGATTGGGTTTTTGGAGCCAGTTATGTCAATATAAAAAAGTATACCACCAGCAACATCTCGAAAATAACCTTCTTTGAAGATAATCACTGGTGGCTCAGTTACAAAATTAAGAAGGCACTAAAATAATCGATTAATTTTTTTATCAAAGTGGTTTTTGGTATTACCGTGTCTTCAGCTGTTCCTCCGCCAGATTCAGTGACCTCAACAGATATTGCCTTTTTTCCAGGTGAAAGACTATCTGGTTTAAAAACGCGTGTAGCTGTAGTTGTAATACCACTCTCAACATTCATTTCCATAGTCTCTTATAATAAAAAAATATTGAATTAGGAGAAGTACGTAATCATTATATAGAATCTTACCCAAATCATTTATTCTCCAAGTTATACCTGTCACTTTAGTACCTTCACATCCAAGAGTTATATTCGTGTATTGGTAATATAAATAATAAGTATATCTTTTGTTTTCTTTACCAGGTAAACTAAATAAACATTGGGAAACCATTATACAGGGTGTTTTTAGAGTCTAAGTGTAGAAACACAAACAAAGCAGGTTACCCGTTTTTGCCCGCCTTCAGATTACACGCGCATGCCCGAGTCAATCCGCGCCATTCTATAGACATACAACAAGCGTATAAGGGTAAAATCGCAAACAAAGCAGGAATGTCCATAGCGGACTGACTCAGGCATGCGCGTGTAATCGGCGGCGGTAATCTGAAAACGGAAAATGGCGGGTAACCTCTTTGTTTGTGTTTATACATTAAAGGAAGCTATTGTAGTTTTTAACTTTTGTGTAATTCATAATTTCCAAAATAAATCGGAGTACCTAGTTGCCATTTAAAATTTCCAAGTTACTTCCGGTTTCGGATACTTCCAGTTTGTTTTGGAAATTACTCCAAAAGATTCTTTAGGTTCACTTTGGTGACGATTTTTTTTCTCATTAATGTACGACAAGGGGTTCTCGAAATAAAGAGGTGGTTTGGGACACCCTGTGTATAATAATAATAATGACTGGTTTATTAACATTTTTGAAACAACTTACCAATTCTCTAGTTTAACAGTTGGAATGCATGCGCGTTTTTGTATGTTATGTGGATTTTTATGGATTGCTACTTGGTTAAACCTTTTATTATCCACACTGTTATTATTTAAGTTTATATCAGTTGTTATAAATTTACCAAAAACTAGACAAATCAACGACATTATTAAAGCTTTAAATAGCATTTTGACAACACCTCAAAGGAATTGACGTTTGGGATTAGAAAATTAAATTATAAATATTTTTCATAAAATACAGTCAAACTTCCCTAACTCAATTCTTCAAGGGACTTAAAAAAAATCGAGATATAGAAAATTCGAGTTATAGAAACAAACATTTATTTTTAAAAATTGTATAGGTACATAAATATGTAGGCATATATAATATTCTAAGTATAATCAAAATAGACCCAACATTCTTACACAAAACATTAATTTAAAAAAAAATCTGTAATTTTTTATTAGATTAGATTAAAAAATTCTTTATCTACAAAGTTTTCCAAAAAATGATAGAGAAGGGTCTTTGCTTTAAAACTGAAAAATTTTGAAATTTTTTTTCGCGATTTTTTGACATTATCTTATAGATTTGGGTTCGCTGATAACTAATCAACCATTGTTAACGCGATTGGACGCGTACTTTTTAAAGTACAGCGTTTTGAAAATTGCAGAAATTTAGAAAATTTGAAAAATTCATATTTTTTTCTAAATTTTTTCGAATTTTATATAACTAATAGGTTATTTTTATAGATTTTAGACTGCTGATTATGGAGAACTAAAAAATTTTGAGCTACGACAACTAGTTTAGAAGCTACACCCGCTTTCATGGCCACCAAAAAAATGATAGAGAAGGGTCCCCCCTTTGCTTTAAAACTGAAAAATTTTTAAATTTTTTTTCGCGATTTTTTGACATTATCTTATAGATTTGGGTTCGCTGATAACGAATCAACCATTGTTAACGCGATCTGACGCGTACTTTTTAAACTACAGCGTTTTGAAAATTGGAGAAATTTAGAAAATTTGAAAAAGTAATATTTTTTTCTAAACTTTTTCGAATTTTATATAACTGATAGGTTATATTTATAGATTTCGGTCTGCTGATTACGGAGAACTAAAAAATTTTGAGCTACGACCACCAGTTTAGAAGCTACACCCGTTTTTATGGCCACCAAAAAATGATAGAGAAGGGTCCCCCCTTTGCTTTAAAACTGAAAAATTTTTAAATTTTTTTTCGCGATTTTTTGACATTATCTTATAGATTTGGGTTCGCTGATAACGAATCAACCATTGTTAACGCGATCCGACGCGTACTTTTTAAAGTACAGCGTTTTGAAAATTGCAGAAATTTAGAAAATTTGAAAAAGTAATATTTTTTTCTAAACTTTTTCGAATTTTATATAACTGATAGGTTATATTTATAGATTTCGGTCTGCTAATTACGGAGAACTAAAAAATTTTGAGCTACGACCACCAGTTTAGAAGCTACACCCGTTTTTATGGCCACCAAAAAATGATAGAGAAGGGTCCCTGTTTGTTTTAAAACTGAAAAATTTTGAAATTTTATTTCGCGATTTTTTGACTTTATCTTATAGATTTGGGTTTGCTGATAACGAATCAATCATTGTTAACGCGATGCGACGCGCACTTTTTAAACTACAGCGTTTTGAAAATTGCATGAATTTAGAAAATTTAAAAAATTCATACTTTTTTCTAAATTTTTTCGAATTTTATACATATAACTGATGGGTTATATTTATAGATGCAAAAATATGGAAAATTTGAAAAATGAAAGCGCGATACACATTATCCATTGTTCTGTCTTCAGAATATACATATTCGCTGCACTTTTTAAGAATATTACTCATTTCTTTATTTGAAGGTGGATGTGGAATTTGAACTGTTGTAGTTGTCTCATTAGATGAAGTATCTTCATCTTCTTGTTGTCTGATTTTGTCTAAAATGTCGGCATCCGTTGGATAGTTCGCCACAATTACATCTTTATCTATACCCAAATATTCATCCAAGGACACATTACTCTCAACTTTTTCGTGTACAACTGAAACAATGTTTTCATTTGTGATAAAGGCGTAACATCTTCATCACTCCAATTATTTTTACTTTCTTTCTTGAAACCAGCCTTTGAAAAACAATTTTTTATAGTTGCCTGCTGTAGATCATTCTCCCACGATTTAGATAAATTTGTTAGCGCATCTTACTACTTTCATCTACATCTTCTAGAGCAATTAGAATCTGTTTAAGTATTCTTTTACGGTAGTGTAATTTGACATTATTAATAATTCCCTGGTCCATGGATTGAAGCTTTGATGTCATGTTTGGTGGAAGAAAAACAACATTAATAGATGTAAGCGTCTTGCTTATCCTGGGATGTGCTGGACTGTTATCCACAAACAAAAGGATTTTACGTTTTTGAGCATGAAATTTTTTATCCAAATTCAAAAGCCATTCCTCATAATGTTATACCTTTTTTAAATTTATCGAGCCAACCGACACTGGCGATGATTCCACGAAGATTCATTGTAATGAGTTGTAATGACATGCCACGCATTGTTAATGGCACATCGGTCTTAAAGATAATTAAAGCAGGTACTTATTGTAAGTGGCAAACAATAGGAATATTAGGGAAATGAATAAATACGCAAGATCAAGGCATGAAATTCGAGTTATGGAAGTTAATCAACCTCAAAATTTCCATATATTTCTTCGAGATGTAGAAAAATTCGAGTTATAGAAATTCGAGATATAGAATCAAATTTTCATGTAAAATGCTATGTAAATGCTCAAATTTTGAAAAAAAAATCGAAATATAGAAAATTTCGTGTTATAGAAGTTCGAGTTATGGAAGTTCAACTGTATATACAATATATAAAATTTACATATACAATATAGAGTATAGTTGTTAATATTATCCCTTTGATATCAGAAGTGTTAATTTTTTTTAGAAATCCACGAATTTTAATCCCAACGTCGAAAATTTCAGTTTTTATAGATTTTTATGACTATTCAACTCACAAGTGATTATTTTTTGTGACAAGTAAAACGTCAAAAATATTAGCGATTATTTCATGAGGTTTATGTCAAACTTCAATAAGTTTGAAATTGACTGTCAAATTTTGCATAAAAAAGTGAAAAATTTTCGTTAAATAGTCCCTTAAATATGCATTCTTGTTCAAATTATAAGTCGAATATTTTTCATACATTACCACTCTTGTCATTTGGGGTTAAAAATTTAACCCCAAATGACATTCGTGATAATGACAGTGAAAAATATTCGATTTAAATTTGACCACTCGTGATATTAAATATAAAAATTTATGTGAAAAGAGATGTCTATAGTCCAATCGTTTAATCACAGGAAGACTTTTTATTTTTAAGCGTGGTATAGTCAGCGTGGTATTGCTATAGTGGTATTGTCAGCGTGATATGAATTGTATTATCAAAAAATACTAAATAATTAAAAATAATTGATAATTTTGATTTTACTTCATTTTTTATTAGTGTTTTTCTATCTCTTCAATTTTCATTTTTACAAAGAATTTTTTTAAATCACCAAAAAGGAAAGTGGAAAATCGAGAAGTAACTTGTTTGGTTAGTTGCCTACTTCATTAGCACATATGTAAAAATTTTATTAAATAATATTAAATAAATTTCATTTTATATGTATAAATATATCTACAAAAATAGTTGCTATTTCTTAAAAAATTTTATTATTTTTATTTTGAAAATTTGCTAATTTTTTTAAAATATGTTTTGCGCTATAACTTAGAACGTAGTACGATTGAAATTATTTAGTTTAATTTAAAGAATTTTGCTTTTGGAACATTAAACAAATTTTCGTTCTTTCTATTAAAAAAAGTGGAGAAATCGATAAAATGTCTCGATTAAACGTAGGCAACTTCAAGTGTCTTGCTAGCTAAAACCCGGCGTTTTCACACCAGCAAAACCGGAACTGGATCCGGTGTAAGGCACTGAATGTAATGTATTAGAAACCTCCGGCTTCGGATTGGTAAATGAGTGTGAAAACGGTCTTATAATTTTGCTTAAAGGTGTCATTTTTACAGTTAACGCTCGGTTTTACGAACATGTCTTTAGATGCAGCTTCACCAAGCTTAGCTTAAATCGAGCAAATTAAATTCGTATATGGTCCACATGATTATTCAAAGGGATTTCGGAGTGGTAAAACCGAAAAAGCTGAACTTGCGTCTTGAGACGCAGCTTAGAATTTAGTTTGGTATCGAAATCGCTCAAAATAGATGACTTGTGTATAATGTGGCGCAAGCAAGTAAGCTGAATTTACGTCTTGAGACGCAGCTTAAGATTTAATTAGTAAAGGAAGCGGCCGTAAACCTTTAATTATGTAAATAATTTAAAATCAAAGTGATATTAACAATTTCCAAGGGTTTAGAGGAAATAATTTGTTGTTGCGAGTTGGGGGTGGTGTCGTTAAACCCTTTTTATAGGTGTTCGTCGCTTTTCTTAGCGTAGGTTATTACCCCTTTAACTTTTGCAAGACTTGAGAGAATTATTTAAACTCAAGTTGTTTTAAAACTTCCTTATATTTGACTTAGGACTGTTATATTCAACGATTATTTAACTAATGAAGTACTTTAGTTGATAACTCGTAGCGCTTGATACTTTTTTTAGTAAAGATCAAACACTTGGAAAACTTTTCCTAATGTAAATTTTTTATAATTTTTACTCTAACGCAAAACTACTGGATCATAATTCGACGAGGTAATAAAATATTTGTGGAAATTCATACGCTGATCGTCCTCTCATTAAAATTTAATTCTTTAAATTAATCATTTATATTACATATGAAAGATTCAGATGTTGCCTCAATAATTTATAATTTTATTTCTATAAAAGGCCTAAAATTAGTTATCGACTTTTATCGAGGTATGCATAAATTTCATCATATATTTTCATCTAAATTTATACATTTTTTGAAAGAAAAACTTCATATGGCTCTTTTAAGAAGGACGTCAATTTTTTACACTTTGATATTTCTACACCCTTATAAATACTTAAAAAGGACTTCAACTGGGAATAGTTTGTCCAAAAAAAAGTAGATGATTTATACGTTTTACGTTATAATTTGAAATAACCCAGTAAAATATTTTTTGATGTATTTTGTTACGTACATTATTTGTCCTGTTTGTAAAATTTATAGCTTAATGAAGACAAGTTATCAAATTTATTGATAGGTTTTTTTCAATTTTATGTTGATTTATCATATTCCCATATACAGGGTGTCCCACAATTCAGTTTACAAGTCATATCTCCGTTAGTTGAAGTGATTTAAAATCAAATCAAAATGCTTGAATTTTTCAAAGATATTAGTTTTTAAATAGTTGAGTAAACTTCTTGTATCCAACTTTATTATATTAAATAATAAATTATACCTTAGGTATAAACATTCACTATCGATTTCGAGATTATTAAAATCTCATCATCAGGTCTATATGTAAAATAAATGTACAGGAAGTTCACAATACTGCGAAAAATATGACAAAATAAAATTGATATTGACAGCACGACAGAGCTTTTAAAGAATCAAAATTGTTTAAATAAATTGCGGAATTAAAACAATGACCTTGAAATAAATAAAATTATTAAAAATATGAATCATATTTAAACTTTAAGAAAAGTTTTGAATTAATGACTTCAAAAAATAATTATATAAGTTTTTCTTAATTTTCAAAAGTACAGATAAACGTCGTTTTGCGCCGGTTCAATTTACGCCGATTCACAATTACGCTGGTTTTCGTTATGTTTTTAAGAAAAATAGACCAAAAATGGGCGTATTTTTAGTTTCGTTTGATGAAAATCGACCCAGTAGTTTTTTCCAAAAAAAATTCTTGCAAATTTTTGATACAAATTCCGGTGTATTTTTGATACCACATGAACTCGCCTTATGATGGAGGATATAATTAGCCATAAAGGGCCTTAATCGGCCAAGTGGTTCTCACAAAATTAATTATACCGGGTGGAAATGAAACTAGGGCCACCCCTGGCATTTCTTTATTTATGGAAATAAAAAATTAAAATTTTAGTATATAATATGATCTAAGAAAACAAATCTTATGGATCGAATAAATTTTTAATTTTACTTCCGGTTTATCAGGAAATGGCAACCACTTTCTTATTTTAAATATAACCCCCTGATTTTTTCTACGTAAAATCAAACATTGGTTAATTTTAAGTATGTTTATGACAAAAAAATATTTTTTTTCAAAACTTTAAGAAAAAAATTTGAATTTTTTTTTGGTAAAAAAATTGAGTAAAACCTACAAAAACTATTTTTAAACATACATATGGGATATCACAGTAACCGGAAAAAAATCCACTATTTAATTAGGGGGTGGCCCTTATATCATCCCATTTAAAAAAGTAAAGCTATTTCCAAAAAACGCTTCTTGAAAATTAAAAAAAATAATATCTCAAGAACGGCGAAATAAATTTTATAAATTACAATTTATTTTACGTATTTGTATTATTTAAAAATAGTTTTTGTAGGTTTTACTCAAATTTTTTACCAAAAAAAAAATTCAACATTTTTTCTTCAAATTTTGAAAAAAAAATTTTTTTTTGTCATAAACATACTTAAAACTAACCAATGTTTGATTTTACGTAGAAAAAATCAGGGGGTTACATTTAAAATAAGAAAGTGGGTGCCATTTCCTGATAAACCGGAAGTAAAATGAAAGATTTATTCGATCCATAAAATTTGTTATCTTAGATCATATAAGATACTAAAATTCTAATTTTTTATTTTCATAAATAAAGAAATGCCAGAGGCGACCCTAGTTTCATTTCCACCCGGTATATATAATAAATGTACAAGAATCTAAATAAGCACATATGCAGTTCACAATACTGCGAAAAATATGACAAAATAAAATTGACATTGACAGCACGACAGAGCTTTGAAAGAATCAAAATTGTTTAAATAAATTACGGAATTAAAACAATGACTTTGAAGTAAATAAAATTATTTAAAATATGAATCATATTTAAACTTTAAGAAAAGTTTTGAATTAATGACTTCAAAAAATAATTATATAAGTTTTTCTTAATTTTCAAAAGTACAGCTAAACGTCGTTTTGCGCCGGTTCAGTTTACGCCGGTTTTCGTTTTCTTTTTAAGAAAAAAAGACCTAAAATGGGAGTATTTTTAGTTTCGTTTGATAAAAATCGACCGAGTAGTTTTTTTCCAAAAAAAATTCTTGCAAATTTTTAATACAAATTCCGGTGTATTTTTGATACCACATGAACTTGCCTTATGATGGAGGATAGAATTCTGCAAAGTTTTAGCCATAAAGGGTCTTAATCGGCCGAGTGGTTCTCATAAAATTAATTTCATATTTTCCGATAATCAGAAGTGTACAAAAATTAACGAAATTGTAGTTTTGAGTGGGGCTAAAATTTTGATTTTTTTTTCGAAATTTAAAGTCTACACACTTGACCTTTTAATGCCTAAAAATGTTTTTATAACCTAACCTAACCTTGCACCGATATTTTCATCGTGGAGGGTTGAAAAATCATAAATTTGACTTTAGTTAATCGATACCGGCTTCAAATTTTACCGTTAGTTACTTCATATAATTATTTAGAACGCCACGTGTACCAATTTTTCATTTTCGGTTACGATTCGGACGAATAGACGTTCAGTGATAATCGGTCGAGTCCTGTGAAGACTGCGAATTTTTATAATTCGTTAAAAAAATAACCCAAATTAAAATCGCATAAAAAATGGTCAAACCCCAATTTTTGGAGATAGAAACGTACCTATCGGTTAAAAATGTGCATTTTTATGTTAAAGGAAAAAAATCGTCCTTCCTGCTATATTGACGACCTTATGGATGTCTTAAATAAGGATGTGGGAAAGAAAGGGACCCGATTTCGTCTCTTCGATTCCAAACCCGGAAGAGTTGCGATTTTTCAAAATCGGCTAAAAAATCGACTTTTTCGAGAGTGTTTTTGAAAGTCTTCTCTTGGGCCGAAAAATTTTAAATACCTTGAATTATATATTTAAATCTTGTAAAAAACATGTAAAAAGCTGCATAAAACGAATCACTTGCTAAAGACGTGTCGTGTATGTTAACGGTACACCCTGTATAATGGGTCTTTCTACGATTTTTTAATTTTTATTTAGTCTTAAAGATAAAGTTAAAATAAAAAATAATGTCCAATCATTTTTTTGATATCTTTTGTGTAAGAATTAAAAATTTGAATTTATGAATCCGTGACGTCATAATGTTCAAAAGTTCTAGTCCGGCAAAACGTTGTTGGTATCCCCAATCGTCTTATCTACCGCAAAGCTCTATAAACTCTGTTTTGACAGATGATGGTTACACAAGCTAACCAACAAGAAAATCAATTTGACATTTGCAATCTGTCATCACTGATCACAGACTCAAGAGCTGGTAGAGTTGATAGAGACGACTGCACATGAGGACACCCGACGGGAATTCCAGCAACGTTGTCGCTTTTTTGAACACAATTTCTAAATAAATTAATTTAAATTTTGTTGGTGCCCTAATTGAAAAACAAACCAGCCCATTAATGGGCAGATTCTGGTCAGAATTAAAGGCCTTTAATTTAAAACAAATAATGTATCCATGGAAACCCATATAACAAATTTAAATTTAAAGGCCTTTAAACTTAAATAATTTGACCAGAATCTGGGTATAAATTAGGTTTTTTAAGAGCTATGCATAGTATAAAATTCATTGGAAAATATTTTACTGAGGAAAGGCCCATTGTGTACTTTACTTGACTAATTAACTAAAAATTACTCCTTTATATCAATTCCTGTCGGGGATAGTTGGGGTCCAAAAATTCATAGATCTGTTCCTCTCAGCGCTAAAGCAAAAGTGAACCTTATATACAGGGTGTCTCATGGGACGACGATCGTGACCTAATAAAAGAGATCTGTGTTGTTCCTTGGAATAATTTGGGGTCGGTGAATTATCAGAGTTGAAGGAATAGGGTTTGACGTATATTTTTAATTTAAACTGTCTGAAGTTTATTTTGGTCGCATTTATCTTGAACCTTCCGAAAATAAAATTGGTAAATTTTTTAAGGAGACCGAGAATATATGAGCAATTTAAGGAATTCGTCGAAAGTTCGGGTAGACCCCAATCTCTTCTAATTCGTAATTTATGTTATTTTAGTTTAAAAAGTCGTTGAATATTTCATGATTTTTTAGAAAATGTAATGGGGGTAGTTTTAGTTAACTGTTTGTTGGTTGGTAAGGAAAAATAGTGTTACTCTGGAGATTAGAGGCACTTTTAAGTATCACCTGACTAAGCTACCAAATTGAGTTTAGGCCCTTTTAATGGTTAACACATTAGTGGGGGTTAAAATGCGCCAGGACAATATATAGATAGCCGGCGTCTTTGAGACATCTGCGGTATATAGTCTATATATAGTGAGTGGTATATGTTGGTGTAGGGGCAAAAGAGAGCTTTTATCCTCTGATGAGTGAGAGTGAAATGGGGAAAAAGGGATCTGCGGGGGAGGTAAAACGGTTGCTCGGCGCAAGACGGTCTTCCCCGGTCAATACTCTGCCGACTTCGGTCAGACAATCTCGGTCGCGCGCGTGTATCCACATGTTCTATACTCTATACTTTATACCACAAAAACTACGAAAATGCTGGTTTGAAAAGTGAAATAATATTCGGATTAACTAACTATGTGAGAAGTGCTCGGTAGACGCTTCCTTTCGAAAAATGGGCGAGCGAAAGTGATTTTTGACTTCTTCAACGTGATGGGGAAGACTCTTTTCGGATTTTTCTTTTGGATATTTCTTTTGGTTTTAGGTACGCCTTTAAATCCACCGATCAAAACCACCTAACATTCCAGATTTTTACATAATTCAAATCAACCACTTTTATTAACCACAACTTCTCGCATTCAACAAACACGTGTATCATTAATTTTTAATCAAATTTAAGAAAAATTTTTAGTCGCTCAAAACTGGAATCTACATTTACAAGATAGGGCTGCTGCTAGCCTAATTTATTAGTGCCCCAGAGTCACAAGCACTGATGTTATTTATAAAATTGTATTATAAGCTATGTAGGTCTCTTACTTTGTATACTTTCTACAACTTAAATTAACTGCAGTTAATTTTTTTAAATATACATGTATTCTAGAAATTTGAATTCTTTAATATCCTTTTTTTATTTGATCTCTAAGTAACTGCATTACATATTTTTCTTCATTTAACCGTAAGCTCTATTGCTTATCTCAAAGATTTCTTATGTTACTAATTATCATAATCATAACCACAACCTCCGCCGTATTAAAAAAGCTCAAGTATGTTAAATATTTGCATCTACAATTTTATATATTTACTACGATAAAACTGAACCTTTATCGTTGTAAAAAATAGGGCGATAAAAATAAAACTGTGTATTTACTATTAAATTTTTAAAATTCTTTAGGAAGTTTTGGAAGGATTTGTAGGTCCTTAAAGTTTTACTCTTAAAATGTATTATTACCTTTATAAAAGTTTTATCTTTGCCTCTCATCAAATATTTAAGTAAACGGCTAATTTCAGGATTGAAGAGGGCTTAATTAAAATTCGGTATTAATAAAACAAGAAAATCCATAATAGTTCATAAAATGTAAATTTGCTTAAGTTCCCAAGTTTTATGCGGGAAAATGTAATGCTAAATTTGCTACATTAGTACCGAAATTTGAATGTCATCACTATGCGCCGGGATCTTATTCTCAAATAAAACCACCAACTCATTTACAAACCCAACCAACATTTTCAATACATTATACATTCTTGGTATTACCAATCATTAATTTCCTTCGAATAGTTTAATATTTAAATTGGTTTTTCTAAAAATTTCATTGAGTTTTAAGATTTCGTAATATCTTGTTAATTTCACTTCCTAAGAGAACTGCAGGACTTGGAAAAATAGGTTTTATTTGAAAATGGCTCCTAGTAAAGCATTTATAAGATATTTATATAAGGAGCTTTTTTGTATCTTGATACAAGGAATCACCACCAGAAATTTTCAATATAAATATTGAACACCCTGTATAGGTATATTTCAAAAAAATATCTTCTATTAAGTAACTTAAAGTATATGAAACTGATGACCCATATTTAATAAGCCAACGTTTAAATCAGGAACAAGTAGTTTTTAAGGTTTCCATGTTTAGTACAATATTTCTAAAAATAAACACTAAGAAAATATCATGATAAAAGAGAAAATAAATGATTTTTCTATAACTGAAAAATACAATTTTTTTTTATTTTTATTGAAAAAGGTGGTGACCTAAATTGAAATGATTTTTAGCATATTTTAATATTTATGTACACATGTAAATCATGTAATGTTAATAATCAATCATTTTGCTGAAAATTTTTAATAAAAAGTTGCATAATTTTAGTACTTAACACGTGTCAACTTTCCTTTGATGTAAAATTGAGGATAAAATTGATGTTAAAAACCACTATCAAAGCATTAACTTTACTAAGAAATTCAGAATGTACCTTTTATAAAAGAATGACCTGATTTTCAAGTTATTATACACAATTTTTTCGATTTGTTAGGTAAACATTAAACCTCTAGAAAAATTACTATTTCGCTTAAGGTGATAGGGAGTCATTTATTGAAAAACCGATGTTTTTATCTTTCCCGAATATTTTTAAAGTGTTTTGAATTGGAAACAAAAAAATATATTAAAATACCGAACTTAAGTAAGACTTGTACTTTTATATACAATTTTTGTTTTTCATGTATCTAGATTTATATAAGCGTAGTTTTGCAAAAATAAAAATATAAATATAGAAGTTTTTCTTGCAAAATTACACAAATATAGTTGTAGATACATAAATAACAAAAATTGCAAATGAATGTAAAATTCTTACTTTAGTTTGGTATTTCTTTATTTTTTTAACTTTCCAATTCGAAACACTTTAAAAAATTCATGAAAGATAATAAGTACGTCGTTTTTTTCAACATTTGACTCTCCATCACCTTAATAACTAAAATTCGTACAGATAAATTTCTAAAAATTACGGATATTAATATATTACATTTTTTTAAATTTAATTATTTTTTGAGATACATTACCTAAAAATATTTTGATTTTTTTGAGTTTTCGAGGAGCAAAATTTTTTTAGGAGGGTGTAGAGGGCAGACGAACCCCTAAATTTCATCCATTATTTTTATTATCTTTCATTGGCGGGCGCTATTTTGAAAAAACCCGAAAAAATTTTTTTTGAAATTTTGTAATTTTTAATGGCAATCGGTTTTTATTTTTTTTCTCAAAAACTATAAAAGCTACCTATTTCAAATTTGTACCAAAAGTAAACACCGTAGATAGACGCGTTTTAAAAAATATTTGGTTAAAATCGGGTAAATAGTTTTTTTGGAAAAAATTCGCAAAGGTTTGGCAAAATTTTGGTACAAATACGGTTCTGGACGGCGCAATTTTAAACCGAAAACTAAAACTTTCACCGAATTTGGTGGAGGAGGTGACTATGCGAATTTTAAGCTATTAAACGTCTTGGTGGTGTTACTAGTTTCTAAGATATTAATTATTTTGTGAAAAGTGAAAAATTTCATACCGAAATTTTGGTTCCAAACGGAGATTAGTATCAGACAAGAGTGTTTCGTTTCAAATTAAAAATCTAAAAGTTAAAATATAAATTCTTAAAGTATAAAGAAAGTAAAAAAAAATATAAAAAATTCAAGTCTCTACAATGTTTCGTTCAAATGTTATATTAAATATGGAACATTACCTAAAATATTTTCATTTTTTTGAGTTTTTGGGGAGTACAATTTTTGTTGGGGGTGTAGAGAGCAAGTAAACCCCTGCATTTAATCCATTTGCTATTATATTTCATTTGCAGTCTCGATTTTGAAAACATTAAAAAAAAAATTTGTGAAATTTTTAATGGAAATCGGTTTTTATTTTTCTTTCTCGAAAACAATAAAAGTTACGGGTTTTAAATTTTTTTCACAAATTAACAGCGTAAATAGACGTGTTTTAAAAAATACTTGGTTAAAATCGGTTAAATATTTTTTTTAGAAAAAATTTGCCAAGTTTTGGCAAAATTTTGGTACAAATACGGTTCTGGACGGCGCAGTTTTAAACCGAAAATTAAAACTTTCACGGAATTTGGTGGAGGAGGTGACTGTGCAAATTTTAAGCTATTAAACGTCTCGGTGGTGCTAATAGTTTCGAAGATATTAATTATTTTGTGAAAAGTGAAAAATTTCAGACCGAAATTTTGGCTCCAAACGGAGATTTTGCTTATTTTAGCTACATTTTCGGCGATAACTCGAAAACGGAAAGAGATAGCGAAGTGATTATTTTTTTGACGTAAAGTGGACTTAAAGAGCTTTTAGGGAAGGTGCATAAAGTAGGGTTAAAATCTAATTTGAAGGATGAATTTGACCCATAAATGCGACTTTTAAAAAAGCGATTTAAAAAAAAAATTTTTTTTCGTTATTTTTTCGAAATTTGAAAAACCCTATGCGTGGGAGCTTTCGGTTCAAAGAGTAGATTCTAAAGTGTTTTTAAAATTGAAAAGCCGTTAAAAAGTGACCCAGCGGGAGTCACTCACCACTAAAATCAAAATTTCGAGTTTATTTGTACGTAATTTCCCAACCCTACCGAATATAGAAAAACTGAGTAACCTATGTACTGTAAAAACTATTCCTTTTTAAAGTTGCCAAAGAAAATTGCAAAAATTTTGAAAACTGTGGGAGCCAGATGGGCCCATGTTGCACCGCATTTTGTCCGATATTTTTAACATTTTACGTTCGATTTTTTTCCAAGGTCCAGGGTACAAATTTTAAGGTGCCGATTTTTTCTCGTATAAGTAAATACCAAATAAATAAAATAAAAATTATTCGAGTATTATAGGTTGTTTCGATGAAAAGTTACGAATTTTCAAAGTCCGCGTCAAAATAGCGCGAAAAATAAAACATCACTTTGGAGGCACCAAAACGACATAAAGACTAAACGCATCAAAAAAAAACCCGTTGTAAGGTAAAACGTGGAATTTCGATGAGGAATAAAGCTACCGCGATTTTTTTTCTCGTGCTGAAGTTCTAACAAAACCCAAAAAGTTTTGGTACTATTTCCGTCCGAAAAAACAGTAGAATTGTACAGTTTACGTCTCGGGGCCGTGACGTCACACCTTTGCGCCGGGAGGCTTAAAAATCGGTCTCGGTAATCCCCAGGATGTTAGAATAAAAGGGTCCAAGTTTTGTGGCTTCGCTTTAGAATCCAACGGATTTACAATTTTTCAAAGTTAACGCCACGGAAAACCTGAAAAAAAGCGAGAAAAATTGACCATTTTCGGGAATTTTTTTTAAAGTGTTGAGGAGGTCCAAAAAATTTAAAATTCGAACCACACTTGGAATTAACATCCTTCTTTATATCGGAACCGAAATTTTTAAAATCGAACGAAAAAAACCACCTTTTCGGCCGCTCCTCGTATAAAACGTCCGAGAATTCAGGGTAAAAATCCGCCCCCTTAATAGATAGATCCGAGCGGGTCAAAACCAAATTTGTTGCGATTCAGGATGAATTTCGGATACTTAAGGGATGAACTCGATTTTTCGTTCGGGGTGGAATAAGTTTTTTGGGGGTGTTTCGATCGAAAAGTGACAATTAAACTTTTTTCTTAACATTTTCTCCTCCTTCCACCTACAAAATTCTTTAACTTTTCTGGTGCTTTAATTTCCCATAAAATGAACATAAAAAGGTTATTTTAAATATTTTTCCGGTACTCTATCAACAGTTTGGCAACACCCTGTATTATCCAATTTTTCATGCGAAATTAACTAATTTTTTATTTGGCATAAAAGCTTCTTTTTAATTCATTTTAAAATAACATTTACTTACAATTTTAATGTTCCATTCAACAACAAAAGTGCTTTAGATTACTGGGCAATTACGAAATACGATCGTAAACGAGCAATAATCGTTTTTTAAAACGTGAAACGTGTATGAAAACAAAAACGAAATAATGATATTTTTTATTCTTAATTTCCACCAGCGATAAATTCATTAAATTCATGAATTTCCACAGTCAGTAATTGTGTTTAAATATTTAAAAATAACCATATTTTTTTATGATTGGTGAAGATTTTTTTAGTTGCTCTTTAAGTTATTCACAAATATTTTGATTGATAGGATTGACATGTGTAGGGTTGTATATTATACCCCTGGTGCTTGGAAAATCATAAAAATAAGTGACAGTTTTTTTATTGTAGTAAGAATATAAATCTTGCAACGAGACGTATAGAAATTTAAATTAATTTCAGTTTTATGCTATAATTTAATGAAATGTTTAATATCCAGAAAAACGAGTTATTAAAAAATTCAAGTTTGTGGAAAACTGAATGATTTAATAAACAATCCATGCAATGAACTGGTTGACCTGGTTTATTACACATAAAATTCGGATTAAAAGAAAATCCACCCTTTTAATAATTATTTCTTTTAATTTAATAACTTTTTTCATGAATATATCAAGTTTAAGGTATGATGAATGTCATGTAGCTAATTTATTCATTAAAATATAACTTTATTAATAAACTAAAGAAAATTTCGTTTTAATGAACATTGCGTTGAATTAATTAGATATTTTAGTATTGAAATTTGAATTATTTATGTAATTACAGAAAATTTCTTTACCTTCATTCTTCATTTGTACCTATTAATCCAACGAAACGACTAAAATATGATATTAAAAAATGCTAAATTTGTACAGTGTGCGTCTTGGCGTCGTTACACCACACCGTTGCACCAGAAAAAAAGCAAGAAAAATCGACCGACTTTAGAAATTTTTTTCAGAGTGTTAGGGTGCTGGGAAAAATTTGAAATTCGAACCTCGCTTAGATTTGACATCCCTTTTCACGATGCAACCGGAATTTTTAAAATATGACGAAAGGAACTACCCTTTTTGTGGTTCCCCGCAATAAACGTCCGATTTCGTGGTAAAAATTAATAATTTTATAAAAATACTCTTGTAGAATAGCTTTTTGAAATGGCTTTTGTTGAATGTAATCTCATTTATTAGTCCAATTTTATGGTAATTTACTTTAATTGAGTAAAACCTACTTAATTAGAAAATATTACCCTGTTACTTGAGTGTATAATTACATTTATGACAAAAGGGTAATGTTTATCTATAACCCTAGTAATTATTTTGTAGAATGTGTAGGAATATTATTTACACATGAATTAAAAGTTTGCATTTTAAATAAGAACTTGAAAATTAATTGGACTCTTTTGTTGAAACTTGTGCAAGTCTCGAAAACTGAAGAAGCACCTTATCATAAATTTAATTAATATTACCATTTCATGTAAGCAGTAGGTAACTTAGAGGATCTCAACAACAGCTGCAGCCTGTTTCAAAAAAAGTTGTACAAATAAGAAGTGCACCTGCACACCTTTTTACCTGGTTTTGCGATTTTACACACTTTATTATCCTACTGAACCGACTACCTATTTTTTTTTTTTGTGAAATTTTAATAAACGTTTTCTCATACATTTTATTACAAACTACTATAAATGCTAATAAAATCGTAATTTCATGAAAAACATGGTATTAAATATTCGTGTGTAAAATCCAACATAATCCCTTTTAAAATAAGGTTAACAAACTTATTAAGTCATGCAATTAGGTTGGTACTATGTGCATAGCCAAGTTAAATAGTTACTTGTGTGCATAAAATAGAAGATAACGTCAGGTGATTTTATCTCAAACTACTTGCTTTAATTTAAAGAAAGCTCTTTTACTCCGAATAAAACATGCTATTTTTTCTTCAAACGTCGAAATTTTAAAAATATTAATATAATAAATAATTTTAAAATTTGATATTTAATTTACATACAACACCCAATATAATGTTAGTGTATATTGGGTTGCCTAAAATTCATTTCGACTCCGCTCTTTTACTCCTCAGTAATTTCTACTACTAGGCAGTACAAAGTGACCATAGAATCAACGAACATAAAAAGTGACATTTTAAAGCCTGCCAAATTTCATAGAATGACGTTTGAAGAAAAAATATCTTTAAAAAATATATAAAACGATTGAGTATAATCTATTTTTTTTACACAAATAAAAATGATTAAAAAACGTTCATGCAACATTAACGTCGGAATACATGTAATTACTGGGTTTTTTTAAATTAAAGTTGACTATTAATATCATAAATCAAGGGTAAGTACCTGATTACAAAAAACGAGTTTAATTTAAATATCTTCGCAGTTACTCTATAAGACTTTTAATTTTTGGGACATTAAGGATTCACTCGAATTAATTCAAGCTTGCAGTTAAGTCATGGCGCTCGTTAAATTATTAAAACTGGCTTGTGAAATTTAAATTGTTAATTCGTATAACGTTACCGACAAAGGTAACAAATTTTAAAATCTCCAAAAGAGCGGACTGACTTTTAATCTCAATTTAGCTTATTAATAAAGTGAGAACTGTTTATTAATGTTCTATTTAAAACCAACCAGTACTTATATCAATCTCCACAAAAAATTAATGAAATTTTAAATATGCTAATATACTGTAATTATTAACTTACAAAAAATTTTTATTTACTTCCGAAATTACACGTTTTCTAATAATGTGATAATTTAGAATTTTTAAAATTACAATTAACATCACCAATTTCTTTTATTCATTCGAAATTTAATTTATGTTTTTTTTTTTGTTTCAGGTATGTTGAATGATAACCTCGTATTTTCATCAAAACATTGTACGTATGTAAAATTTAAAATATGCATCTGCAAATTCCACTTTGTACATGTGTAAAAATGTAAAACAATCCTAAAACACTGATCATAATAAAACTAATAAATTTGAAAATTTAATAAAAAAATTTTGGGAAGTGTAGAGGGCAGGTGAATCACTAAATTTCATCTATTTTTTATTATTTTTCATTTGCAGGGTCGATTTTAAAAAAATTCGAAAAAATTCGAAAAAAAATTTTTTAATGGAAATCGGATTTTATTTTTTTTTCTCGAAAACTATAAAAGCTACCGCTTTCAAATTTTTACCAAATGTAAACACCGTGGATAGACGCGTTTTAAAAAATATTTGGTTAAAATCGGTTAAATAGTTTTTTTGGAAAAAATTCGCAAAGTTTTGGCAAAATTTTGGTACAAATACTGTTCTGGACGGCGCAATTTTAAACCGAAAATTAAAACTTTTACGGAATTTGGTGGAGGAGGTGACTGTGCGAATTTTAAGCTATTAAACGTCTCGGTGGTGCTAATAGTTTTAAAGATATTATTTATTTTGTGAAAAGTAAAAAAATTCAGACTGAAATTTTGGCTCCAAACGGAGATTTTGCTTATTTTAGCTACATTTTCGGCGATAACTCGAAAACGGAAAGAGTTAGCGAAGTGATTCTTTCTTTGACGTAAAGTGGACCTAAAGAGCTTTTAGGAAAGGTGCATAAAGTAGGTTTGAAATATAATTTAAAGGGTGAATTTGACCCATAAATACGACTTTTAAAAATGTGATATAAAAAGAAATTTTTTTTCGTTATTTTTTCGAAATTTAAAATACCCTATGCGTTGGAGCTTTTAGTTGAAAGAGTAGATTCTAAAGTGTTTTTAAAATTGAAAATCCGTTAAAAAGTGACCCAGCGGGAGCCACTCACCCTTAAAATCAAAATTTCGAGTTAATTTGTACGTAATTTCCCAACCCTACCAAATATAAAAAATCAGAGTAGCTTATACACTGTAAAAAATATTCCTTTTTAAAGTTGCCAAAGAAAACTGCAAAAATTTTTAAAACTGCGGGAGCCAAATGGGCACAGGTTGAACCGCGTTTTACCCGATTTTTTGAACATTTTACGTTCGATTTTTTTTCCAAGGTTCAGGGTAAAAATGTCAATGTGACGATTTTTTCTCTCATAAGTAAATACCAAATAAGTAAAATAAAAAATATTCGAGTATTACAGGTTGTTCCGCTGAAAAGTTACGAATTTTCAAAATTCACGTTAAAATAGCGCGAAAAATAAAGCGTCAATTTGGGGGCACCAAAACGACATAAAGAGTAAACGCATCAAAAAAATTTCCGTTTTAAGGTAAAACGTGGAATTTTGATGAGGAATTAAGCAACCGCGATGTTTTTCCTCCTGCCGAACTTATAATCGAAGTCTAAAAATTTTGGTACTTTTTCTGTCCGAAAAATCGGTATAATTATATAGTTTGCGTCTCGGGGCCGTGACGTCACACCTTTGCGCCGAGAGGCTTAAAAATCGGTCTCGGTAATCCCCAGGATGTTAGAATAAAAGGGGCCAAATTTTTTTGCTTCCCTTTAGAATCCGACGGAGTTGTGATTTTTTAAAGTTAACGCCGCCGAAAACCCAAAAGAAAGTAAGAAAAATCGACTATTTTCGGAAATTTTTTTCAAAGTGTTGGGGAGGTTCAAAAAATTTAAAATTCGAACCACACTTGGAATCAACATCCCTTTTTACATCTGAACCGGAATTTTTAAAATCGTACGAAGAAAACTACCCTTTCGGCCGCTCCTCGCAAAAAACGTCCGAATTCGGGGTAAAAATACCTTATATCTTCGCCTTCTTAATAGATACATCCGGGCGGGTCAAAACCTCACCTAACCTAATATACTAAAATTTGGTGCAATTCGGGGTGAATTTTGGGCACTTAGAAGATGAGTCGATTTTTCGTTGCGGGTGGAATAACTTTTTTCGGGGTGGTCCGATCAAAAAGGGACCTTTAAATTTTTTTCTTAAAATTTCCTCCTCCTTACACAAATTTTCAAACCTCGAGGAAAAAAACTCCTTCCCCGTTTCGTACGGTTTTAATATTATAGGTTTATCATAATACAAAAAATGGTTTTGAAGAAATTTATATGGTATAATATAGTATAATAAAGTAATGAAGCATTTTATTCTTATTTGGATTGAGTAATAATTTATAGCCTTAGCGGTTAAATCAAAAGCTTAATTTCATTTAAAATTCGGGATTGGGTAGCAGTTTTGTTTGCTTTGTCCCAAACATACTTCAGGGAGCATGACCAGAGAATTAGGGTCCTTTTAACGAAGCGTTTTTGCGAAACCATTTTCAAAATTTATGTCGCATATTATTAAATTACCTAAAATTTATAAGACATGGTTGTGAGACATTTATACTCGAATAATAATCATAAAGTAAAAACTTTTTATAGTAAAAAAAAAACAAATATAATACTTTATAACATGATGTAAAGGGTGGAATATTCATAAATTTGTATGGGCACATGATACTGACGCCAAATTTTTATTACCCATTACTTTTAGTATGCAATGAATATATTAAAGCATGTGTTATAAATTTTAGAAAGTTAAAAGTGTTACTTAAAACCTATATTCATAAAGCACTAAATTAAAAAAAGTTAATCAGTAAATTTACTCAATTTTTTTTTTTATATAATATTTGTACATATATGTTTTAGGCATTTAATCTAGTTAGTGCAAGTATTGATCTCCAAAAAGCCGCGTGAGTTGCTTTTAACTTCCACGGTAATCTGAAATCAATATCCATTATAGACATTTTTTGCCCCCAACAATGAAGTTTTATTCAAACCAAATGTAGCAAAAATCTAATTAGTTTTCCAATTGAATTTTACTCTATCTCTAGTCTCACGAAAAAAAAAAGAAAATCTCTCCAGGCTACACTTCGAAAGCTTTTCATTTCTGTTTTTATTTTTTCACAATAAATAATTTTAAAACTAATTAATTTTATCGATATTTTGAAGGGTTTTCATTTCATATAATTTATTACTATTATAGATCAAAAGACAAAGAAATATGTATGAACCTTTTTTGAAGTAACGGGAGAAAATTTAGAAGTGTCGATTTTTTTGCTTATAAATAATAATGTAATAAGCTAAATAAAAAATATTCGAACGTAATAGCCTACCCCTATCAAAAGTTACGAATTTTCAAAGTCCACGTCGAAAAAGCATGAAAAACAATGCGCGATTTGGAGAGCGCCAAAAGTACCTAAAAAAATGAGATATCAAAAAAGGCGCTCATCTATGCAACAATAAATGGAATGCTGATCACGAATCAAAAAACCGCGATTTTTTGCATTGGTGAATTTTGAGATGAGACTTGGTACTTTTGCCGCCCGAAAATACGCTAAATTTGTACACTTTGCGTCTCGACGCAGTAGCGCTACACTGTTGCACCTAGAGACTTAAAAATTGCCATGGTATATCCCAAGGATGTGGAAATAAATGGGGCAAAATTTCGTCGCTTCCCTTTAAAACTGGACGGTGGTGCGATTTTTTAAATTTGACACCAACGAAAATCAGAAAAAAAAGCAAGAAAAATCGACCGACTTTGGTACTCCGTTCTTTACAATTTTACAAAAAAACAGATTTGGATAATAAATAATGAGGACTCATGTTCGTGGTAGAATATCATCTAACGAATGACTCTAAACTTTTGGTCCTGGATATATTTGTTAATTAAACTTTTTAAACTTTTGAAGTTCAAAGCGATCAGTCCCTTTGGTGTTTGTTACTCTTCTTCGAGTTCTTTTGCGAATGAAGATAACTGTTAAATTAGGATTTAAATTTTCATTGTTTAATGTTTAATTATTTCCTGGGGAATAATCAACCACATTAAAAACTTTAATCTGTCATCCAGTAAATAAATGAAAAGCTTTTAAAGTAAATTATATTTATTATTTTGCTTAGTAATCGGTTTTAATAACCAAAAAAATGTTTAATTTTCTAGAGGCTTCAATTTATATAATTATAAAAATTTTGCTTAATTTAATAGAAATCTAATTTCTAATTAACAATTTCATTCAAAGGACGTTTTATTTTTATAGGTAATAAAAATAAAATGCTTTTATGCAAATTAAAGTAAAGATAATTCCGGAATCATAATTAAATTTATTCAATTATTCATTTATCATGAATAGCTTTAAATATATCTTTAACATGGTAATTTAAATTTAAATCCGCCACTGGCGTTAATATATTCCAGAAATATAAATATGACATTTTAGGTCATAATAATTAATTTTCGAAAAAAAAATATGTACAAATATGCTTTTAATAGAGAAAAATAACAAAACTGAAATTACAAACAATTTGCAATTTATCGTTCAACTGCATGATGGATTATAGCATGATTTGCTACACGAGTATTATCATCACCAATAATAATTGTATTTTGAGTTTAATCAATTAATCGTGCTAAATGTAGTTTTCCCCAATACGGTTTTGAAAAATGAGTTGGGAAATTTCCCTGCATTTTTACATTCATATTTTTTATTCGGAAACAAAAAAATGTAGGGGCTCAATTTTTTTAATATTTTGTTACACCTACAGTACTTAGTAAAACTGCATAAAAGTTTTTCAAAATCAGACTAGGAATGAAAAAAAAAATAAAAAAAGAATTAAAATAATCAGGTTTTATTTTTTTAATCGAAGACAAAAAAATGTAAGGGCTCAATTTGTTTATATTTTATTAGACATACAGTCCTTAGTAAAACTGCATAAAAAGTTTTTTTCAAAATCAGACCAGAAGTCAAGAAATTAAAAAAATCAGTCAATTTTTCAGATTTATTTTTTGAATCGAAAAAAATGTAAGGGCTCAATTTTTTTTAATTTTATTTGACATACAGTCCTTAGTAAAACTGCATAAAAAGTTTTTTTCAAAATCAGACCAGGAGTCAAAGAATTTAAAAAAGAATGAAAATAATCGGTCACATTTTCAGATTTTATTTTTTTAATCGAAAACAAAAAAAATATAAGGGCTCAATTTGTCTATAGTTTATTAGACATACTGTCCTTAGTAAAACTGCATAAAAAGTTTTGTCTAAATCAGACCAGGAGTCAAAAAATTAAAAAAGCAGTCACTTTTTCAGATTTATTTTATTAATCGAAAACAAAACAAATTAAGGGCTAAATTTTTTTTATATTTTATTTGACATACAGCCCTTAGTAAAACTGTATAAAAAGTTTTTTTCAAAATCAGACCAGAAGTCTAGAAATTAAAAAAAAAAATTAAAAAAATCAGTCATTTTTCATATTTTATTTTTTTAATAGAAAACATAAAATTATAATGGTCAATTTATTTATATTTTATTATAGATATACAGTCCTTAATAAAACTACATAAAAACTTTTTTCAAAATCAGACCAGGAGTCAAAAAAGTTAAAAATGAATCAAAATAATCAGTCACATTTTCAGATTTTATTTTTTTAATCGAAAACAAAAAAATGTAAGGCCTCAATTTTTTTATATTTTATTTGACATACAGTCCTTGGTAAAACTGCATAAAAAGTTTTTTCAAAATCAAAAAGTTTTTTCAAAATCAAACCAGAAGTGAAAAAATTTAAAAAAAATTAGTTAGTTTTTCATATTTTATTTTTTAAACAAAAAACAAAAAATTGTAATGGCTCAATTTTTTTATATATTATTTGACATACAGTCCTTAGTAAAACTGCATAATTTTTTTTTCAAAATCAAACCAGAAATTAAGAAATTTAAAAAAAAATAAAAAAATTAGTTACTTTTCATGTTTTATTTTTTTAAAAAATTGTAAGGGCTCATTTTTTTTATATTTTATTTGACATACAGTCCTTAGTAAAACTGCATAAATTTTTTTTTCAAAATCAAACCAGAAGTTAAGAAATTAAAAAAAAAATAAAAAAATCAGTCACCTTTTCATATTTTTTATAATAGAAAACAAAAAATTGTAAGGGGTCAATTTGTTTATATTTTATTACATATGCAGTCCGCAGTAAAAGTACATAAAAAGTTTTTGCAAAATCAGACCAGGAGTCAAAAAAATTTAAAAATTTAAAAAGAATGAAAATAATCAGTCACTTTTTCAGATTTTATTTTTTTAATCGAAAACAAAAAAATGGAAGGGCTCAATTTTTTTATATTTTCTTAGACATACAGTCCTTAGAAAAACTGCATAAAAAGTTTTTTCAAAATCAAACCAGAAGTGAAGAAATTAAAAAAATCATTCACTTTTTCAGGTTTATTTTCTGAATCGAAAAAAAAAATGCAAGGGCTCAATTGTTTTATATTTTATTAGACATGCAGTCCTTAGTAAAACTACATAAATTTTTTTTTTCAGAAT
Organism: Stenus bimaculatus; assembly: GCA_963971135.1. Lineage (NCBI taxonomy): Eukaryota > Metazoa > Arthropoda > Insecta > Coleoptera > Staphylinidae > Stenus > Stenus bimaculatus. The sequence goes on from OZ020183.1 coordinate 1,681,759, forward strand.
CAGACTAAGAGTTAAAAGTTAAAAATGAATGAAAATAATCAGTCACATTTTTAGATTTTATTTTTTTTAATCGTAAATAAAATAAGGTAAGGGCTCAATTTTTTTTATATTTTATTTGACATACAGTCCTTAGCAAAACTGCATAAAACTTTGTTTTAAAATCAAACCAGAAGTCAAGAAATTAAAGAAAAAAAATCAGTTACTTTTTCATATTTTATTTTTTTTTAACAAAAATCAAAAAATTGTAAGGGCTCAATATTTTATATTTTATTTGACATACAGTCCTTAGTAAAACTACATAAAATATTTTTTCAAAATTAGACCAGGACTCAAAAAATTTAAAAAAGAATGAAAATAATCAGCCACTTTTTCAGATTTTATTTTTTTAATCGAAAACAAAAAAATGTAAGGGCTCAATTTTTTTATATTTTATTAGACATACAGTCCTTAGTAAAACTCCATAAAAAGTTTTTTCAAAATCAAACCAGAAGTCAAGAAATTAAAAAAAAATTAGTTACTTTTTCATATATTATTTTTTTAACAAATCAGAAAAAATTGTAAGGGCTCAATTTTTTTATATTTTATTGGACATACAGTACTTAGTAAAACTGCATCAAAAGTTTTTTCAAAATCACACCCGAAGTCAAGAAATTAAAAAAAATTTTTAAAAAATCAGTCACTTTTTCACATTTTATTTTTTTAATAGAAAATAAAAAATTGTAAGGGGTCAATTTTTTTTATATTTTATTAGATATACAGTCCTTAGTAAAACTATATAAAAAGTTTTTTCAAAATCAGACCAGGAGTCAAAAAATTTAAAAAAGAATGAAAATAATCAGCCACTTTTTCAGATTTTATTTTTTTAATCGAAAACAAAAAAATGTAAGTGCTCAATTTTTTTATATTTTATTAAACATACACTCCTTAGTAAAACTCCATAAAAAGTTTTTTCAAAATCAAACCAGAAGTCAAGAAATTAAAAAAAAATTAGTTATTTTCTCGTATATTACTTTTATAACAAAACACAAAAAATTGTAAGGGCTCAATTTCTTATATTTAATTTGACATAAAGTTCTGAGTAAAAGTGCATAAATTTTTTTTTCAAAATCACACCAAAAGTCAAGAAATTAATAAAAAATTAAAAAAATCAGTCACTTTTTCACATTTTATTTTTTTAATAGAAAACAAAAAATTGTAAGGGGTCAATTTTTTTATATTTTATTAGATATACAGTCCTTAGTAAAACTATATAAAAAGTTTTTTCAAAATCAGACCAGGAGTCAAAAAATTTAAAAAAGAATGAAAATAATCAGCCATTTTTTCAGATTTTATTTTTTTAATCGAAAACAAAAAAATGTAAGTGCTCAATTTTTTTATATTTTATTAAACATACACTCCTTAGTAAAACTCCATAAAAAGTTTTTTCAAAATCAAACCCGAAGTCAAGAAATTAAAAAAAAATTAGTTACTTTTTCGTATATTATTTTTTTAACAAAACACAAACAATTGTAAGGGCTCAATTTTTTTATATTTAATTTGACATAAAGTTCTTAGTAAAACTGCATAATTTTTTTTTTCAAAATCACACCAGAAGTCAAGAAATTAAAAAAAAATATTAAAAAAATCAGTCACTTTTTCACATTTTATTTTTTTAATAGAAAACAAAAAATTGTAAGGGGTCAATTTTTTTATATTTTATTAGATATACAGTCCTTAGTAAAACTATATAAAAAGTTTTTTCAAAATCAGACCAGGAGTCAAAAAATTTAAAAAAGAATGAAAATAATCAGTCACTTTTTCAGATTTTATTTTTTTAATCGAAAACAAAAAAATGTAAGTGCTCAATTTTTTTATATTTTATTAGACATACACTCCTTAGTAAAACTCCATAAAAAGTTTTTTCAAAATCAAATCAGAAGTCAAGAAATTAAAAAAAAAATAGTTACTTTCTCGTATATTATTTTTATAACAAAACACAAAAAATTGTAAGGGCTTAATTTTTTATATTTAATTTGACATAAAGTTCTTAGTAAAAGTGCATAAATTTTTTTTTCAAAATCACACCAGAAGTCAAGAAATTAAAAAAAAAATTAAAAAAATCAGTCACTTTTTCACATTTTATTTTTTTAATAGAAAACAAAAAATTGTAAGGGGTCAATTTTTTTATATTTTATTAGATATACAGTCCTTAGTAAAACTATATAAAAAGTTTTTTCAAAATCAGACCAGGAGTCAAAAAATTTAAAAAAGAATGAAAATAATCAGCCACTTTTTTAGATTTTATTTTTTTAATCGAAAACAGAAAAATTGTAAGAGCTCATTTTTTTTATATTTTATTTGACATACAGTCCTTAGCAAAACTGCATAAAACTTTGTTTCAAAATCAAACCAGAAGTCAAGAAATTAAAAAAAAAATTAAAAAAATCAGTCACTTTTTCACATTTTATTTTTCTTAATAGAAAACAAAAAATTGTAAAGGGTCAATTTATTTATATTTTATTAGATACACACATTTTTCGTGCTTTATTCCCACAATTATTGGGTTCTGAATCTCTATTGTCGCCCATAATGAAACCGGCGTAATTGTGAATCGGCGTAACTCGAACCGGCACAAAAAGACGTTTACATTTATTCCTTCTAAAAAGTTATAAGGTTTTGAGATAAGTTTATCAAACTTTTAGAAAGATTAGTCACGATCATGAGTATATCATTTTTTTAAATTAAAGAAATTTAATAAATTACTGATGGCATGTGCCACCCCTATGACATGACTCATCTCAAATCTACCCCTAAATAAATGACAAAGATATGTGATAGTACCAAACTGATAATAATCATTTCCAATTTATTTACCAATAATTTCGTTTTATGACTTTAACATTTATAATTATTACAATTAACGTACAAAACTGGCAAATTTAGTACCTCAAATTAGTTTAAGTATTATATGGTGTTACATTAGCTTAAGCTTTACTAAGTTTATTGGTCGATTCTCGTAATTGCCTTTAATGTCAATAAATTCACATTTGCTAAGCATAATGGATAATCATCCAACATCCTGGAGCATCGCAAGACTTCCTTAATTCCTGAATACCTCTAATCAAGCAACTTGAGCAAATGCTATCAACGGAAATTGCTTTTATTTGAAAATAAATTTATTTATAGCGACATTTTTGTAGGAAGTATAAACGAAATTCGAGTGGAACAAGGTGTAGGAAAAATAATTTAAAACCTCCAAAAGATATAAATAGTATTCATGTGTCGAATTTCAATTTAAAAGTCTTTGGTTTGAAATTTAGTGGTTAATAAAATATCTCTATTGTACTTGACGTTACTTGCAATAGAAACTCAATACCCTACAAAATTTAACGATTAATGCCAACTTAAATCATTAAACTTACGTGCTTTTAATATAATAATTAAAATTACATACATTTATAACTGCATTATTAATTTTATGTAGTTATTTTCCATTAGGATTGTTTAAGGTATATTTATTTCCTGTATAAGAAAGGAAGTGACATTTTTATAAACGAATTCATTAAAAATTGTAAGCACGTATGTAAGAGCTATGTTTGCATCCCTTATTTGACGATGAAAAATTTGTTGCGAGTGTTCTTTGGCATGAACTGGATTAGAAGTAAAAATTTACATGCCAAAACCGTCTTCGTGTTATTGCAGACAGTGTGTATGAAGATTACATTTTATTTTTACAAATGTGAAGCTTACGTCATATTTTATTGCAAAAAAAATACTTAAAATCGTTACACGAGGATTCACTTATTCTGATTGTGAATGTTGGTTTTATTTATACTGTTTTATACGAAAAAATATGTGCACGAACTCATAAAAGGTGACTATTATAAATCTCCCCATTCGCCCCAAATATTGCGTTTTCAATGGAAAGGCAGTTGTCAGAAGCATCTGTAGTTTTGTTGAATAAAAATATTTTGAAAAACCTCTATAAAAACCTTCTTTTTTTATACATACTTAAAAACATATAAATCATTATATGACTAATGTTATCTTCAATTTATATCTTTTAAGACCATTTCAGCATAAATCATTCAAATTGTTTGCATATTAAAATGTTTCAAACTTATAAGGGTGCCAGCCGGTTTATTTCTTTAGGGTATTACTCAGCCACCCCATTCCTAGTGACATATAAGTCATTATCTTTATAATATGTTGGTATTCGTTAGGGGTAGTTGATTAAACCTATTGATACTTACACACTTTTACATGCTCCCCCAAACTTCAATTACTTAAATTTAAATAAATTACTCAAAATTTAGCTTCAGTGCTTTTTCAAAAAATCCTGGATGGATAATTCCCTTTTAGGAAAATTAATTTGGTATAACTAACCTACAAATAAATTTAATGCAAGGCGTGTTTAGAATTGGTTAAATTTAATTAAAGTTTGTAGTAATTTTAAAGGTCCTTTATGTACTTATGTTGCTATAAATTGCATTTAACATACCTACGTGTTGCATTAGCTTTAAAAAGATAAATTCTAGATGTAATAAAATCTTAGGGTACATTTAGCCTGCAGCCTCGCTGCTCGCACATCGCCACGCTGCGCGCCATGTACATTTATGCTGCAACAATACAGTATAATACAGACAGTGAGAGCTGCAGTATGAATAAACCAATACAAATTAACAAGTTTGTGTCAGCCTGCATATTAAATGTACCCTAAATTATAAAAATTTTAAATAACAAATCCTTTCTTTAAATATCCATTTTTGTATTTAAAATATGATTACTGTTGAAAAAGTTTTTGATTGAAAAAAGAATTGTAATTTAGTAAAAAGTTTAAATTGAATGAGTTGAAATTCTCATGAGAAATAAAAATGACTTTTATAATTAAATAAGCAAAACAAGTAGTTTAGCATGAAAAGGGCGCCTTTAATAACAGAGTTTTGATTGAATTTTAATTCCGTAAGTAATTGCAAAAATATTTCCATCTCTTTCCAAAGCAGGAACCATAACAGTTTCCAATTAAATCCGAAACGTGGAAGCACTGTTGGAATTATCCTATCGCTTAAGCCTTTAATACTCTGCATAAAAATTTAATTTTGTTTGTAGTCGATTGGTAAATTTTTCTAGAAGCTTTTATAAGCATCGTTGCTTTCATGGAGTGATACAGCTATCATATAAAAGCCGTAACATCCGCAGGAAGTGCACATATACATCGAATTCCACGACTTTACACCAACCATATCCACCCAATATTTTAAAGCCAGCGAATCGTGTAAATTCCAAACGTCTTAAACCTCATTTATTGATTTAAAATAAAAAAAAGTTATACACTTAATTTTTTATTGTAAAATCCTAATAAACAAAATGAGCAAAGAAAGATGTTTTTGGTATTTTTTGTTTGGCCGTTGCAACGTTTCAAACTTTAAAATTCGTGAAAATACATCAAATAGATGCGAAAAAAAATCATAAAAAAATGAAAAAAAATAAAAATCTATTTTTTTATAGAAAATCCTTACAATTATGACTAATAAAAAAATTAGCGATGAAATATATTTTTGGATTTTTTTGTTTGGCCGTTACAACGTTTCAAACTTTTAAATTCGTGAAAATACATCAAATAGATGCGAAAAAAAATCATAAAAAAATGAAAAAAAAAATATAAATCTATTTTTTTTATAGAAAATCCTTACAATTATGACTAATAAACAAAATTAGCAAAGATATATATTTTTGGAATTTTTTGTTTGGTCGTTACAACGTTTGAAACTTTTAAATTTGTAAATGGAAGATAAAAGAAATCATAAAAAAATGAAAAAAAATATAAATCTATTTTTTTTATAGAAAATCCTTACAATTATGACTAATAAACAAAATTAGCAAGGAAATATATTTTTGGTATTTTTTGTTTGGCCGTTACAACGTTTGAAAGTTTTAAATTTGTGAATAGACATCAAATAGATGCGAAAAAAAATCATAAAAAAATGAAAAAAAATATAAATCTATTTTTTTTATAGAAAATCCTTACAAGTATGATTAATAAACAAAATTAGCGAAGAAATATATTTTTGGTATTTTTTGTTTGGGCGTTACAACGTTTGAAGCTTTTAAATTTGTGAATATACATCAAATAGATTCGAAAAGAAATCATAAAAAAATGAAAAAAAATATAAATCTATTTTTTTTATAGAAAATCCTTACAATTATGACTAATAAACAAAACTAGCAAAGATATATATTTTTGAAATTTTTTGTTTGGCCGTTACAACGTTTGAAACTTTTAAATTTGTGAATATACATCAAATAGATTCGAAAAGAAATCATAAAAAAATGAAAAAAAATATAAATCTATTTTTTTATAGAAAATCCTTACAGTTATGACTAATAAACAAAATGAGCGAAGAAATATATTTTTGGTATTTTTTGTTTGGCCGTTACAACGTTTGAAACTTTTAAATTTGTGAATATACATCAAATAGATTCGAAAAGAAATCATAAAAAAATGAAAAAAAATATAAATCTATTTTTTTATAGAAAATCCTTACAGTTATGACTAATAAACAAAATGAGCGAAGAAATATATTTTTGGTATTTTTTGTTTGGCCGTTACAACGTTTGAAACTTTTAAATTTGTGAATATACTTCAAATAGATGCGAAAAGAAATCATAAAAAAATGAAAAAAAATATAAATCTATTTTTTTTATAGAAAATCCTTACAAGTATGATTAATAAACAAAATTAGCGAAGAAATATATTTTTGGTATTTTTTTGTTTGGCCGTTACAACGTTTGAAACTTTTAAATTTGTAAATATACATCAAATAGATTCGAAAAGAAATCATAAAAAAATGAAAAAAAATATAAATCTATTTTTTTTATGAAAAATCCTTAGAATAATGACTAATAAACAAAATTAGCGAAGAAATATATTTTTGGTATTTTTTGTTTGGCCGTTACAACGTTTCAAACTTTTAAATTCGTAAAAAAACATCAAAAAGATGCGAAAAAAAATCATAAATAAATGAAAAAAAATATATAAATCAATTTTTTTTTGAAAATCCTTACAATTATGACTAATAAAGAAAATTAGCGAAGAAATATATTTTTGGAAATTTTTGTTTGGCCATTATAGCGTTTGAAACTTTTAAATTCGTGAATATACATCAAATAGATGCAAACAAAATCATAAAGAAATTAAAAAAAAAATATAAATCCATTTTTTTATAGAAAATCCTTACAATTATGATTAATAAACAAAATTAGCGAAGAAATATATTTTTAGATTCTTTTGATTGGCCGTTACAACGTTTCAAACTATAAAATTCGTAAAAATACATCAAATAGATGCGAAAAAAAATCATGAAAAAATTTAAAAAAAATATAAATCTAATTTTTTATAGAAAATCCTTATAATTATGACTAATAAACAAAATAAGCGAAGAAATATATTTTTGGAATTTTTTGTTTGTCCGTTACAACGTTTGAAACTTAAAAATTCGTAAAAAAACATCAAATAGATGCGAAAAAAAATCATAAATAAATGAAAAAAAATATATAAATCCATTTTTTTTTAAAATCCTTACAATTATGACTAATACAGAAAATTAGCGAAGAAATATATTTTTAGAATTTTTTGTTTGGCCATTACAGTGTTTGAAACTTTTAAATTCGTGAATATACATCAAATAGATGCGAAAAAACATCATAAAGAAATTAAAAAATATATAAATCTAATTTTTTTAAGAAAATCCTCACAATTGTGACTGATTAACAAAATTAGCAAAGAAATATATTTTTAGAATTTTTTATTTGGCCGTTACAACGTTTGAAACTTTTAAATTTGTGAATATACATCAAATAGATTCGAGAAAATCATAAAAAAATGAAAAAAAATATAAATCTATTTTTTTTATGGAAAATCTTTAGAATTATGACTAATAAACAAAATTAGCGAAGAAATATATTTTTGGTATTTTTTGTTTAGCCGTTACAACGTTTCAAACTTTTAAATTCGTAAAAAAACATCAAAAAGATGCGAAAAAACATCATAAAGAAATTAAAAAATATATAAATCTAATTTTTTTAAGAAAATCCTCACAATTGTGACTGATTAACAAAATTAGCAAAGAAATATATTTTTAGAATTTTTTATTTGGCCGTTACAACGTTTGAAACTTTTAAATTTGTGAATATACATCAAATAGATTCGAGAAAATCATAAAAAAATGAAAAAAAATATAAATCTATTTTTTTTATGGAAAATCCTTAGAATTATGACTAATAAACAAAATTAGCGAAGAAATATATTTTTGGTATTTTTTGTTTGGCCGTTACAACGTTTCAAACTTTTAAATTCGTAAAAAAACATCAAAAAGATGCGAAAAAAAATTATAAATAAATGAAAAAAAATATATAAATCAATTTTTTTTTGAAAATCCTTACAATTATGACTAATAAAGAAAATTAGCGAAGAAATATATTTTTGGAAATTTTTGTTTGGCCATTATAGCGTTTGAAACTTTTAAATTCGTGAATATACATCAAATAGATGCGAACAAAATCATAAAGAAATGAAAAAAAAATATAAATGCATTTTTTTATAGAAAAATCCTTACAATTATGACTAATAAACAAAATTAGCGAAGAAATATATTTTTGGAAGTTTTTGTTTGGCCGTTACAACGTTTTAAACTTTTAAATTCGTGCAAATACATCAAATAGATGCGAAAAATAAATCATAAAAAAATTAAAATATATATAAATCTAATTTTTTTAAGAAAATCCTTACAATTATGACTGATAAACAAAATTAGCAAAGAAATATATTTTTGGACTATTTTGTTTGGCTGTTACAACGTTTCAAACTTTAAAATTCGTAAAAATACATCAAATAGATGCAAAAAAAAATCATAAAAAATTTAAAAAAGTATAAATCTAATTTTTTTATAGAAAATCCTTATAATTATTATTAATAAACAAAATAAGCGAAGAAATAAATTTTTGGAATATTTTGTTTGACCGTTACAACGTTTCAAACTTTTAAATTCGTGAAAATACATCAAATAGATGCGGAAAAAAATCATAAAAAATGAAAAAATAAATATAAATCTAATATTTTATAAAAAATCCCTACAATTATGACTAATAAACAAAATTAGCGAAGAAATATATTTTTGGTATTTTTTGTTTGGCCGTTACAACGTTTGAAACTTAAAAATTCGTGAAAATACAGCAAATAGATGCGGAAACAAATCACAAAAAAATGAAAAAAAAATATAAATGCATTTTTTTATAGAAAATCCTTACAATTATGATTAATAAACAAAATTAGCGAAGAAATATATTTTTAGAATTTTTTGTTTGGCCGTTACAACGTTTCAAACTTTTAAATTCGTAAAAAAACATCAAATAGATGCGAAAAAAAATCATAAATAAATGAAAAAAAATATATAAATCCACTTTTTTAATTGAAAATCCTTACAATTATGACTAATAAAGAAAATTAGCGAAGAAATATATTTTTGGAATTTTTTGTTTGGCCATTACAGCGTTTGAAACTTTTAAATTCGTGAATATACATCAAATAGATGCGAAAAAAAAAATCATAAAGAAATTAAAAAAAATATATAAATCCATTTTTTTATAGAAAATCCTTACAATTATGATTAATAAACAAAATTAGCGAAGAAATATATTTTTAGATTCTTTTGTTTGGCCGTTACAACGTTTCAAACTTTAAAATTCGTAAAAATACATCAAATAGATGCGAAAAAAAATCATAATAAATGAAAAAAAAAGTATGATGTTATTTTTTTTGTATAAATTTCTTATAATTATAACAAATAAACAAAATGAGCAAAAAATATATTTTTGGTTTTTTTTGTTTGGCTTTTATAACGCTTCAAACTTTAAAATTCGTGAAAATATAGCAAAAATTGCGAAAAAAATTATAAAAAATGAAAAAAAAATTTAATCTTCATTTTTTTTAAAGTAAAATCTTTACAATTGTAACTAATAAATAAAATTCGCGAAGAAATATATATTTTTGGAATTTTTGATTTGGCCGTTAAAACGCTTCAAATTTTAAAATTCGTAAAAATACATCAAATAGATACGAAAAAAAAATCATAAAAAATGAAAAAAAAATATAATCCTAATTTTTTTAAGTAAAATATTTAGAAATATAACTAATAAACAAATTGAGTAAAGAAATATATTTTTGGTTTGTTTTGTTTGGCTTTTACAACGCTTCAAACTCAAACATCTTAAAAATGCAACAAAAAGATGCGAGAAAAAAAAAATGAAAAAAAATATAATCTTCATTTTTTATGTAAAATCCGTAGAATAAAATCTAGGATTAGAGGTTTGGGCTGCAGTAAATATGTAAGGCCCTATTTAAGTAAAAAACGTGGATGTATACCATGCGCTTTAAAGGTTTATCGTGTATTTTATCTTATCGATCATGATGTAACTCGAAGTAAGCTGCAATTTTCAAGTAAAAATTGCATTACTCAAATATATTTCAGGAGAAAATGTACATTTGTGCTCATTTACTTTATAAAAAAACACGTAATAATGTATGAAAATGCTCAATAAATTTAACTGTGATTTCTATAGAAAATCGTAAAACATTTTATACGTTGGTGTTCTTGGTTCTGGGCGACCATTAATGTTATCTACTATGATTGATGATATCTGAGAGTAATAGTAATATCCTGAAATTGTCTTATGGGAACTCGGTAACGATTTATAGTTATCCGAACTTTCGGTTGCAAAGTATGGCGAAGAATTTTTATAAGATAATTTAAGGCATTTCGGGATAAAAGTTTTCTAAGAAACTTTCCTTGCTACTTTTAAGTATAAAATATATTATAACGATCGTAATTTAAAATTATATTTATATTGTTTAAATTTATGATTTATCAGGATTATTGTATGTGCTAAAGGTAAATTGATTCAAAAGTTATTGTAGTTTAATCCTAATAATATTATAAAGTTTATAGGTGGAGGCCCTGTAAACATTTAAGTAAATAAGCTTTACTTTAGACTTTAGAGATAATTTAATACACCAGTCTAATTCCCATTATAAAGTCACGCCATTATAATGTGAGAGGCGTTTGAAATAGATATACAGCAAGTGTTCACTCATTTTCACACACTTAACTTCACTCATTATGTTATGCTGCTGACATGTTCTGTGTAATGCGTAAATTTAGGCCCTCTTTATTTCAAGAGGCTGAATTTAATTTAACCACATTATCTAAAATGTAAAACTGGGTCAATATAGTGCTTCAATTTTAAAGTTACTTCCAAAAGTTGATTGCAAACAAATAAAATTTCATGCTTAAATCTTTTAAAAGCTTTTTATTACTAAGTTGTTTACAGCTTAAATCCAACGTTCTATAAATAATTACCACGAATAAAATTCTACTAACCAAACAGGATAAATACTTCAATGATGTATCAATTGTAATTTAGAAACGTGATTTGTATTTCAGAAGGCATCAATTGTAATTCAGAATCATCAATTCTATTTAAGAAAGAAGAACGAAATAGAATAAGTGTTCTGAATTTATAATAAAACGTCCCTAGTAGAAACGAAAATTGTGGTAATATTGTGGTAATATTGTACAAACATTTGTGTAACAATATGTTTTGGAAATATTGCGGTAAAAACCTGACAATGTTGTAGTCCAAATATTGTTCTGGTGGTAGTGTAGTGTAAAAATATTGTCACATACACGTATTATAACTTGTGGTAATGTCCCAGCACAATATAAACACAATATTATCGCCGATCAACATTTGCTGATTCCACAGTATTGTACACAATCTTTTAAAATTGTACTATAATATTATAACAACATTTTCACAATTTTGGTTTCTGCTTGGGGTACAAGTGTAGAAAAATAAATTTGGCAGATTTTTTAGTAACACAAGAAGGAATAGTCCCAAGGGATTAAAAATACTTTATTGCTTGAAAGAAGCGACCCACACCTACTTCATTTTCTTGACTTTTCGGTTGGTTTTAAAATGAAACATGCTTAAATTTTTCATTAAAACACCTTGTATATTCTACAAAATAAATATGAGCTGAGTCTTATAAATTCTTCTGGGTATTCTCGTCGTTCTTATCAAGGTTGAGTAAACTTTGTTATTTTTATTACACCAAAATAAAACCTTTCTTAACTCAGGCGTGTTTTTAAATTAAAATTAGTTAAATTATTGGTTTCTAGATTACTCTCCATTTTGAAGGAGGCCTTCCATAAAAAGCTGAGTCGATTAGATCTTTAGGTTTTAGGTTATTCACAATAGAGCTTTTGTATAATTATGCTATTTGGTATGTCAGTTATTATGGCACTAATACGATTATTTCTGAGAGGATCCGCTTTTCGTGTAATTTGCGACAAATTTCTACAACACGACATTTCGAAAATCGATTTCTACTTTAATACGTCCCAATTTTAAGGGAATTATTAATGTAACGAACATTTAAACGCCAAGTTTTGATAATTCCTAGATTGTGATCCGATTTAAGATTCCAGTAATAAGGCGATTATCATTGTTAGTTTTATTACAATTAAACAAATTAGGATTTTCTTGGATAACGTTTTTATTTTTAACTCATCGAATGAATTAAATTTTTCATCACAGAGTTAATAAGTCCACTTTATTTCGTCTAAATTTAACCTTCTTCAAAAATATTAGACCATCATTTTTTTTTCAAAAATCTAGTAATTGGGCAATAGAGAAAATTTGTATTTCTTTTCACTCAATTTTTTTATGAGTGAGGCCAAGTTTTTTCAATAATTTTCATTGAATGCCCTTTTGGGTTTAAGAGTTCTTAAATTTTTATACCAAAAATGAGATATGAAATGCATTTTTTTGCAAATAATTTTGTTTGAAATTCAATAAGCTAAACACGTATAGCTCTCAACGTGTGATAAAAAAGAACTAATACAGTAACTCTTCAAAAAGTAGCAAAAGGGATAAGTACGTATCATCAGAAAGGTGTATTGAAGTATAGACACATTTCTTTTCGATTTTATCCTTGAAATTGATTTAGTCAGTTTCCAAGGATAGAGTTTTAGGATAAAATAACAAGTGTGTTTCGTTTCAAATTAAAAATTGGAAAGTTAATAATTTATATTTAAAGTATAAAGAAATTAAAAAAAAATAAAATAATTTTTTTTGAGTTTTTGGGGAGTAAATTTTTTTAGAGTTGTATAGAGGACAGGTGGACCCCTACATTTCATCTATTTTTTATTATCATTCATTTGTGGGATCGATTTTGACAAAAATCGAAAAAAAAAAGTTTGAGATATTTTTAATGGGAATCGGTTTTTATTTTTTTTCTCGAAAACTATAAAGTTAACCGGTTTAAAATTTTTACCAAAAGTAAACACCGTGGATAAACGCGTTAAAATATTTGGTTAAAATCGGTTAAGTAGTTTTTTTGGAAAAAATTCGCAAAGTTTTGGCAAAATTTTGGTACAAATACGGTTCTGGACGGCGTCATTTTAAACCAAAAATTAAAACTTTTACAGTATTTTGTGGGGGAGGTGACTGTGCGAATTTTAAGCTATTAAACGTCTCGGTGGTGCTAATAGTTTCGAAAATATTAATTATTTAGTGAAAAGTGAAAAATTTCAGACCGAAATTTTGGCTCCAAACGGAGATTTTGCTTATTTTTGCTACATTTTCGGTGATAACTCGAAAACGGAAAGAGATAGCGAAGTGATTCTTTTTTCGACGTAAAGTGCACTTAAAGAGCTTTTAGGAAAGGTGCATGAAGTAGGGTTGAAATGTAATTTGAAGGGTGAATTTGACCCATAAATACGATTTTTAAAAAAGCGATATACAAAAATTTTGGTATTTTTTCGAAATTTAATATACCCTATGCGTGGGAGCTTTTGGTTCAAAGAGTAGATTCTAAAGTGTTTTTAAAATTAAAAATCCGTTAAAAAGTTACCCCGCGGGAGCCACTCACCCCTAAAATCAAAATTTCGAGTTTATTTGTACGTAATTTCTCAACCCTACCAAATATAAAAAACATAAGTAGCCTATATACTGTAAAAAATATTCCTTCTTAAAATTGCGAAAGAAAATTGCAAAAATTTTGAAAACTGTGGGAGCCAGATGGGCTCAGGTTGAACCGCGTTTTACCCGATTTTTTGAACATTTCACGTTCAATTTTTTTCCAAGGTTCAGGGTAAAAATTTCATGGTGCCGATTTTTTCTCTCATAACTAAATACCAAATAAGTAAAATAAAAAATATTCGAGTATTACAGGTTGTTCCGATGAAAAGTTACGAATTTTCAAAGTCCACGTCAAAGTAGCGCGAAAAATAAAGCGTTACTTTGGTGGCACATAAACGACATAAGAAGTAAACGCATCAAAAAAAAACTCCCGTTTTTGAGGTAAAACGTGGGATTTAGATGAGGAATAAAGCAACCGCGATTTTTTTCCTCATGCTGAACTTTTAATCAAAGCCAAAAAGTTTTGGTACTTTTTGCGTCCGAAAAAACGGTAGAATTGAACAGTTTGCGTTTCGGGGCCGTGACGTCACACCTTTGCGCCGGGAGGCTTAAAAATCGGTCACAGTAATCCCCAGGATGTTAGAATAAAAGTGACCAAATTTCGTCACTTCCTTGTAGAATCCGACGGAGTTGCGATTTTTCAAAGTTAACTCCGCCGAAAACCCGAAAAAAGGCGAAAAAAATTGACCATTTTCGGGAATTTTTTTTAAAGTATCGGAGAGGTCCAAAAAATTTAAAATTCGAACCACACTTGAAATCAACATCTCTCTTTACATCGGAACTGGAATTCTTAAAATCGGACTAAAAAAGCACCCTGTCGGCCGCTCCTCGCAAAAAACGTCCGAATAATCCGGTCGCCCAAAACTTACTAAAATTTGGTGCTATTAGGGGTGAATTTCGGACACTTAGGGGATGAACTCGATTTTTCGTTCGTGGTGGAATAAATTTTTTCGTGGTGGTCCGATTGAAAAGGGACATTTAAACTTTTTTGAAATTTTTTGTAGTTTTCAAGAAAATTATTAAAATCTAAATCTTTAAATATAGGTATTTAAGGAATAAAATCTTAAATTACAATTTTATATGTTTTTGAAAAAGGCTTTAGATGAGTTCTCAGCCGAAAAAAGGAATCATTTTGTTATCACTTTTCGTTTTTGAGTTCTGGGCTAAAATGTGTAAAATCTCACATTTACCACAAATTTAGTCCAGTAATTTTAGATTTTTCAGAAAAATTTGATTTCTCGAAAACTATACGGGGCACAAAAATGAGTAAAAGCTCAAAATTTGAGGAATTGATTGTATTTTCGCATCATTCTAAAAAATTGTTTGAAAATCTTCAAGTAAACTCTCCAGAGCCGGACTTGTGCCCAAACTTTATTATGGAAAAACTAATCGAACGATTTTTACCAAATAAAATTTTGGTATTGATATCTTTAGGAGTTTTCAAGAAAATTATTGAAATAATGTGTTTAATGTAAAATAGGTAAATGAAAATTCATTGGTTCAATTATTTGGAGTAACCCTGCGGTGGTTAAAATTGTTAACTGAAACTGACCTAATTTAAAATATGTTTAATTTTCAGGTTAATTTGTTCCACCCAAAGGAACTTTGTGTATTCACAGTTTATTGCAATTTTATTTTCAATTCATTCCACTCGGATAATTTAATGAGTACTAACCACGATTTTACCTAATAAAGCATTAAAAAAAAAACGGTTTTTTTAAAGGAATTTTTAGAAAAAAAAAATAGCAAGGTGCAGCGTTAGAATAATAAAGAAACTAATTTGTCTTTCTCTAAAATAACAGATTGGAAATTTTCTCTCGGTTGGGGTAAAATTTAGCTTTCGGCTTGAAGGTTTAATTAAGTAATACTGCTTTGTAGACAAAGGTTAATAAACATGTGTGCTCTACATTCAATATACTCAAGATAATACTATACAAGCTTAAATTTCCTTATAAGCAATCTTGAGATGTTTCGTTTGTTTCCTTTAGGGAATATTATAAACACTGCACTATCTAATTATATCTCTGTTTATCATAATTTATTCGTTAAAAAAATAAACAATTTTTAAATTTATAACATGATTTCAAACACAATTTGTTTTGGAAACATAATCAATAATTAATAATAACGCCCAGTAACTACATCAACATAAATTATTTTGTTTCAACGGTTTAATATAGAATTCATAATTAGTATTGTTGTATTTTGTACAAGAATTGACGTCATTATCTGGATGTAGTATTTTTAATCTAAATATTGATTTGATTTTCGTATCAGTTGGATGAATATTGTAATGTGTGCATTTAAATCTGAT
Source organism: Stenus bimaculatus (assembly GCA_963971135.1). NCBI lineage: Eukaryota > Metazoa > Arthropoda > Insecta > Coleoptera > Staphylinidae > Stenus > Stenus bimaculatus. The sequence continues at coordinate 1,698,092 of OZ020183.1, forward strand.
TAATTGTTTTAATAATTAATTTCTAAATATTGAAAACTAAGCACTTTGCAAAGTTTGATGCTTGAATAATGTAGGGTAGTTTTGCTTTGAGTAAACTAAACTCAATTTAAACGTTAAAACTTTAATATGTTTGCAAACTGTTTCTCTGGACTGTTATATAGATATTTCTAACTTTACATTGAAAATCAATTTAGTAGTTAATACTAATAAACTACGATGTCCTAAAGGCTACGTTTTAATATTTAATAGACTTTAGTGGAATTAATTTGAAATAGAATTAAATCTTTACAATCTCAGCTAATTCAGTAAACAAAACATTATCAAGTTTTGTTCTGAGGGCTTGAGATACTGAAGTGGTCCCTGTTGTAGACTTACCCTATCCTCTATGGTGGTCTACGCAAAGGTCTCATGAAACTTTGTTTCAGTTAGCTCGGAGTAGGTGGCACAAAGTCCTTTAGATCGATATTATTCTGTGCTAGTGGCTCTAAAATGGCACTTTGTATCCCTTTTAAACCCACAGATACCCAAAGAGCCACCTTCAAGCTGTAACCTAATAAATACGCGTTAACTAATTTAATTTTCACCTAATCTACAAAAATTACCAATAAGCTATCTAAAATTTGATGAATAGATATTTTCGTCGAAGATACGAATTGATACTAAATCATACGTAGTTTGGAGTAAATGAATAACAAAGTTAAACAAGATGATGTGATTGGCTTTCATTGTATATTGTGAAAAATGGATAAATGTAATATTTTCTATAGTCCCTCAATGCAATATGTCCAGATTTGAAAGGATCGTAGTTTTTCGTTGGAGTGAGAAAATTTGATTAACTTTATCTCTAACTAAAGATTTTCTCAAAATAAAATAAAATTGGACTGAAAGGGCAGAATACTTGATGAAAGTTGTTCAGGTGCTTTTGTAACATGATTTAATTATTCCGAAAGCAATTATAAAAGACTTTTGCACCTGACTTGATATTTTCAACCCGAATTAATACTTGAAATGCAGCCAATGAATTATTTAAAAGCTATGACAAGCGGATGGAAATAAGTGACGATGATTGGAGCAACGCGTCCTTTATTCCCGAACGTGCATGAAACGAATTCCTTGCATTGTTTATGGAGTTAATTACTGCTGGCACTCCTCTTGTTAAACAGCAAACCCCGCGGAAATGCTTATCAAAATATACAAAACAGTTTTTGGGTTAGTAAACACTTAACTATTTATAAAAGAGCACTTTGTAACTCATTGCTTTATTAAATTAGTTTCAAATAACAGCACTTACAAAATAATATAATATTCTGGTTTACAATTTTCCGCATTAAATTTTATTTTCATCAAACAGAAAATTATGAAAACATGACAACTCTTAGAAAGGAAAAACCAAGATATTCAAACATAATTGCAAAGATTGGGTGCAACAAACCGACAATGGGCGAGAATTGACAAGGAAAAAACAGAGGTATTCGTCAAACACTTGGAAAATGGAAAAGGCACGATTGAAGATGAAGAAGAAATAAGCCAATATCTAGAAGCCCCTTTTCCAGATGGAGATACTCATTGGGAAGATAAAAGGAATGAAGTGAAAAAACAATAATTCTAAAAATTGATTCATAAGGAATCACCGGAAAGGTACAATAAACTGATCCATCAACCAGAAATAAAAAAATCAATGTGCAAGAAATTACCAGGAAAAAATCGGGGTATTCATCAAATACTTGCAAAAAGTCTTTGAACTCTTTGATTCAGAAGCCACGAAGATGAAGAAGAAATAAGTCAATACATAGAAGCTTCATTCCAGGTAGAAATGCTCATTGGGAAGATAAAAGAGATTCTAAAATAAATCAGCTAAAAAGAAAGCAAAAATATATTAGAGGTCATTTCTTATGTTATCAAAAATAATATAATACCGAAATATCAGTTTGGTTTTCGAGAAAAACATGGAACAATCGAACAAGTTCATAGAATTGTCAACAAAATAAATAAAGTTTTTGAAGTTAAAAAGCTTACTGCCAATGTTATCAAAAATAATATAATACCGAAATATCAGTTTAGTTTTCGAGAAAAACTTGGAACAATCGAACAAGTTCATAGAATTGTCAACAAAATAACTAAAGATTTTGAGGTTAAAAAGCTTACTGCCAATGTTATCAAAAATAATATAATACCGAAATATCAGTTTGGTTTTCGAGGAAAACTTGGAACAATCGAACAAGTTCATAAAATTGTCAACAAAATAAATAAAGATCTTGAGGCTAAAAGGTTTTCTGGATATCAGTCAAACATTCGTTCAAAGTTTGGCACAAGGGCTTGTACTACATCTACAATATCCTCAGTGCCAACTAAATAAATCCTTTCTTGTAATTCGGAACATTCAATACTCAGATCCAATCTGGTCTACCCCAAGGTAGCCATTTACTAAAAACTGTAGTTACAATGGTGGCAACATTTGCTGATGACACTGCAAATATCGCTTCCCACTCTATGAGCTTCGAGAAACCTACAAATCAATCTTAATAAAATCCAGGATTGGTTAAAGAAATGGAGAATCAAGGCTAATGAAAGCAAAGCCACTAAACTACAGATGTCCTTAACCTCTTTGGGATACTACCAGCAATTCCAACAGTAGCATTTTGCAGAGAATTTAAAATAGATCAGGAAAGAACGCCCGTCTATTTATCGCTATTGCAACAAATCAGATGATAACTCAGTTTCGTCTTCTACATAGTTTATCTCATCAATGATCATTGGAATCTGTTTCAGCATTTTCCATAACTCCTTTCATCCCTTTCCTTTCTATGATCCTCGGTATCAATATGATAATAAATTACATCAGGTGATCTTACACGATTTCATTGTAATGGCAAGTGGTATTATCCAACTTTTAGTGGAAAATTTTTCTTCTCTAAATCCTTTTTTACACTTGGTACAAATTCTTCAAAAAAACATTTTTGAAGAGGTCTGATGTTTGGCATGAATTTTTGATTTTTGATCGGCCAATCTTTGCACGACATAATTGTCAACCTTTCCTTAGAATTTTTGCGTCCGGTAGGATATTCAATGGTGGATTATCGCACAGGCGCATGAGGCGCTAGCCTGTGGCCTCCTAATTGAACCGGCCTCAAAAAATTGAAAAAAATTATGCAGTCACATTTTTCTACCAGTCATGGTCGTTTTTGAAAACTTCTATTCAAATAAACCATAAACCTAACAAACTAATTATACAATGGAGCTTTTCTTTCCAGTTCCAGGCAAGTTGACTTTAAAAAAGATTCTCTTTTTGAAATTTCTGAGACCCACCTTCTAAAATTTTGTCGGTTCGAACGAACCAGTTATACATATAGAGGGTGTCCCAAAAAGAAGTGCTCAAAAGAAAATCCTAGACAATAGACGAGGTTTCATCAACAAGAAAACTAATAGGTAGGACCAGCTTTTTTGATGGGTCATTTAATTTTGTTCCTACAAAAAATGTAGTTAATTCGAAATTTTGTTGTAGTTCATAAACTATTTTATCAATTTAAAAGAAATAAGTTGAAACGTCAAGCTAATTAATACCACTTTGGCTTGAAAAATATCATCAGAAGTATGTTTTGATAGAAAAAATTCTTCTTTCAAAAAATTAACGAGATTTCACCTTTTTCTTGATATTTTCACTATCTTTGAAACAAGCCCCATAAAGGTACCATTTTTTATATCCATAAAACTTCACATTAAACTCTGTCAATTAAGATTTTCTTCTGAACACTTCTTTTTGGGACAGTCTGTATAATTTTGTTTCTTCTTTAATTTTAACTTTTGATTATATTTCACAGTTCATCTAATTCCATGATATTTTTTGAAAAAGAGAAAACCCAGATGTTTTTCCAAAGTATCTGGAAATGCTTGACCTGGCATTTTTTTAAATTTCGCCTATGGCGCTATATTCAAATTTTGCACTTCTAAGTATTCCTTAAAATAACCCCTGAAATATCTGAAACTGATGTCAACTAAAAAGGTCATCTTATTTTATTTCTAAAAAATAGCGGCCTCAAAATCAGGTTCCGCCTCAGGCCTCCAAATGGCTTAATCCGCCACTGAGGACATTTATCATTGTCTTCAACTAATGTACGTTTTTTCAGTTTTTTTGGAAATTCTTCAAAAAACCATATTTGAAAAGGTCTGATGTTTGCCATGCATTTTTTATTTTTAATCGGCCAATCATCATTAATTGAAAGCTTTGCACGACATAATTGTCAACCTTTCCTTAGAATTTTTGCATCTGGACCACATTTATCATTATCTTCAACAAATGTACGGTTTTTTCGTTTTTTAGAAATTTTTCAAAAAACTATTTTTGAAGAGGTCTAATGTTTGCCATGCATTTTTTTATTTTTAATCGGCCAATCATCATAAATTAAAAGCTTTGCACGACATAATTGTCAACCTTTCCTTAGAATTTTTGCATCTGGACCACATTTATCATTATCTTCAACTAATGTACGGTTTTTTCGTTTTTTAGAAATTCTTCAAAAAACTATTTTTGAAGAGGTCTGATGTTTGCCATGCATTTTATATTTTTAATCGGCCAATCATCATTAATTGAAAGCTTTGAACGATATAATTGTCAACCTTTCCTTAAAATTTTTGCGTCCGGGAGCACATTTATCATTATCTTCAACTAATGTACGGTTTTTTCGTTTTTTAGAAATTCTTCAAAAAACCATATTTGAAGAGGTCTGATGTTTGCCATGCATTTTTTATTTTTAATCGGCCAATCATCATTAATTGAAAGCTTTGCACGACATAATTGTCAACCTTTCCTTAGAATTTTTGCATCTGGACCACATTTATCATTATCTTCAACAAATGTACGGTTTTTTCGTTTTTTAGAAATTCTTCAAAAAACTATTTTTGAAGAGGTCTAATGTTTGCCATGCATTTTTTTATTTTTAATCGGCCAATCATCATAAATTGAAAGCTTTGCACGACATAATTGTCAACCTTTCCTTAGAATTTTTGCATCTGGACCACATTTATCATTATCTTCAACTAATGTACGGTTTTTTCGTTTTTTAGAAATTCTTCAAAAAACCATTTTTGAAGAGGTCTGATGTTTGCCATGCATTTTTTATTTTTAATCGGCCAATCATCATTAATTGAAAGCTTTGAACGACATAATTGTCAACCTTTCCTTAAAATTTTTGCGTCCGGGAGCAAATTTATCATTGTCTTCAACTAATGTATGGTTTTTCAGTTTTTTGGAAATTCTTCAAAAAAAAAGATATTTTAAGAGAGTTGATTCTCGTTGTGTCGATGCGGCATAGTCCTTTTTTAGGAAGAGGATTAATTTTTTTCAATAAATTCTTCATTTCTTAATTTTTCCTCCAAAATGTATAAATTACTTATTCATCAATAAAAAAGTATAATGAACAAACTATGCTAAAAACTTCAATAAAGTAATTGGGATTACAAGTTTTGATATGGTAAATTTATTATGTGGTAAACTCAAGACGAAAACATCCAAGGACGATATTTCAGGTGACTACCGTGCCCATATTTTTTGCGGTCCTATACCTGTCTATAGCCAGGAAAGGCCTTATTCATATAAGTAGTCTAGAACAATGGTCGCAAAAAAGGGAAATGCAACATCCTGTTAAGTTAAACCCCGACGGAAACTTAAATCCAATTATTTACAAATTGTAGCTCCCTAAAAAAATATTAAATATTACCCATATTTTTTACTACAAAAAACTTAAAATACATTATGTTTTTGTACACCATTTTTAATTCCTAATATTGGAAGGCCAAAATTTATAGGAAAATTTATTTTACACAAAAACGTACTCGTATTATTTATTGATTCAATGGAATGAATCAAAAGTTAATTTATTTATGAAGTTGACTCTGCCTTGTGCATGTTTTGGAAACATACATGTCTCTTTTTAAACAGCTTTTTCACCTAATGTGTGGGAATAATGGCTTGAAATCGAAGGTACTAAATGTTAAACATCGTTTTATAAAATGAAGTTGTATCAAGATATTTTCGATTACCTTTATCACGAACTTGATCACCTCTAATATTCAATTCCAAATTGTATTTGGTATCTTTCGTATTTATTATTCAGGATAAAAATCTAAAATACATGAAATTATCAGTAATATTACTGTGAAATATCATTTTTTTTATCTGTGGGATTTTGTAATAGGGTGTTTCTTGAAAAGAGGTCAGAATATATCAATTGAAGCCTTTCCGCCTATCTCAGATCTTACTAATAGTTTGACCCAGCTTTACCCCTCGGTATAAAGCCTCGACCTCTAAAATTTTCATATAAACCAACGATGTATGTAATTGTTTGGTTGGATAAAGGTTTCCCAAGTAGCCAACGATGCAAATATTGTATCCCATAAAAACATAATTCCAGAATAACCCAGTAACTAAATGTAAAATATTTCCTAAACCAACTGTTTTCGTGCAGAAACTTTGTGTGTAACAAAATTTATACAGTTAATTAAAGTATGTAAAATAGTTACCCAAAAATAAGTGTAGAATTTTAAGTATAATTTTATTTCATTGGTTGATTTGATGATAATAGACATTTCGTAGCGAACTATGGCTGTAGTTATGTTTAATTGATTGTAATTTGCTGCATTTACGTAATTAGTGCTGGTCTTCAATTAAATTCATTAATTTTCTTCCTCTTCATTGCACTTAAATTTCCACATTATGCAATTTTATTCCAAAATTGCTGAACACAAATATTATTTTATATTAAAATCGTTAAATCAATAGCAATTTTCTTATGGTTGAATTATTGCAGATGCTGATCCGGGCGCTTCAAATTGTGCGTGCAACCTTACTTTGATGGATTGCTTTTATATCGAGATTGAGATTACTCTGTTATAACTCATTCCTGATTCAATCGATGCGTAAAATAGTTGATATCATAATTCTATTAAAACGTGCTTTTGATTTAATTTGGTTTCGGAATTTATTGAGCAGAAAATTAATAAATTCAAACAAGGATCAGTAATGATGACAGAATGTAAATTTCAAGTAATACAAATCATTTATTTAAGCCCCATTCATTACGATAAATGATTCAATTTGAAAAAAAAAATATGACTTGATAAATTTACAACAAGAATGTGTGTATTTTGAAGCGATTGGCCCTCTCGCGGCGAGAATATGAAGCATTCACCTGGTATTGATGTTTTAATATTATATTTTAGAAAAATGCTGTGTTTTAATTTAGTTAAAATGTTATGCGAGTAAAATATGTTCAGGTTGTAATAATATGCTTGAAAATAAATTGTAGTACCGTGGGTAATTCTGTGAAAAAGAGTCAAAGCGCACGTATATCTGTGGTAACAACGAGTTCACGAACTTTCGCTAACTAAGCCAATAATAATCACAATTGTTTCAGATTATACACAATGTGTGAACGTGCATTTCGAGAACAAGGATGGAGGTTTCTTTCTGAAACAATCCCCAAGGCAACACTACGTCCCCGTTGGAGACGAGGGTGGATCCGGGGGTCAAGGGTCGCTCCTCTCCGTGGATCGCTTCACGGTATTTCAAAGCTCTCAACCGATATCAGTCAGAGCTACATATGGACCCTTCAGTACAAAGCAAACAGTACCAGCTCGTTACGTTGTACCAGACCCAATACCTCTAAACACCACTGGTAAGTTCATTTTAAAACTAAAAAATACAAAATCACAGAGTGTATATTTTTTTCTTCAAACGTCATTAAAGCACAGTCTTCTGTGAAGTTTGATACACTTTAAAACGTCACTTTTTATATTCGTTGATTCTATGGTCACTTTGTACTGCCTTGGAGTAGAAATTACTACTTTGTACTGACAATAAAAGGGCGGAGTAAAAATGACTTTTAGGCAACCCAATATACAATAAATATATACAATAAAAATTGGTTTAATATAAAATACTGCCATTCAAAATTTTTATTGGATTGCCAAACGAATATAAATCAATAATGTTAACAAACAAAAAAATAATAAAAAAAACTCCATTTTACTAAAATGTCAACTAGGCGGAGAAAAAGTGGGTATTTACTTCTTCTTTTAAGCATAAAAACTATACCCAATTTATGTAGAAAAGGCACAAACGTAGACTCAACTAACAGAGAACTTCTATCTTAAATTCAGTTTTACAGACCTGGGATCAGATTATAATGAACTTCGTTCGTTACGTTCGTTACTTACTCGAAGGTGTAACGAAAAGTGTATTACGAAGCGTTACGGTGAACGAACGATGCGCACTAGCCTGTTTTTAGAACTGAGCGAGGAGCGAGTGGGACTTCTACAATTCTTCTTTAATTTACATACAGGGTGTTTCAATGAAAACTTCAAATATCGTTTATTTCATAACCATATTTTTTTTCAAAAAATTTTTGTTTTGAGGGGGACGCATTATAAGACCGATTTAAGCACTCTCACGTCACTCCCTTAAGCGGGGGGCGTTAACCCCCTAATTTCTTAAATGGCAACAGGAGTTGAGTAATATATCATTTGAAAGCTGCTTTTAATTAGAATTCAACGGTATAAATTAAATTAAAATTGATCGATTCATTTTAAAGAAAAAAATTAAAAACTCATTGCAATAAATAAATTTAAAAAATGTTAAATTATCCCAAAAAATCTTTTTTCAATTAGCAAATTATTAAATACTGAATAAAAAATTGAAGGTAAGATGTCCAGTTTGGTTCTCATGAATAATTTAATTTAAAATTTAAACGCAAAAGAACAATAAATAAATTTTTTTGTTATGTTATCCACATGATTTGACAAGTGTTTAAATCTAAATAAAATGTGATTTAAAAATTGAAATAATTTAATTTAGTGTATTACAAGTTTTCGAATTAAATAGATTACACTAACTTTATTACCTCCTAACCATTCAAAATGGTTTATTCTAAGGATGATCGAGTTGAGATTATTATGCTATACGGTGAAGAAATAAGATGTGCCCTTCGAGCAGCTACTCGTTTTAATAATCTTCATCCAGATAAAAATGTATCTGCAAGATATGTTTTAGATTTGTTCAATAAATTTCTTGAAACGGGTTCAGTAGGAAATAAAAAAAGAACTGGCGGCCCCCCAAATTAAGTAGAAATGTTGACTGTAGTAGGCGAAACATCTCTAAATCCGCAAACTTCCATAAGAAACTTAACTACATTAACAGGACTTCAAAGTACCAAGGTTTGGAGAATTTTAAAATATTTAAAATATCGCCCGTATAAATTTTCTTGTCATCAAGAATTAAGTGAAGATGATTTTGATCGCCGAACAGAGTTTTGTGAAGTTATGTCTAATAGACTATCAAATACTCCAAACCAATTACAAAACATCTGCTTTAGTGATGAAGCAACATTTAATTTGAGGAGTGAAGTGAATAAACATAACTATTGTTATTGGAGTAGAGAAAATCCACATTGGATGCGAGAAGAGCACTGTCAGTATCCAGAAAAATTAAATGTTTGGCTTGACATTTATGGGGACCATATTATAGCACCAATATTTATTGATGGCAACTTAATAGGCGAAAAATATTTAGATATGCTGCAAAATATTATCGAACCTACCATAACACATGTCTTAGAAAATGATGATATGCTGGACGAAAATTTGATAATTGGTGCTCCGCCACATTATACGTTACCAATTCGTCAATATTTAAACACAACCTTTCCTAGTTGGATTGGCCGTAGAGGTACTCTATTGAATGGCCAGCACGCTCACCTGACCTCACACCGCTGGATTTTTTCGTTTGGAGCTATTTAAAAAATAAGGTCTTCCAGAATCACCCTGATACTTTAGCAGACCTTCGTCGAAGGATCATAAACGAATGTGGAAATATTACACCAGTAATGCTACAAAATTTTCGCGCAGAGTTTGAAGACCGTCTCTATTTCCGCTTGAAAAATTCTGAAAAACATTTCGAACATTTACTTTAATTCTATTTAAAAATAAAATTATTTTATAACTAAAAAAAAATTATTGCAAACTTTAAATTTGAGTATTACAATAAGTTTTTATTTTTTTTCTTTAAAACGAATCGATCAATTTTAATTTAATTTATAACTTTGAATTCTAATTAAAAGCAGTTTTCAAATGATATATTACTCAACCCCTGTTGCCTTTAAGAAATTAGGGGGTTAACGCCCCCCGCTTAAGGGAGTGACGTAAGAGAGCTTAAATCGGTCTTATAATGCGTCCCCCTCAAAACAAAATTCAGCGATTTCGGTTAATTTTTTGAGAAAAATTATGGTTATGAAATAAACGACATTTGAAATTTTCAATGAAATACCCTGTATGTAAATTAAAGAAGAATTGTAGAAGTCCCACTCGTTCCTCGCTCAGTTCTAAAAACAGGCTAGTGCGCATCGTTCGTTCACCGTAACGCTTCGTAATACACTTTTCGTTACACCTTCGAGTAAGTAACGAACGTAACGAACGAAGTTCATTATAATCTGATCCCAGGTCTATAAAACTGAATTTAAGATATAATTTCTCTGTTAGTTGAGTCTACGTTCGTGCCTTTTCTACATAAATTGGGTATACTTTTTATGCTTAAAAGAAGAAGTAAATACCCACTTTTTCTCCGCCTAGTTGACATTTTAGTAAAATTCAGTTTTTTTTATTATTTTTTATTTGTTAACTTTATTGATTTATACTCGTTTGGCAATCCGATAACAATTTTGAATGGCAGTATTTTATATTAAACCAATTTTTATAAAAATATATATTCGACGTTAAAATATTCAATTAAAAAAGAATTTATGAAAAACAAAATTAACGCTTGTCCAACAGGAAAAATCAATGCCTTCAATTCGTATTAAATTTAATAAAAATTTACTGCTACTCCAGCAAAAGTTTGATTGTTGATTTATTCAATTGTACTTAATCTATTGATTAAAGTTTTGAAATTATGCAATTAAATTTGCTTTTATAAAAAAGATTACATATAACGTTCAATATATTTTCTGTTCTTTTTACAATCAACAAACAAGTAAATCAGATAGTTATTGTAATTTAATTAGCCTTGAGGTAATTCGTTTAGCTTTTGATATCAGGTTTTATTGTAATAAAAATTTTATAGATTTTATCAGTCTTCATCTAATTTGTACTTGTAACTTAATGAACCGTAACCTTAATTTATGCATTATCAATCGAATTCATTGAGCTTTTCATTTCGTGTTACTTTACAACAACAAAGTTTGCATAAACAAGATATTTTTGTAGATTTGTAGAATAGAGCTGTGTTATACAATAAAGTCTTTATTTTCGTCGAGTGCTCGAATATTTTCAGTTTCTGGATGTAGCTAATCCTAAATGGGGTTTTAATTAAAATTCTTTTATTTTTATAAACATTTCAGGTGAATTTATTGCTAGCGATTAAAATCTTCTAAACTACTGCAGTTACGGGATTTCGTACGAAAGTTATTACATGAACTTGTTAAAACAGTTAACGGCTTTTGTTTAGTGTTGTAATAAATTTATCTAGCATGTCGCAATTTATATTCTTCCCTAATTTTGCAAGTTTTAATTAACGATTTATATGTACAGGATGTTCAATTAACGCCTCTACTGCTACATCAGATATATTAAAATGATATTCATTAAATTCAGTAATCTTCCTTCATAATTTCAATTTATTACAAATATACTTAATAAAAAGTAATTAATAGCAATATTTTTAATAAAAAACTTTCCATTTTTACATATTTTATGATTTTTCTTTTCCCATTTTTTTACTGCATTTTCAAGAAGTAAAGGCCAAACAAAAATTACCAAAAATATATTGGTTTGTTCAATTTGTTAATTTATTATATTTGTAAGGATTTTACTTAAAAATAAAAAGTTTATATTTTTTTTTTATTTTTTTATGATTTTTTTCGCATTTTTCCAAAAATTATTTTTTTTGTTTAATTTGTTTATTAGTTATATATGTAACGATTTTACTTAAAAATATGAGGTATTTATATTTTTTTATGAATTTTTTTCAAATTTATTACTGCAATTTCAAGATTTTTTAAATTTGAAGCGTTTGAACGGCCAAATAAAAAATACCAAAAACATATTTCTATTCTCCTTTTCTTTATTAGATATACATGTAAGGATTTAACATGAAAAAAATAAATTTATAAATTGTTTTAATTTTTTATGATTTTCTTTCGCTTGTTTTGGTGCATTTACTAGAATTTTTAAGTTTGAAACGTTCTAACTCCCAAACAAAAAATACTAAAAATATATTTCCTTGCTCATTTTGTTTATTAGTTATAATTGCAAGGATTCTATATAAAAAAATTAAGCTTACATTTTTTATTTAATTTTTCGTATTTTTTTGTTGCAATTTTAAAAATTTTTAAGTTCGAAGCGTTGTAACGGCCAAACAAAAAATGCCAAAAATAATTTTTTTTGTTCAATTTGCTTATTAGTTATATTTGTAAGGATTTTACTCAAAAATATGAAGTTTTTATATATTTTCTATTTATTTATGATTTTTTTCACATTTTTTATTGCATTTCAATATTTTTTAAACTTGAAGCGTTTGAACAGCCAAATAAAAAATACCAAAAACATATTTCTATGCTCTTTTTCTTAATTTGATATATTTGTAAGGATTCTACATGAAAAAAAAATAAGTTTATAAATTTTTTAAATTTTTTATGATTTTCTTTCGCTTGTTTTTAATGCATTTCCTAGAATTTTTAAGTTTGAAACGTTGTAACTGCCAAACAAAAAATACTAAAAATATATTTCCTTGCTCATTTTGTTTATTAGTTATAATTGTAAGGATTCTATATAAAAAAAAGTTTACATTTCTTTTTAATTTTTTATGATTTTCTTTCGCATTTTTTAGAGCAATTTGAAGAATGTTTATGTTTGGAATGTTCTAACAGCTAAACAAAAAATACAAGAAATATATTATTTTGCTGATTTTGTTTATTAGTTATAATTGTATGGATTTTATATAAGAACACCAAGTTTACATTTTTTTTAACATTTTTATGATTTTTTTCGCATTTTTTTGTTGCAATTTTAAGAATTTTTAAGTTCCAAGCGTTGTAATGGCCAATTAAAAAATGCCAAAAATTATTTTTTTTGTTCAATTTATTTATTAATTATATTTGTAAGGATTTTATTTAAAAATATGAAGTTTTTATATTTTTTTTTATTTTTTTATGATTTTTTTCACATTTATTGGTGCACTTTCAAGATTTGTAAAGTTTGGAGCGTTTGAACGGTCAAATAAAAAATAACAAAAACATATTTCTATGCTCCTTTTGTTTATTAGATGTAATTGTAAAGAGTCTACATGACAAAAAATAAGTTTATAAATTTTTTTAATTTTTTATGATTTTCTATCGCATTTTTTAGAGCAATTTCAAGAATTTTTAAGTTTGGAATGTTCTAACAGCCAAACAAAAAATACAAAAAATATATTATTTTGCTGAATTTGTTTATTAGTTATAATTGTATCGATTTTATATAAGAACACGAAGTATACATTTTTTTTTAATTTTTTATGATTTTTTTCGTATTTTTTGTTACAATTTTAAGAATTTTTAAGTTCGAAGCGTTGTAATATGGCCAATTAAAAAATGCCAAAAATTATTTTTTTGTTCAATTTATTTATTATTTATATTTGTAAGGATTTTATTTAAAAATATGAAGTTTTTATATTTCTTTTTATTTTTTTATAATTTTTTTCACATTTATTGGTGCAATTTCAAGATATTTAAAGTTTGGAGCGTTTGAACGGTCAAATAAAAAATAACAAAAACATATTTCTATGCTCCTTTTGTTTATTGGATGTAATTGTAAAGATTCTATATGAAAAAAAATAAGTTTATAAATTTTTTTAATTTTTTATGATTTTCTATCGCATTTTTTAGAGCTATTTCAAGAATTTTTATGTTTGGAATGTTCTAACAGCCAAACAAAAAATACAAAAAATATATTATTTTGCTGATTTTGTTTATTTGTTATAATTGTATGGATTTTATATAAGAACACGAAGTTTACATTTTTTTAAATTTTTTTATGATTTTTTTCGTATTTTTTGTTACAATTTTAAGAATTTTTAAGTTCGAAGCGTTGTAATGGCCAATTAAAAAATGCCAAAAATTATTTTTTTGTTCAATTTATTTATTAGTTATATTTGTAAGGATTTTATTTAAAAATATGAAGTTTTTATATTTCTTTTTATTTTTTTATAATTTTTTTCACATTTATTGGTGCAATTTCAAGGTATTTAAAGTTTGGAGCGTTTGAACGGTCAAATAAAAAATAACAAAAACATATTTCTGTGCTCCTTTTGTTTATTAGATGTAATTGTAAAGAGTCTACATGACAAAAAATAAGTTTATAAATTTTTTTAATTTTTTATGATTTTCTATCGCATTTTTTAGAGCAATTTCAAGAATTTTTATGTTTGGAATGTTCTAACAGCCAAACAAAAAATACAAAAAATATATTATTTTGCTGAATTTGTTTATTAGTTATAATTGTATGGATTTTATATAGGAACACGAAGTTTACATTTTTTTTTAAATTTTTTATGATTTTTTTCGTATTTTTTGTTACAATTTTAAGGATTTTTAAGTTCGAAGCGTTGTAACGGTCAAACAAAAAATGCAAAAAATTATTTTTTTAGTTCAATTTATTTATTAGTTATATTTGTAAGGATTTTATTTAAAAATATGAAGTTTTTATATTTGTTTTAATTTTTTTATGATTTTTTTTCACATTTATTGGTGCAATTTCAAGAATTTTAAAGTTTGGAGCGTTTGAACGGTCAAATAAAAAATAACAAAAACATATTTCTATGCTCCTTTTGTTTATTGGATGTAATTGTAAAGATTCTATATGAAAAAAAATAAGTTTATAAATTTTTTTATGTTTTCTTTCGCATTTTTTAGAGCAATTTTAATAATTTTTATGTTTGGAAAGTTCTAACAGCCAAACAAAAAATACCAAAAATATATTATTTTGCTGATTTTGTTTATTAGTTATAATTGTATGGATTTTATATAAGAACACGAAGTTTACATTTTTTTTATATTTTTTTATGATTTTTTGCTGCAATTTCAAGATTTGAAATGTTCTAACGGCCAAACAAAATATATTAAAAATATATTTCCTCGCTCATTTTGTTTATTAGTTATAATTGTAAGGATTTTATATAAAAAAATTAAGTTTACATATTTTTTTAAATTTTTATGATTTTTTTTGTATTTTTTTGTTGCAATTTTAAGAATTTTTAAATTTTTAAGTTCGAAGCGTTGTAACAGCCAAACAAAAAATGCCAAAAATTATTTTTTTACTTCAATTTATTTATTAGTTATATTTGTAAGGGTTATATTTAAAAATATGAAGTTTTTATATCTTTTTATGATTTTTTTCACATTTATGCTGCAATTTCAAGATTTTTTAAGTTTGAAGCGTTTGAACGGCCAAAAAAATACCAAAAAAATATTCCTAAGCTCCTTTTGTTTATTAGATATAATTGTAACAATTCTACATGAAAATTTTTTTTTTTTAATTTTTTATGATTTTCTTTCGCATGTTTTGTTGCATTTTCAAGATTTTTTAAGTTTGAAACGTTCTAACGCCCCAACAAAAAATACTAAAATCATATTTCCTTGCTCATTTTGTTTATTAATTATAATTGTAAGGATTCTATTTAAAAAAAATAAGTTTATATTTTTTTAAATTTTTTTAAGAATTTTTTCGTATTTTTTTGTTGCAATTTCACGAATTTTTAAATTCGAAGCGTTGAAACGGTCAATCAAAAAATAACAAAATAAATTTCTATGCTTCTTTTGGTTATTCGATATAATTGTAAGGATTCTAAATTAATATTTTCATGTAAATTACTACATTATTTATAAAATTAGTGTAGTCAAATCATGTAATAATATTTTTGTTATTCAAAACTACTTATGGTATTTGTAAAGTAATTTTTGCTATTCACTTTTGTAATCTTAATATGTTATGTTAAGAAACTTGCTAGAGACTTGTCTAATTTAATTTATTTTACTGGTAATAAAATATTTATTTTATTCAAACACCACCCAGTAATGTTTATATTTGCATAAATTGTAAAGGGCGGGATGGAGAGTTCTCAACTTTTTTCAAGCACAAAGGTTTTATTACGTTTAAACCTTTTCTTTGAAGAAGCAATCATGTAAAAGATCTTTTATTGCAATCCACTATCCTATACTACATTTAATTTAACCAACTAAAAATGAAAATTACTGAATTTAAATTTCATTCATGATTTCATCATAATAAAGCTTATTTTAAATTTTTTACTGATGAAATTATTTTTTTGGTGTAGTTAAGTGTATTAAAGCTGGTAATTATGCTGTAAGTTGATATCATCAATATTAATGATTGTAATTATTTATGACATAAAACCAACCAAAACGAGGAGTTTCAGTATTATTACTGGTAATTAGACCCAATGACTGCATGCTGTTTGTCGCACTTAATGTTCTATACGTAAGTTTTATATCAAAATGCTGAAATTATTATCAATTTATTTTCATTGGAGTTAAAATTATTGCTCGAAATTTCGGGGATGTGTTGATCTCTTCTTAATTGCAACCACAACTCTAAAATTAGCTTAATTTATCTAACAAAATTAGACTTACAACTTTACACCTTATTTAAAACGAATTAAGGGTCAATTTTGCATAAATCTTTGGCGGAAAAATTCTATCAAAAATTTGGAGATAATCAAAAGATTATACATGCCAATAAAGTTCAGGATTATTGGCTGTTAATTTAAGATTTATCTTAGATGAAGAAGGGTTATGTAAAATATGGATTTACGATGCCAGATGTCATCCATTGAGTAGAAGCACGAATTTCCATAAAGTGATCATGAGCTTTATGCAACTAAGTTAACAGATTCAATTTGTATTGGATATTAAATAGTGAATTATTAAAATTGATCACGTTTTATATCACTAATAAAATTATATCCTCATAATTTAGTTTTAATTAATTCAAACAATATGTTTTAACTTGATTTAAATTTTAACAAAATTATGCAATAACCAAAATAACCGATGAATTAAAATTCTTAATTTGATGAAAAAATTTTTGCTGTAGGGTGGAAGATTTAATATATTTCTTAATACAGGTTTCTTATTTTCAGGGACGAGTATCGATCTTCAGGAGTTAGCAACCCACCACCTCGACATGTCGGCTCACATAGTTCGTAACGAGATTCCAAGGGATTCACCAGTTTTAAGGGTTCTTTTTCATACGGGTACAGATTCCAGTGGACGTCGTCACATTCTTTTAACAAGGCACCACCAAGTCTGCATCGTTTTGCACGCCACGATGGGAAATTATCCCACCCTAACTGCAGCTTGTAGCCCAGACGGCGAGGATGGAGTTTGTTTAGCTCAAATAACTATACCCTCGAATTGGTGGCCTCCACTTCCTTCACCCGACAAAGAGGGCAGAATAGGAAAATCTTTAAAAACACCCCCGAAATTAGTACAAGTCGCTTACTCGGTGCAAGAACCTAGACCAGATGAATCTGGGTGTCAACCCCAAATCCAATTACAACCGTCTACCATTCTTGGACTCGTTCCTTTAGTTCCTGCGAAGGCAGCTTACAAAGAATTACAATTAATAGATGCTCTTAGGATATTAGTCCCACATCCTCCATTATTTCCACTCTCAAGAATGCACATTCCAGTATTTTTAGAACGAGAAAAATCCAAAACCATAACTGCTGTTACAATAAGGTAAATTTAACAATTAAAAAAAACCACATATACCGCCATCATTTAACCTCAACCATTATTTAATTCATTTAATTTTCTAGTCCCGCTTTTTTTTTATTATTAGAAAAGACTTGAAGTGTAAAAAGCAGTTTTTAGTAGATGTCTATAACATTTGGTAAAAGTTTTTGTGTCGCCCACTTCGTTCCCAGAGCGTAACACAGTCGGAAACTCTCAAGATGGATTTTCGTTCCTAATGTGAAAAGTTGTTTTTCCGACTGTTGCTCGTTGGTTTGAACATTAACTTTTTAAGTGAATTATTTATGTAAAGAGCTAAGTAAGTGCTAAAAAATTTGGTCTAATAAAAACCTTTGGAATTTAAATTTATCGTTTTTAATTGGATTTGAAGCTATTTTTAATCGATTAATGCTCCATAAACGTCATTTTGGTTAAAACTGTTTTAAACATGCACTTCCGTTTGAATTTTTATTTTTACCACGAATTTTATAATTACCCATTGCGTTTATGATTTATAGCTTGGCAATTTACAATGTATTTTTACAAAATGTGAATTAACTTTTTTATTTATTTTCGCACGGAATTTTTGTTGTTAAAAAACGGGAATTGTGGTTTAAAATAAAACAAATCATGACAAAGTTTCGATTTGTATGGTAAACACCTAAATCATGGACAAGGATAAACCGCACGTGCGACTACGTTGTAAATAACTTAAATATTTTACTACTTATTTGCAGAGAACTGCCACAGATTCCTATTCATCCAAAGAATGGGGAATTCTAAATTTTGTATGAGCTACCATAATGGTGTTACGCATCAGCAGAAGTGCGAAAAACTTTTCAAACAAATTTAGAATATTTCTTTAAAAACAACCATTTATCAAAATTATTATTTTTTTTTATCTTCAGTTTTTGAATTGTGCAAAAATTAGAGTAGAGCTAAAAATTGCTATGCATGTTCGGAATACCATTATAAATGAATTCTGAAAAGTCCCCATCAATCCCGTACCTGGAAAAAAAATTATTCAAGTTCAAAGGTCTTAAAAATGGGTTTTTCGCGTTTTTCAGCAAAACGGTAAGTTTTATCATAAAATTAGGTCAGACAAAAATTGTAGACCATATAAATATCTATAAAAAATGTCTTATAACTTTTTTTCCTAAGAGCCACTGTTTCTGAGATATATCGATTATAAACGTTGAAAAAGTTGTAATCTTCATAATATGCATAAGTACGCCAGGTAAACACATCACTGAAGCTGTAATACAAGTAAAAATATTTTTCTATCGGTCAATGTAAGCCATAAATTGTTCTAATCGGTCAATTGGTTCGGTAAAAATTAATTATTTTCCGATTAATCAAAAATTTCATAGCAATTTCTTCGTCCAAAAGTGAAATTTGCAAATTTTCAACGGTTATTCGGTCATAACTTCTAAACGAATAAAGATATCAAAACGAATCTTTTTTTGTTGGAAAGCCTACGAAAATACCTTTAAAATAAGCCACCATTCGTTAAAATTAAGAAAGGCGCAGGGAGGTCTCCATCGATCCCGTACCTGGAAAAAATTTATTCAAGATCAAAAGTCTTAAAAATGGGTTTTTCGCGTTTTTTAGCAAAACAAAAAGTTTTATCATAAAATTGGGTCAGACAAAAATTGTACATCATTTAATTATCTATAAAAAATGACTTAATACTTTTTTCCCTAAGAGCCACCGTTTCTGAGATATAACGATTATAAAAGTTGAAAAAGTTGTAATCTTCATAATATGCATAAGTACGCCACGTATACACATCACTGAAGCTGTAATACAAGTAAAAATGTTTTTCTATCGGTCAATGTAAGCCATAAATTGTTCTAATCGGTCAATTGGTTCGGTAAAAATTAATTATTTTCCGATTATTCAAAAATTTCATAGCAATTTCTTCGTCCAAAAGTGAAATTTTCAAATTTTCAACGGTTATTCGGTCATAACTTCTAAACGAATAAAGATATCAAAACGAATCTTTTTTTGTTGGAAAGCCTACGAAAAAACCTTTAAAATAAGCCATCATTCGTTAAAATTAAGAAAGGCACAGGGAGGTCTCTATCGATCCCGTACCTGGAAAAAATTTATTCAAGATCAAAAGTCTTAAAAATGGGTTTTTCGCGTTTTTTAGCAAAACAAAAAGTTTTATCATAAAATTAGGTCAGACAAAAATTGTACATCATTTAATTATCTGTAAAAAATGACTTAATACTTTTTTCCCTAAGAGCCACCGTTTCTGAGATATAACGATTATAAAAGTTGAAAAAGTTGTAATCTTCATAGTATGCATAAGTACGCCACGTATACACATCACTGAAGCTGTAATACAAGTTAAAATATTTTTCTATCGGTCAATGTATGCCATAAATCGTTCTAATCGGTCAATTGGTTTGGTCAAAATTAATTATTTTCCGATTAATCAAAAATTTCATAGCAATTTCTTCGTCCAAAAGTGAAATTTTCAAATTTTCAACGGTTATTCGGTCATAACTTCTAAACGAATAACGATATCAAAACGAATCTTTTTTGTGTGAAAGCCTACCCAAAAACCTTTAAGATACGCCATCATTCGTTAAAATCGATGAAGGGCCAGGGGGGTAAAAAAATTGTCAAAATCGAAAAAGTTTTACAAAGTTTTTTCCGCGATTATAATTTGAGTATTTTTTTTCGAAATTCGAAAAACTCATTCTAACGCATATTTTAGTTAGACAATAGGATGTGTCGTTATTTTACAGCGATTATTTTGGTCGCTGGGGGTTGAAAAAACACAATTTTGACTTTAATAGGTCGGGGTGAGATAAAATAAAAAGATAGAGATTTCAAAACTTCAAACCAACCTCTTTCAATTAATCGTCTTGCAGGTCACGTGTAGCGATTTTTCTTTTTGTGTCCCGTTTTGGTCCCATTTCCTTTACCAATTTTCTCTACGCGGCGTTTTTTATTGATAGTTTTCTACGCTTTTGGAAAAAAAAAATCCCCACGCCGCTGAACGCGCCCTATAAAATTGATTATTTTTTGGCGTATTAACGGTACTTTTTGCCATCATAGAAGCTGCGTTTCGTTAAAATCTGTCCAGTCGTTTGGTAGATACGATTTTTTAAATTTCGTTAAAAAATGTCCAAAATTGTACCCCGATTTTTAAACGTCAATTAAACGAAAATTTCGAAAAAGTGCTCCGCTATGAAGGTACGTAAGTCTGTTTCCTCTTTACGAAAATTCCATTTGTGATTTTTTCCCTCAGGGTACAGTCAAAAACTAAGCAATATTACCTTTTTGTTTTTTTCGCTAAAAAACGCGACATTTTGACGTTTTCAAAGAAAAATCGCCCTCGCCACAGGATTAACCTAGAAGGGTCGGAAATTTTGGATGTAGTAAATGAGGATGTGGGAAAAAAGGGGGCCCCATTTGGTCGTTTCGATTCCATACCCGGCGCAGCTACCATTTTTCAAAGTCGACGCGGAGGACGCTCGAAAAAAAGGGCGAAAAAATTGACTTTTTCGGGAGCGCTTTTGAAAGCTTTCCCGTCGCTTAAAAAATATCAATTAAAATCTGATTATAAAACAAACATTCTTCTTTAATTCGAGATCGGGTTTTTGAAATTTGGTTAAAAAATATACCTGTTATCGTGAATATTAGACGATTATGGATCTGACGAATAATGTGCATATTATGAAAATTACAACTTTTATAATCGATATATCTCAGAAACGGTGGCTCTTAGGAAAAAAAGTATAGGAACATTTTTTATTGATAATTTTATGATCTACAAATTTTGTTTAACCTAATTTTATGATAAAATTTACCGTTTTGCTGAAAAACGCGAAAAACCCATTTTTAAGACCATTTACCTTGATTAAGATTTTTTTCAAGTACGGGATCGATGAGGACTTTCGAACATTCATACCAATTTTTAGCTCTACACTAATTTGCTCACCCTTGCATGTCTAAATTGACCGGATTATAAGTTTTAGGAATTGTTGGTGAAAACGGACATTAGACCTCATTTAAGGGCGATTTTTGCATAAAACTTTGGCGGAAAAATCCCATAATTTTGAAGCCTTAATTGAAAATGGTAGACGAAACGTTAACATAAAAAGAAATTAAAAATCCAATCACAGAAATAATTGACCGAATCGAAAGAAAAAGTATTTTCCTTCTTTTGGCTGTATCAATTTAACAATCGGTTAAATAATCGTAGATACTTTTTCATCTATATTAAAAAAGTAATCACAAAACCAGGAAAAACTTATTTTCAGCAGAATTTATTAATAGCACGTCAAAGTGTACCTATGCCAGCTATTTTAACGTGTTTCTTTCGTGCAAAACATCGATAATGCTTAACGCTCGGAAATTCCGGAGCGTAGAGTGAACATTTCGAACTGATTACTTTAGTTGGGACTGAAAACATTTCTCCGTTCAATTATTTATGTTTCCGAGATCGAACATTAAATTTTCTATTTCACCCGTTGGGGCTTTTGTCAAATGTTTCCTCTTCCTAAATCTTCTCGACTCGTGTACACGAACTCACCCAATTTCATCTTATTCCTTTACAAAACTAATTTTGATTTTATTAAATTTGCTCTTGAGATAAAAGTTTCTGTTTATTTGCTAATACAAAAGACAATACCCACTACCAAAATAACCACTAATTCAATTAAGACGAATTGCATATCAGCAGAGTCTCAGATGGGATTTGATCCCTGCATTTCCAGAATTATTACTCGGAATTATTCAATACACTGCATTTTAAATATATTGGTATTTGCGGTATTTAAAATGTTGTTTGAAAAGGTCTGCATAAATAAATAAAAAATTACATGGTTTTCCATTATAAATTTATGGAGTTAAAAGGTTTTTTTTAAATTATAAAGATTTAATGGCTTTTAATTAAAAAAAGTTTGCTTTTGACAGCTTTACTTGTTCTTGTATTTGCTTATCTTTTAGTTGTAAATAATTATTCAGAAAGAAGGCTAATAAGCAAGTAATTTGTGAATCCTTCAAAACTTCAGGAATGTTGAACGTAATAATTTAAAACATTATAAATTGCATAGTTTTGCTGAAAATTACGCGAAAACATTTCTTGTTTTCTCATAAAGTTTCGTTCGTAGAACTCGTTATAAAGTTTTTCAAGTAACATGAAATGTTTGTTCCGTAGCTTTAAAAACGTAATTTCACACAGACATTAATTACATCCACATGTGAGTATGTTTAAAGCATAGGCGTTAATGTGTTTATGTTTTTAATTGAAAACAATGTCAAAATGATTTAGATATTTTAATTTTATAGCGAAATAGAGTTTTTCGTAATTTATTGGGTTTATTTCAGAGGCAGGGTGAAAAGTGGGGTGAGATTGTTAGGAGCAACTGCAACAGATTCAACTACTTGGAATATTACTGTCGAAACAAATCCTCGACATACAGGTGCTACAGTTACTGCCATCAGAAAGGAACCTTTGGAGCCCAGTGATTCATCAAGTAGTACGACGGTTTCCTCCCAGGGAGAGTAAGTTATTGATGCTGTTTCTAATTTATTTATCTGTAGGATTACGTACATAAAATACAAGCGAAGTCATTTGTCTATATAATCTTTATGTAATTTCTCGTTAATTACCAACATTTACACAACTGGGATGCCCTGTAAGGTGTTTTATTAGGATTTTTTTAAACTCTTTCCAACAAAATTAATTACATCACAAGTTAAAGCTACTTGTTTTTCGAAATTACTAATTCACTATATAAAATAGGCATTACACATCCAACAATCCAACATTACAAACCATACAGGTTTCTTGTTTTCCAAAGGATTAGTTCAAGTATCAATCGAAGTATTGAAATATTTTGTTATATCGAGGGATACGTCACGGTTACAAATTTTGTACAAGAATTTACTGGGACTTCCAGAAACTTCCCATAATTTTTGATGCACGTGCATGTCTCCTAAAGATTTCCTCAGAGTCCCCTGGTCTTCCCCGGAAATCCTTAAAATTTTCTAGGAATTCCTCGGACTTCCCGGAACTTACATGTCATATCTGCAGGCAAGTCATGTTTCTTGAGGACTTCCTTGGACTTCTTTAGGACTTCTCCGGACATCCTTGAGATTTCTCTAGATTGCCTAGGAATCTCTCGAACTCTCCAGGACTTCCTTTAAACTTGAACTTCCCTGGATTTTGTGGGAATACCTCTGACATCCTAGGATATGACGATCAATATCTCCACAATCATAATCCTGACAATCAAAATACCCCTACATATGAATATTCCTTCAAATCAAAATCCCGACAAATCAAAAACCCGAAGAACTCCCCAGGAAGTCCTTAGGGCGTTCGAGAAAGTCCTTAAGGTACATGAACGTATATTAAAAATTATGCGGAAATCCCGGAAAGTCCGTGGAACTCTAGAGAAGTCCTAGCATCACCTCAGAAAACATGCACGTGCATCAAAAATTATGGGGAAGTCCAAGAAAGTCCTGGCGAGGATTCCTGGGAAGTCAGGTAACTCGAGGAAGTCCCAAGAAATCTGAGAAACTTTTGGGATGAACGCGGATGTCCTTAAAAATCTCAGAAAGTCAGAAAACGGCCTTAGGAAGTTCGAGAAAATCTTCAGGAAATATGCCCAAACATTCTATTGAAATCCGAGGATGCTCTCAAGACATATGCTCGTGCATCAAAAGTTGTGGGGAAGTCCAAGGAAATTCAAAAGATTCCTAAGAAGAGGTTTTGGTCAAAATTCCGACAATCACAATACCGGTAATCAAAATCGCGACACATCAAGATCCCGAAAAATCAAAATTCGGATAAGGTTTAATGGGTCACCCCATAAAATGGAAAAGAAACGAATCGATTATACAATATATTTTTTTTATTCGTATAATACCGGGTGGAAATGAAAACCGGGTCACCTCTATAACTTTTTTATTTATAAATAGATAAATTTGAAATTTGGCTATGTTCTATGGTTCAAAAAAACAAATTTTATGTGCATTTTTTATTTTCGAAATCACTTCGGGTTTCACCGGAAACATTATGAACTTTGTTTTTTTAAATGTAACATCTCATATTTTTATTCATGGCTTAAAATACTTTAAAAAAAGAAGTATTTTTGAGATTAGTTTTTATTTTTTTTGTAAAAAAAATTTTTTTCAAAAAAAAAAAAAGGTTTTCGAAGTCGGTGAAAAGTACCAAAACAAATTCTAAATAATTCAAATACCTAAATGAAATTGTAATTTGAAAAAAAATTTAAGTGGTTTTTGAACTATTAATTTATAAACTTAGTTAATGAAGATTTTATCAAATATCTCACTTTTTTTAAATGCAATGATGCCGGGTCATTCGACTTTTTAAAAAGAGGATTTTATAACGATTATTTTGGTACCCCATATGTAGGGGTATTATTTTGCATGTGCCTGTAAAATTATTTATTTCTTAAGTTGGAAAGTACTAGCTATTAAGTATCTTTATTACAGGCACATGCGAAATAATACCCCTACAAATGGGGTACCAAAATAATCGTTATAAAATCCTCTTTTTAAAAAGTCGAATGACCCGGCATCATTGCATTTAAAAAAAGTGAGATATTTGATAAAATCTTCATTAACTAAGTTGAAAAATTAATAGTTCAAAAACCACTTAATTTTTTTTTCAAATTACAATTTTATTTAGGTATTTGAATTATTTAGAATTAGTTTTGGTACTTTTCACCGACTTCGAAAACCTTTTTTTTTTTTTTGAAAAAATTTTTTTTACAAAAAAAATAAAAACTAATATCTCAAAAATACTTCTTTCTTAAAAGTATTTTAAGCCATGAATAAAAATATGGGATGTTACATTTAAAAAAACAAAGTTCATGGTGTTTCCGGTGAAACCGGAAGTGATTTCGAAAATAAAAAATGCACATAAAATTTGTTTTTTTGAACCATAGAACATAGCCAAATTTCAAATTTTTTTATTCATAAATAAAAAAGTTGTCGAGGTGACCCGGTTTTCATTTCCACCCGGTATATTTTTTATTTAGTGAGAAGTCTTTGATCTCTTTCCACTGCTGCTTTCTTTATAAGTGCTGAAATGGCGCCTTATTCTTCCATGCACGTAATTTTGTTGAAACCATTCGACCACCCCTTCATGTAGAATATGGGATATGTGGCTTCAGTGCATCAAAAGCTTTGATATGCGGGTATTTTGAATTGTCGGGATTTTGATTTATCGGTATTTTGAATTGTCGGGATTTTGATTGTCGCTATTGTGATTGTCGGTATTGTGCTTGTCGAAATTATGATTGTTGGGATTTTGACGTAGACCACATCCTAGGAACCCTTCGAACTTCCCTGATCTTCTCTATAATTTTTAATGCACGAGAATGTTCCCTGAGGACTTCTTCGAACTTCAATAGACTTCCTCGGAGTTCTCGAAATTTTTGCAAAATTTTTAATGTTTGTGCATGTTTCCTAAAGACTTCCTTAGACGTTGCCGGGACATCCTTTAGACTTCTCCAGGTTGCCTGGGTTTCTTCGGATTTCCTGAGACCACCTCTGACTTCCTCGGAATCCCTCGGACTCTCTGGGACTTCCCCGGCTTCCTCGGATTTTCTGGAACTACCTCTAATATCCTAGGGAGTGCCGATCAAAATCCCCACAATCATAATCCCGACCATCAAAGTGTTAACAACCAAAATCTCGACAAATCAATATCGCGAAAAATCAAAATTAAATTAAAATCTTTCATAGTGCTGTACCATTTCTAAAATGGCGCCTAATTCTTGCATACACGTAAATTTGTTTAAAAATCAAAGCATTCGCCTATCTAATGAGTTTTATGTGGAATGTCAGTATGGTTGAAATTTTGATTTGTCTGTATTTTGTTTGGCAGTATTTTGATTTATCACCATTTTAATTATCTGTATTGTGATTGTCGGAATTTTGAACTAGACGTCATCCTAGGAATCTCTTGAACTATCTTGGGCTTCCCCACAATTTTTGATGCATGAGCATCTTCCTCAGATTTCAATAGACTTTCTCGGACTTCCCGGAACTTATTTTTAATGTTCGGGCAATTTCCTATGGATTTTCTAGAACTTCATAAGGACTTTTACTTACTTCCTGAGATTTTCAAGGACATCCTCGTTCATCCTAGGAGTTCCTCGGATTTCCAAGGACTATCTGAATTTCCAAGAAAGCCCACCAGGACTTCCCGAGCTTCTTAGGAATTCCCCATAGTTATTGATATGCGTGCATGTTTCCTGAGATCTTACTCCGACTTTTATAGACTTCCTTGGACTTCCCCGGACTTCCGTATAATTTTTAATATAAGTGAATGTTTCCTGACGACTTTCTCGGACTTCCTATGGACTTCTTCGAGCTTCCCAGGACTTCCTCGGATTTCCAAATGATTTCCTCGGGCATAGTTGAGACCCCTCCAGACTTCCCTCGGATTTCCTAGGCCTACCTGACTTCCCAGGAATCCTCGCCAGGACTTCCCCATAATTTTTGATGCTCGTGCATGTTTCTTGAGAACTTCCTCGGATTTCAATAGACTTTTTAGGACTTCCCGAAACATCCCCAAAATTTTTATTATTCGGGAATATTTCCGGAGAAGATTCTCGAGCTTCCTAAGGCTTTTTTCTGATTTCCTGAGATTTTCAAGGACATCTTCATTCATTCCAGGAGTTTCTCGGAGTTCTTGGGACTTCCCAGGAGTTCCTTGGGCATACTCAACTCTTCTCCGTACTTTCCTCGGATTTCCTGGGACTATCTGACTTTCCAAGAAGTCCCGCCAGAACTTCCCGGAATTTCCTAGGTATTTCCCACAATTATTGATGTGCGTGAATGTTTCCTGAGGACTTCTTCGAGCATCCCAGGATTTCCCCGAGCATAGTTGAGAGCCCTCCAGACTTTCCTCGGATTTCCTAGGGCTATCTGACTTTCCAGGAATCCTCGCCAGAATTTCCCCATAATTTCCTGTTCCGATGCACGTGTATGTTCCCTGTGGTCTTCCTAGGACTTCTCTAGACTTCCCGGCACTTCCGCATAATATTTAAAGTACGTGCATGTTGCTTAAAAACTTTCTCGGACTTTTTGAGGAGGTCCTCGTACTTTCCAGGACTTTCTTGACCTTCCCAAGACTTTATCGGATTTCCTGGAACTTCCTCTGACTTCCCAGGATATTTTATATATTTCTTGAGACGTCTCCGGACCTTCTTAAAGATCCTTGCGTTTTGTACTCTTCTCGGTTTTTAATAAATATTTTCCGTGGTTCCTACAGTAACTCTTAATGGTGTATAAAATAATATTGAATGTTTAATAAATTGTGGTAAAGTATATAAAAATTATGCGATTTTTATGCAAATAATAGTATAGTATAGTATTTTATTAGGTACTTACATTGATTTTACAACGCCATTCGCACGTTATTCTAGTTAAAACAATATTATAAAATCATTGGGCTACTTTAGTAGAATTTTATCTGCTGATGAAGCAATTAAAACAATAAAAATATATTATTGTATTTTTTGTAACCATTATCACCCTATCATTCTTTTTCATTTCGAACGAAATGCTGCTCAAAGACTTTCCTGGCTTTGTGCCAAATAACTTTCTCTGTGAAGTATCATTTTTCTTGGGACTTAGTTGAAGTGGAGCTTAAAAGCGATAAATAAAAATACATTTTTGCTTTGTATTTAAATATTTCCAATAAGTGTACTAAAGCTTAGTTAGTTTTAATGGTCATTTATTGTGAGGTAAAAATATGATAATATAAACTCATAAATATAATGTTCAGATTTAATCAGAGGTTCTTTATTATTTTTATCGTAAAGACTTAATTATATTTCACGTTTTAATGCTTAATTAATTAAATAACAAGAATAAATATTTTTTCTGGGCGTGAAATGTAAGTGGTTTAATTTGCAGTGGAAATATTTGAAGACAAACAGTAAATAAATTAACTTTTTATTATGAGGATAAAATCTCATTTTGTGATTAAAAATTTAACCGCGTTTTCTACACCAACAATTTAGGGTGTCAAACAATTTTACAAAATAATTTTTATATCTTGCCTACGAGTTTAAAGCAGATAATTTTTAGTAAATTTCTTTAGTTTCTTTTAAAGAGAAGGTCGCGTCCGGAAAACTCATGACTGGAAAACTTATAGCGGAAAAATTTATTTCTAAAAAATAGTTCTTTACAAATAAATTTCGAACTAAAAAAATTGTGTAAAGCCACAAATTCATTTTTTTTTTATGTTTTTATTTTAATATTTTATTTATTTTTTTTTCAAAATTGATTTAAAATCACTTGAATTTATTTTAGTTACTGCTTCGTTATTTAAGAACCAAGGTCGTAAGATAAGTAACAATCTTGTTGGTTTTCAACACTTTTTTTTAAGATTATAAATTGTGCATATTTTTTAAAATTTACTGTTTAAACATATACTGTGTGTATGCGAGATAAGCAAAAATCCCTTCACTGATACATAAAGAATAAGGTATTATTGTTACCCAAGGAGTGTTTCCATATAATCTGGGAACAGTTTTAGTCCCTTTTTTTCCATTTCCGTAACTGTATTCGGAAATGTACGAGTCAAGCATTCACAAAATTTAAGCATCTTTACATTTCAAATAAATTTTAAATATTTATGAGTAGTATTTGTACCTACAGAGCTTATGTTTTGCAAGGTAAATGTAGCGATAAACAAATTTAAAGTTAACATATAATTTATTTCAAAGAAAAATTTAAATTTATTTCATCATCAGAAAATTTTAAGTATATTTATAAATTTTGCATCTTTTAAAAGGAATTGTTATATTCGTAACTCAAAAAGCTTTTTGTACATATGCATGCATTACACTCAAAGAATTTAATTGCTTTTATTTTACACTTGGCTAAGCGTAAATTATTATTTTTTGTTTCCAAATATTTAACAGGCTACTAAAGTTAATTTCATTACTAACTAGATTGTGTTATAATTTATCTAAAGATAACGTGGAACGTGTCAATTGAACTATTATAGATTACAGAAGGTATTTGCATTTCGCATATCTTTACACACAACGTTGGCTAAACCGGATTATGGTGTAATATTATCAAATACCACACTACAACGTGGATGAAATGTTTAAATTACAGACGAACTAATTGGTATTTGGCCATTCAATTAGTTTATCACTCAAATATGCATAGATTACTTGGATAATTTGATCGAAATATAAGATTAACCATAATTAAATTTTCGAGCCGTCAGGCAAATACCGTAATCATATTTTAATCTCCTTAATTTCTTGCAGAGTCTTTGAATTATTTACGTGGCTTGTTGAAATAACTGAAGAAGCTGCTGAGCCCTACGAAGATGCTAGAATTGTGTGGTCAGCCCGATACGAGCCACACCAAGATGAGGGTAGTAATAATGAACCTCACAGAATGGGTGCAAGTAAATCTGCAACGAGATTGGATATCCAAAAAGACGACATTCAAGCCGTAGTCCCAATTAGTAAAGTAAGATCTTTTGTATGTAAATAATTTCATTAAATTATTTTAATGGTTAAAAAATAATATATTATGTATAGTAATAAGAGAAGTTGCAATCTTTTTCATGTAAAACAAAATTCCTTCTTTTACTCCATAAATATTTTCCGGTTTTTTAAACATCATTATACTCGTTACTCTTTTTAAAACAAGTTTTATAAAATAGATTTTTCTTTTTAACGAATCCTCGTTTTAATAACAGTCATTACTTGTGCAGAACTCTAGCTCATTTAATAAGCTATTTACGTCATTAATTTTAATGGAACATTTCTAAAATATTGATTAAACTAAAGTTTTGATCGCATTAAAATAATTTCACGTTCCAACAGAAAATAATGAAATGAAACAATAACTCACAGTTAAATTTTTACTACACGAAAAGCGAGAATGTACAAAAAAATATAATGACTTACAACTTTGGATCTCTCTAATTAATTCAGGGAAAGGTTGTAAAGGATAAATATACGACAGATTGTAGCCTAAAGAGTTTAACTTATAAATCAGAAAAAAAAATAAAAATCTAACTAAGGAAACTTGAGATATCGTGACTCCCGTAAAGCATGATTTATCACGATTTTTCTTCCCAAACTCGCGCGCTCTCTAGCGCAACGCAGCTGACCCATAAGTCCATACATCACTGAATATTTAAATTGTCAATTAAAATTTTATTGATCCACCCTGTATAATAAGCGACGGATGTTGAGATGGATTTATAATTTGGGGAAATGTGAGATGCTACCCTTAAAGGTTTTCTTAGTTAGTAATAATACGCTTGAAGAACGTTTATTTTTGGTTGAAATAGCCAATATCCGTTTATGGAGGCCAATATTTCAGGAAATGTTATTATAAAGTATATAGGTAATATTTTCAGCACACTCTCATTTTCCCGTTATATAACAAAATTTCACTCCCCTCGTATTACTAAGGATTATAAGGATATTAATAAAAATTAAATTAATTAAATAAAATGTAAAAATAACAGGAAATATGCAATGCACATTTTTAATTTACACGTGGTTTAATTGAGTAATCAAAGGGGATTATTATTTATTAATAATTACCTACTTTAAGGCATTATAAGTGCACGATTTTCTCCATTATTTTAACCCTACAATTACTCTCAAGTTACCACTTAGGTGATTAAATTTCTAAACAGCTTCAGGAAATATAAAAATGATTTTTCTTAATTTTAATGTGTTTCTTAAATTAATACCACTTCAAACCAAATAAATAAAATTATCAAAAATTATTTTTAATCACCGTCCTCAGATTATGAAATTTTTATTACTGAGATACTTTTGTATTCGAAATCGGACGTTTTTAACGCGAACCCTCGAAAAGCATGATTTTTTTCGTCCTATTTTAAAAAATCGAGTTGCATCGTAAAGATGGATGTTTATTTTAAGAGATGTACGAATTTTAAATTTTTCTAAGGATGCTAACATTGAAAAAAATCTGTTAAGGAGACTGAGATACTTTTGTATTCGAAATCGGACATCTTTAACGCGAAGCCTTGATTCTCAGATTGTGAAATTTTTATTACCGAAGTGCAAAGGTGTTGTGTACTTTTTCGGTTTTTTCGGACACGTCGTCGTAGCGCTACTTTTACGAACACATCTGCAAATACAATTGAAACTGTCAACCTTAATCAACCTTAGTAGGATCCATTTTCGTATACTCGGATTATGAAATGTTTTTACCAGAGCGCAAAGGTGACGTGTCCTTTTTAGGACACTTCATTGAGGCGCTTCTTTTATGACCGAAAGGTTCATTCAATAAGATCCATTTTCGTGTTTTCCCATGTGAAATTTTTATTCCCCGTCGTAGAGCTTATTTTGCGATTGCATCTGAAAATGCAAATTAAACATTCACCCTTAATTGTATTAGAAATCGTACGTTTTTAAGCCCCGAAAAGCGCGATTTTTTCGTCTTATTTTAAAAAATCGAGTTGCATCGTAAAGATGGATGTTTATTCTAAAAGATGTACGAATTCTAAATTTTTCCAAGGATGCTAACATTGAAAAAAAATGTGTTAAGGGTACTGAGATACTTTTGTATTCGAAATCGGACGTTTTTAACGCGAAGCCTCGAAATGCGCGATTTTTTTCGTCCAATTTTAAAAAATCGAGTTGCAACGTAAAGCTGGATGTTTATTCGAAAAGATGTACAATTTCTAAATTTTTCCAAGGACGCTAACATTGAAAAAAAAATGTGTTATGGGTACTGTGATACTTTTGTATTCGAAATCGGACGTTTTTAACGCGATGCCTCGAAAAGCGCGATTTTTTTCGTCCTATTTTAAAAAATCGAGTTACATCGTAAAGATGGATGTTTATTCTAAAAGATGTACGATTTCTAAATTATTCCAAGGATGCTAACATTGAAAAAAAATGTGTTAAGGGTACTGAGATACTTTTGTATTCGAAATCGGACGTTTTTAACGCGATGCCTCGAAAAGCGCGATTTTTTTCGTCCTATTTTAAAAAATCGAGTTACATCGTAAAGATGGATGTTTATTCTAAAAGATGTACAATTTCTAAATTTTTCCAAGGATGTTAACATTGAAAAAAAAATGTGTTAAGGGTACTGAGATACTTTTGTATTCGAAATCGGACGTTTTTAACGCGATGCTTCGAAAAGCGCGATTTTTTTTGTCCTATTTTAAAAAATCGAGTTGCATCGTAAAGATGGATGTTTATTCTAAGAGATGTACGAATTCTAAATTTTTCCAAGGATGCTAACATTGAAAAAGATGTGTTACGGGTACTGAGATACTTTTGTATTCGAAATCGGATTTTTTAACGCGAAGCCTCGAAAAGCGCGATTTTTTTCGTCCTATTTTAAAAAATCGAGTTGCATCGTAAATATGGATGTTTATTCTAAGAGATGTACGAATTCTAAATTTTTTCGAAATCGCACGTTTTTAACGCGAAGCCTCGAAAAGCGCGATTTTTTCGTCTTATTTTAAAAAATAGAGTTGCACCGTAAAGCAGGATGTTTATTCTAAAAGATGTACGATTTTTAAATTTTTCCAAGGATGCTAACATTGAAAAAAAAATGTGTTAATGGTACTGAGATACTTTTGTATTCGAAATCGGACGTTTTTAACGCGATGCCTCGACAAGCGCGATTTTTTCGTCCTATTTTAAAAAATCGAGTTGCATCGTAAAGATGGATGTTTATTCTAAGAGATGTACGAATTCTAAATTTATTCGAAATCGGACGTTTTTAGCGCGAAACCTCGAAAAGCGCGATTTTTTTCGTCTTATTTTAAAAAATCGAGTTGCATCGTAAAGATGGATGTTTATTCTGACAGATGTACGATTTCTAAATTTTTCCAAGGATGCTAACATTGAAAAAAAAATGTGTTAAGGGTACTGAGATACTTTTGTATTCGAAATCGGACGTTTTTAACGCGATGCCTCGACAAGCGCGATTTTTTCGTCCTATTTTAAAAAATCGAGTTGCATCGTAAAGATGGATGTTTATTCTAAGAGATGTACGAATTCTAAATTTATTCGAAATCGGACGTTTTTAGCGCGAAACCTCGAAAAGCGCGATTTTTTTCGTCTTATTTTAAAAAATCGAGTTGCATCGTAAAGATGGATGTTTATTCTGACAGATGTACGATTTCTAAATTTTTCCAAGGATGCTAACATTGAAAACAAAATGTGTTAAGGGTACTGAGATACTTTTGTATTCGAAATCGGACGTTTTTAACGCGATGCCTCGAAAAGCGCGATTTTTTTCGTCCTATTTTAAAAAATCGAAATGCATCGTAAAGCTGGATGTTTATTCAAAGAGATGTACGAATTCTAAATTTTTTCGAAATCGGACGTTTTTAACGCGAAGCCTCGAAAAGCGCGATTTTTTTCGTCCTATTTTAAAAAATCGAGTTGCATCGTAAATCTGGATGTATATTCTAAAAGATGTGCGATTTCTAAATTTTTCCAACGATGCTAACATTGAAAAAAAAAATGTGTTAAGGGTACTGAGATACTTTTGTATTCGAAATCGGACGTTTTTAACGCGATGCCTCGAAAAGCGCGATTTTTTTCGTCCTATTTTAAAAAATCGAGTTGCATCGTAAAGCTGGTTGTTTATTCTAAAAGATGTACGATTTCTAAATTTTTCCAAGGATGCTAACATTGAAAAAAGAATGTGTTAAGGGTACTGAGATATATTTGTATTCGAAATCGGACGTTTTTAACGCGAACCCTCGAAAAGCATGATTTTTTTCGTCCTATTTTAAAAAATCGAGTTGCATCGTAAAGATGGATGTTTATTTTAAGAGATGTACGAATTTTAAATTTTTCTAAGGATGCTAACATTGAAAAAAATCTGTTAAGGAGACTGAGATACTTTTGTATTCGAAATCGGACATCTTTAACGCGAAGTCTTGATTCTCAGATTGTGAAATTTTTATTACCGGAGTGCAAAGGTGACGTGTGCTTTTTCGGACACGTCGTCTTACCACTTCTTTTACAAGAGATACAAGATGAACAAGAAAATGTTTGTATATTTTCCAAAAAGTTGAACCATCCATAATTCCAGAATGGCTTCGTCAACTGGGGTAACTTTGGCCCAATTCTTGGAAAAACATTTTTTGATCTATCTACAATCTACAGGCTTATTCTTGGGCCGGGTCGAGATCATGTCGTCAACGAGACTACAAGGACAGACTTATTTTTTTTTATGTAAATGAAATGGACAGAATAATGAATGTCGTCGACGACATGATCTCGATCGGTCCAAGAATAAGCCAACTGTAAGACACACTTAAAGTACTTAGAATAGGTGTTAAATGAAAGTTGGTAACTAACAGTAAATCAAACTATCTTTTTCCAAAATTTGGGCCAAAATTACCTTAAGAGCTAAAGTTGCCAGTTGGCGGTGCAACCTTAAATCTCAAAAACAAATGTTTTACAGTAGAAAAATTACAAATAGGAGAACTTTTAACCTCGCTTTTAACCCAATAATATATCTTAACGAAATCCAATAAACCGTTTTACAAAATAAATGTTTTGTAGATAACTCACAGTTGAAATGATTTACTAAATTCTAAAAAAATGTAACTCCAACATACACGACTTGACGTTTTTCATCATTATTCCCTACCATAAAATAAAAAAAATATAAAACGTTATTCAACGTTTTTTAATGATTAAAGTTGTATACTTTGTATAATTATGAAGTAGTATTAAATTACGATTTTCTGTTTTTAATTAAATTTATACGTTCCTGTCTTGAAGCCAAATTATTTAATAAAAAAAAAACTTTAACTGGGAAAACTAAGTTTTCTATAATAGGAAACATTCGTTTAATGAGATTGCGTTTTAATTTAAAACTTTTCAGAATAAATTAAGATAGGATTTGAAACTCGTGTATGCTGGATTACGTTCCTTTCTTCATCTAAGATTTATAGTTACGAATATATAGAAATATCTCTATTATTAATGTAGCTCCAGATTCTACAACAGGTTAACAAAAACTTCCATAACTATGATGAAAACTAGACAGACCGCATTGTTCAAGTTTTCCGAGACACTTCCTCACGAATTACTTATGAAAAACGAAAAAAATTTTATATTATTATTGAATTATAGGATTAATAGTGAAATATTTTAGCATCCAATTTGTTTTAGAATTGGGAAGTGCTTAACACTGCAGTACTTACGGGTCGACAAGTATCACAAGCCATGAAAGTATTTATCGTTTCGCAAGCAGGAAAAGCAGCAGATGTCACGTTTCAAGCCTCTTGTCATTCGGAAGACGATAGCGTCTTAAAGGTATAATAGTAACTTAGTTGCCGATTTAAAATAACTAAACCAATTTAACTATTTTAAAGGTTTCCTCCTCGTGTAGTTCGGTTTATGTGGATGGGAGTGAGGCCAGAGGTTCAGTTAATGGTTCTGTTTTAGTAAAATATGGTACATATACTGGATTAGCCCGATTTACCGTTTGGATGCCAGAATTTCCTTTAGACCTCCATGTACCTGATACTAGATTATCACAACTGAAATCCTGGAGAGTTCCAGATTATCAACCCAGGTATTTTCATCGACTCTACTTGTACACCATGCTTATTGTAATTGTAATTTTTTGTAGCACTGTGAAAGCTCGGAGAAAGAAACGATCGTATGGTTCAAGCTTTAGAACGGTTTTAGGTGATGAAATGGGAAACAACGTGGAAAAACCAAATTGTCGGTTACGTTACCAACAAAGCTCAGTAGATGTTTATGCCCATTTTATGGCCAGTGATCATGATTCAGGGAGGACCACTTACCTAATAAATCGAAGAACGTGGTTACGAGTCACTGATTTAGTCCTTCCCTTATTGAGGGTTTCTGACCCCAGAATAGCGAGTTTACATGGTCGAGTTTTACAAGGCAGGAGTGTGGGACGAACCGAAGTTCAAGTAATTATCAAACATTTGTTAGTCTTTAAAGTGAGTTTTATGTGTTACAGGTTTTGTCGCCAATTACCGGCCGTGTAATCGGTGCTAAAGAAATTCGTGTGGGAAACGATAAAGTGGCTCTTACTCGTCTTTCCGTGCAAGTTGTTTCGGGATTACAGCTGAATATTTCGCCAGATGGGGCTATTGAAAACGGATATGTAGCCGAAACGAGCGTTACCCGAAAACTTACAGCGCAATATCAGGTAATACAAAGTAGACTGAGCACTAATATATTCTTAAAACTCTTTTATTTCAGGAAGGGCTGCTTGATATTGAGTTGGAATTTTCGGATGGAAGTAAAGCTCCATTACGCGACGTCGCTGATTCGGATTATCACCTCGTCGTTGAAAGTCTTGATCCGGAAGTAGTAGCATTCGCCCCTATGGTTGCTTCTCATCATCCTAGGGTAATAGCAGTCGGCGAGGGAAACGGTGATTTACTTCAAGTTACACTTTTATTACCCGAAGAATGTAGATCGGCTGCTCGTTCCAAATCGAAATCAGGACCTTTAGCTACAGCAGCTGCTTCCGTCGTTGTCGATTTTAGTACAAGTGATTTACCTCACAGGCCTGACATACTGCTAAATGATGGCGGCTCTTATAGTGGCTCCAAGACAAGAGATTTTCTCGATTTACAGGATATATTAAAAGGTATTTATTATCTTCTATACCGATAGTGAGACGTTTCTTCTAATAACGCCTTGGAAGATTGATTGAGGATTGAGGCTTCGTATTTTATCAGAATCTACAATTTCTAATCATTTATTCTTTAGGCGGAAAAGATGATGATCGTATTGAACCAAACGTCCAAGCAAGGCAATATCAAGGTGGAAAAGGATCTTCAAGACGTCACTCTTCTATGTTAATGACACCTTTAGAAATTAGTATGTACGTTCTTCTAGCAGCTTTTTGCTTTGCCATAGTAGTAAGTTATTACAATTACGTCAGCTTTATAAAATTACCTCATGTACTACTTTTTATAGGTATTTGTGGTGTCATGTGTAGTTTATGCTTCTAAATTTAAACCATCCGATGTGGGAATTGAAGGATTACGAGCTGCTCCAGTGAGCACAGGAAGTACTCCTTACCATAAAAAACCGAGAGAAACCACCACGAATGCTCATGACTGGGTTTGGCTAGGTATGAAAGAAAGTATGTGGTCGTTGTAGCTTTTATTGTTAACTTTATCTTCATCATAAAACATAAAATGGTATTAGCATGACAAACACTGAGTGCCAATAACCTAAACAACACCTTACTTATACGAATATTCTAAAAATAAAAATTTTATGATTAGTCTAACTAAACTAACGTTTTACAAATCGAAAAATTCACTTATTCATTCTGTCGACTGAATAAAACTGTAATAAATCATTCTTCCGCAAAATTTATGTTCTTACGTCAGTTGGGCTTTATGTAATTGATAACGATGATAGTTGTGAAACCTCCAACTAATTGATTGCCAAAACTCATAGAATATGTAAAATTTGTAGGTCGAGCAACATTAGAACCTTCTTCAAACAGAAATTCTGCAGTAGTTAATAATAATACAAATGAAATGAGAATTACAGCAAATCCCTTGAATTTAAATTATTGCGATCCTGACGATTGTGTTCCAACAAGCTTCAGTAATCCATCTCATATCGATCTCCCTAGCCGCTCTAATGAAAATAGAGTGATAGATACTAGTACTTATTGTAAGAGCAAAGCAGGTGGCAGAACCACCACAGTCAGTGTTGATGTTTCCAATATTGAAAGTCCTTCAAATGACGTCGAAGTCTGGTAAGAGTTTTCATATTATACTCATCATCAAAATAAGAAATTATAGATGTATTTAATTTTCGAAATATACAAGAAGCTATTTGTAAATATTTTTTTAAGGAATAAGCCAACTCCACCTCCACCTTTACCTCCTCATGGAATACCACCGAAGACTCAACCGGAAAGTGATGAAGAATATAGGCCTCCAGTTCCTCCTCATAGGAATATCGGTTCAACAAGTATAGTAATAGAATCGTCACCTCGGAAGCACTATCACCACCATCACAAAAGTAGCAAACCACCCACTAGAACTGAATCACCCAAATTTCTAAAAGAAACCATCAACCTGTTAGAAGAAAATAATATAGATTCCACTCATACAGTGTTTGAATTTGATGATGAACCAATTGAACCTCCTAGAAATAACACTCCTTCTGATGATGTAGTTTTAAGACCTAAAGTGGTTAATAACGACGACCTAATGGAGTTCGTCCAGTATCCAAAATCACCTAATAACGGAAACAGTAATTGTTTCTTGTGTTAGTTAATTCCACATTAAACGTTTTCATATTTTAGATCGTAATAGTGCTGAGGTTAAGCGAGCTACAATTGTGGGTAATCCAATGTGCAGTAACGATGAGGGTAATGTAGCAGAAGTTAATACCGACTTAGCTGGCTTAGATGGATTACAATTAGATATGGATTATGATCAAATTATGCACTATTTCGAAAATTTAAAGGTAAATTAATTCAAGAAAATATTAGGTTTGTTCCAACAGCTCGAAAAATACGATCATACGAAAAACACTGCATGTGCATAAAGGCGTTTTATGGTTGTTGGAACAAAGCTATTTTTTTTTTAAATAAATTGTGTTTTATTGAGGGTATTTTTTAGGAATCGAATGCCTGAGTAGAAGAGATCATTGCAACAATCCGAAATATTCTGCTGTCATTTAATAGACAATATCGATTAAACGCGTTGAATGGTAATAACAATTCAACCTCATCGAATTATCCTCAAGATGAAGAAAACATCAATAGACATTTTGACTATATTTTCGACCACTTTAGTGAGTCTTACGCTTGAGAAGTAACGGTTTGTCAATTAAAGATGGAGACAGCTTTCTGCCTTCTTAACAAATAATATTCCAGATTAATCTTATTGATTAGTAAGACTGAATGTTCAATAATTTAAATTGTACATAAACAGGTTAATTTATATAATCAGTACAGTAGATAATATAAATAATTTATATTATTTACTATTCGTGTATTAAAATTACATCAAGAACTTAAAAATACTGTACATACAGTAAAATTATTAATCTGTGGTATTGTGATTGTTAGGGTTGTTGTCACAAAGAATAATACTTATATGAAGAATGTTAAGGATTTTTGCAGTGATCGTAAGGAATGTAACAAAATAATCATCTAGTCATTACTGGTTTAGCTTTATTTGACTGAAAATCGAGCGACTTAATTTCGTTTTTATTTTAAGTTTAGCATTAAATATTTAGATGCACAAATATCGTTCCTGTAATAAAGTGTAACCTAATTTCTATTAGATACTTAAATGTGTATAGATATATGTTAGCCACGAGGAAGCTTTTTTAAATTTTAAAATCTATTATTTGTAAATATCGGATTTATGTATATATTTTATTTTTTATATTTTTATTTGTACAAAATATTAATTTCCTTGTAGGGCAATTGATCGTATTTTCAATGTAATTTAAGTAAATTGATGATAAGCTACTGAAACCAAGGTTTCATTATAGAATAAAAAAACTCAACCTAAAGCTTTACCAGTTCGTATACATTTAATGAATTAATAAGATAATAATTGATATAAAATAAAATAAAACAAAGCGAAATATTATTATAATATGTGTAAAATCGAATTTAATTTATACTGATAAATGCAGCCATAGATTAAGTCCAATTTGCACGAGCACAGCTGGTATGTTAAATGCAAAATATGACTTAAGTGGCTGCATACATATCACTTATTTCTTTACTTAAGTGTAGTGTACAGATTTGCTTGCGATTTAAAGTAAACTTGACTTAATATGCTTATTGTCAAATATTATATATTCTATATGTATAGATTTTCTAGTCCACATAATTCAAGTGACCATATTTAATTAATAACACTATATAAAGTATTATATTTATGCACCTAATTTTATCTCCAGCATACGGGTGTTTCTCCACCAAATTTAATTTATTTATAATTTTAGTTTTCAAATACCTAGTATTATTAAGTACGTTATCTTGTGCCATCACTATAAACTTTTTTATTGTACAAATAGTTTTATTAAACTCGTTTATATTTATTTATGTATATTCGTATCCAAATATATCTGTACTATATATAGAATTTTATGTAAGAGAGTATGAAATGGTTGTATATTAATTATGCTTGTAAGTGTACATATTTAATAGCAATTATATCTGTATATTGTTATTGGATTGGAATACAATTATGCTACAAATTTGGTAAAAAGTATAGAGCTCAAGAATGCATAAAATAATAAATGTGCTACTAAAAATGTCCTTTCTTTAAACCAAAAAACACCTCCAAAATAAACATCCTCCAAAAAAAACAACTTCATTTTTACATCGTCTTGGTTTCTGAAGAATTATTCCCTTAAAAATTGATCAAGATGTTTAGAAATGTGGTAGAAATAAGTAAATGACAGGTCTGACGAGTATGACAGGTCTCATGCAGCCTTATTCTTGGGCCGGGCGAGATCGTGTCGTCGACGAGATAAATGAAAAGGACAGAATGATTGTCGTCGACCACACGATCTCGACTGACCCAAGAATAAGCCTCTCTGAAGTTTCAGACCCCAAACTTCGAATTGCTTGATTTTCATTCAAATCATCTATTTCTCTAGATTTTTTGACCTTTCCAATATTTTGTATGTGGTTGAAAATTATCATACATTATAATGAATATACGATGCAAGCTCTACAACAGTTGTACGCGATCGGTTTCAACCAATTCCTTTAATTGATCATTATCAACCTCTAGTGGTCAACCACTAGGCTCATCATCTTCAAGACTATAATTTCCATTACAAACCTTTTGAACCAGCATAGTACAATGCGATCGTTAGTTAGCTAAAATTGGTATGAATGTTTGGAACACCATTATAAATAAATTCTGAAAAGTCCCCATCGATCTCGTACCTGGAAAAAAAATTATTCAAGATCAAAAGTCTTAAAAATGGGTTTTCCGCGTTTTTCAGCAAAACGGTACGTTTTGTCATAAAATTAGGTCGTACAAAAATTGTGGATCATATAATTGTCTATAAAAAATGACTTTATATTTTTTCTCCTAAGAGCCACCGTTTCTGAGATATAACGATTATAAAAGTTGTAATCTTCATAATATGCGTAAGTACGCCACGTATACACATCACTGAAGCTGTAATACAAGTAAAAATATTTTTCTATCGGTCAATGTAAGCCATAAATCGTTCAAATTGCCCTACTGGTTTAGTCAAAATTAATTATTTTCCGATTAATCAAAAATTTCATAACAATTTCTTCGTCCAAAAGTGAATTTTTCAAACTTTCAACGGATATTCGAAAATAACTTCTAAACGAATCAAGATATCAAAACGAATATTTTTTTGTGTGAAAGCCTACGCAAAAACCTTTAAGACAAGCCATTACTCGTTAAAATCGATAAAGGGGCAGGGGGGTAAAAAAAATATCAAAATTGCATTTTTTTTTAAGTTTTTTGCCCGATTAAAATATTGAGTTTTTTTTTGGAAATTGAAAAAAGACACACAGTAGTACTTAAAAATCTCATTCCAACGCATATTTTAGTTAGACAATAGGATGTGTCATTACTTTACAGCGATTATTTTGGTCGCTGGGGGTTGAAAAAACACAATTTTGATTTTAATAGGTCGGTGTGAGGTGAAATGAAAAGATAGAGATTTCAAAACTTCAAACCGACCTCGTATGATCAATCCTCTTACAGATCACGTGTAGCGATTTTTCATTTTTTATCTCGTTTTGGCCCCATTTCCTCTACCACTTTTCTGATTTTTAGCGATATTTTTCCCTGCTTTTGGAAAAAAAATCCCGACGCCGCTAAACGCTCCGGATAAGACCGATAATTTTTCTGAGTATTAACGGTACTTTAAGCCACAATTTAAGTAAAGTTTAGTTAAAATCGGTCCAGTAGTTTGGTAGGTACGATTTTTTAAAAATGTCAAAAATTGTACCCCAATTTTCAAACGTCAAACAAAAATTTCGAAAAAGTGCTCCGCTATGGGTACGTAAGTCTGTTTCCTCTTTACGAAAATGTCATTCACGATTTTTCTCTCTGGCTACAGTCAAAAGCTAAGCAATATTACCTTTTTGTTTTTTTCTCTAAAAAAACGCGACATTTTGACGTTTTCAAAAAAAATTCGCCCTCGCCTCAGAATTAACCTAGGAGGGTCGGAAATTTTTTATATAATTAATGAGGATGTGGGAAAAAAGGGGGCCCGATTTGGTCGTTTCGATTCCGAACCCGGCGGAGCTACGATTTTTCAAAATCGGCGCGGAGGACGCTCGAAAAAAACCGCGAAAAAATTCACTTTTTCGGGAGCGCTTTTGAAAGCTTTCCCGTCGCTTAAAAAATATCTATTAAAATCGGATTATAAGACAAACATTCTGCTTTAATTCGAGACCAGGTTTTTGAAATTTGGTTAAAAAGTGTATCCGTTATCGTGAATATTAGACGATTATGAATAAGACGAATAATGTGCATATTATGAAGATTACAACTGTTATAATCGTTATAACTCAAAAACGGTAGCTCTTAAGAAAAAAAGTATTTAGACATTTTTTATAGATAATTATATGATCTACAAATTTTGTATAACCTAATTTTATGATAAAAATTACCGTTTAGCTGAAAAACGCGAAAACCCCATTATTAAGACTTTTAATCTTGAATAAATTTTTTTCAAAATGACGATTAATTCCTATATAAGATCCCAACATAGCAGGAATGTTAATTGGTCCTAATCAAAATTTCTAAAGTCCAAAATTTTGCCAAAAATATGCGATTTTTTTCCAAAACAACTATTGAACCGATTTTAACGAAATATTTTTTAAAATGCGCCTATGCACGATATTTACTTTTGGTAAAAATTTGAAATCGCTAATTTTTATAGTTTTTGAGAAAAAAACGATTCCCATGAAAAATTTCAAGGTTTAAAATTTTTTACTCATTTACCAGAATGCCATTTTTTATATAAAAATTCATAACTTTTAAACAAAAAGTCGTAAACTTGAATTTTTTCAAAATTTGTTACTTTAAATATTTATTTAAAAATGTCGCTCTGGATGGGACTTCATAATACCGATAAGAATCAACTTAAACAAGTAGAGCGAATTAATTAAACAAAAATAATCATTTTATTTACTTAATTAATTAAAAATAATTTACAACAATTATAATTGATCACAATCTAAAATAAATAAATACATAAAAAGCTCACTTATATAAAATTATTAGAAATTACCAAATTGTATTATTATAGAATAAAATGAATAATCCAAAATATACCTTTTTCATAAAGTGGTGCTTATATTTTGGAATTGTTTCTCAGTATAATGTAGTGAAGAATGAATTTTCACGAACAATTTGGCCTTTAATTAATGGATTCACTACAGTAATTTCATTAACAATATTTCTAATTTGTGTTTCTTCTGATTATAATTATTTTTATGTGGGATTTATGATGGTTTCTTATATTGCAAATATGCTAATACAGTTTTCAATGCAAACTTTAAATTTTGAGAAAACTGAAAAAATCTTCGAGAAATTTGATAAAATTGATGATTATCTTTATAATGGTTTTAACGTTGTACCGGAAAAGTATACAAGTTTTCTTTACAAATTGGTTTTTATATCTGGATTAGTGATTAGTATTGTTTAATACAATTTATGTAGTTATACACATGATTAAAGTTGAATTCGTTATTTTAGACATATTATACTTTATAGATGTGGTTAATTTTTGTACAGGTCAGTTGCAAATATATTATATGCTTTTAATCAACTTATTTGCATGTACAATAATTGATTTAACTATCAATAGATGCAGATTGGTTAATAAAGTATTATCTAGAATTTATGAATTTATCAAAGATTTCCAGATTAATAAAATCACGACACGATTGAAACTCAAAAAAGAAGAAGACTTAATAGCTAGTATCTTTATTACAGGCACATGCAAAATAATACCCCTACATATGGGGTACCAAAATAATCGTTATAAAATCCTCTTTTTAAAAAGTCGAATGACCCGGCATCATTGCATTTAAAAAAAGTGAGATATTTGATAAAATCTTCATTAACTAAGTTTAAAAATTAATAGTTCAA
Organism: Stenus bimaculatus; assembly: GCA_963971135.1. Classification (NCBI taxonomy): domain Eukaryota; kingdom Metazoa; phylum Arthropoda; class Insecta; order Coleoptera; family Staphylinidae; genus Stenus; species Stenus bimaculatus. The sequence goes on from OZ020183.1 coordinate 1,743,014, forward strand.
AAACCACTTAAATTTTTTTTCAAATTACAATTTTATTTAGGTATTTGAATTATTTAGAATTAGTTTTGGTACTTTTCACCGACTTCGAAAACCTTATTTTTTTTTTGAAAAAAAATTTTTTTACAAAAAAAATAAAAACTAATATCTCAAAAATACTTCTTTTTTAAAAGTATTGTAAGCCATGAATAAAAATATGGGATGTTACATTTAAAAAAACAAAGTTCATGGTGTTTCCGGTGAAACCGGAAGTGATTTCGAAAATAAAAAATGCACATAAAATTTGTTTTTTTGAACCATAGAACATAGCCAAATTTCAAATTTTTCTATTCATAAATAAAAAAGTTATAGAGGTGACCCGATTTTCATTTCCACCCGGTATACTACAGATTTTTTGGAATTCTTTTATAATGGTGAGTTAATTATATTTAGTTAATCGATTTTGAAAATATTCTTGTATTAGAGTGAAGTTATAGTAATGACTACAAAATGTGAGAAGGCAACCCAAGAAGCTAAAGCAACCATGACAGCTTCCCATAAAGCTATGCAACACTATACACATGTGCAGGAAATCAAAAATGAATTTTTTTTCTTATGTCAACAAGCTACTAATAGACAACCAATTTTTAGTGCCGCAGGATTTTTTAATATTGATTATTCTTTATTATTTAATTTATGTAATTTATGTAATTTAGCTATAACGTATGTTATTGCAATATTACAATACTATTTATAAAAGTCAAAAATAGAGTAGAAAGACATTTATTCATCACTACATTAACAAAAATAACTATTCAAAAATATCTTAAATTTTTTGTCTATGTGTACTTCTTCTATGGTAATAACCGGTATTTAGACACTGCCGCTTTTAGGTTATATTATTATTATTGTTTGGTTAGTTTACTAAAAATGGAAGAATTAGGAAGTTGTGAACTTGGTACGCAAGAATATTGGGATAATCGGTATAAAGAAGAAATAGAGAATTATAAAAACAATGGAGATGTTGGTGAAATTTGGTTTGGTGAAGATATCGTGGATCGAATTATTAGATGGTTAAATAAAAACAACGTGGATAAAAATAAATCAATTCTTGATTTGGGTTGTGGAAATGGTATGCTGTTAATTGAATTTTTCCGAGATGGATTTAGAAACTTGAAAGGAGTTGATTATTCTGAGGATGCTATTAATTTAGCAAAAACAATAGCAAGTGAAGAAAACATTGATATATCATATGAAGTTAATGATATACTCGTAAAAACTGAACTCAGTGCAGATATTATACTGGATAAAGGAACCTACGATGCCATCAGCTTAAGTGAAAATTCTAAAAATAATCGTAATTTATACATTGATAATGTTTATACTTATTTAAAAGATGATGGTTTTTTAATTATCACCTCTTGTAATTGGACCGAAAATGAATTATCAGATCAATTTAAAGCTAAATTTTTATTACATGAAATTATTCCCACTCCTCAATTTAAATTTGGAGGAAAAGTCGGAAATGTTGTTAGTTCAGTTGTATTTAAAAAAAAATAAATAAATAAAATTTTTACAAAACTTGTGGTTTTTATTTTTTCACAATCAACACTAAAATAGAGTAATTGTATAAAATTTAAAAATTTTGATCAACTAGAAACACCTTGGTAGCTACAATTAATTGCCCATAAAAAAGTTATTAAGATCATTTGATGAGGAATTTAGTAAGCTTTCCAACGGTATATCACACAATACTGGCCTTATCTGGATAATTGTTTAATTGAACTTTCAAAGAAACTCAACGCGAAAAGTAATTAACGCATTATACACTCTAAATTTTGATAGAATCATAGGAGGAAAAAATTAAATCACTTTTAGAATCTGTATTTAATTTTGAAAATTTTCATGTTTTAAATTCCGTGGACCTCCCTGACACTTTGAAAAAAATTCGCGAAAATGGTCGATTTTTATCGCTTTTTTCGGATTTTCGGCGGCGTTAACTTTGAAAAATCGCAAATCCGTCGGATTCTAAAGGGAAGCGACGAAATTTGGCCCCTTTTATTCTAAGATCCTGGGGATTACCGTGACCAATTTTTAAGCCTCCCGGCGCAAAGATGTGACGTCACGGCCCCGAGATGCAAACTGTAAAATTCTACCGTTTTTTCGGACGGAAAAAGTACCAAAAATTTTTGGCTTCGATCTTCGATTAGAAGTTCGGCAGGAGGAAAAAAATCGTTGCTACATTCCTCATCTAAATTCCACGTTTTACCTTAAAACAGGATTTTTTTTTAATGCGTTTACTCTTTATGTCGTTTTGGTGCCCCCATATTGACGCTTAATTTTTCGCGCTATTTTGACGCGGACTTTGAAAATTCATAACTTTTCATCGGAACAACCTGTAATGCTCGAATATTTTTTATTTTACTTATTTGGTATTTACTTATGAGAGAAAAAATAGGCACCTTGAAATTTTTACCCTGAACCTTGGAAAAAAATCGAACGTAAATTGTTAAAAAAATCGAGTAAAACGCGGTCCAACCTGGGTTCATCTGGCTCCCGCAGTTTTCAAAATTTTTTCAATTTTCTTTCGCAACTTTAAAGAGAAATATCTGTTACAATGTATAAGCTACTTAATTTTTTTATATTTGGTAGGGTTGGGAAATTAAGTACAAATAAACTCGAAATTTTTATTTTAGGGGTGACTGGCTACCGCCGGGTCACTTTTTAACGGATTTTAAATTTTAAAATCACTTTAGAACCTATTCTTTAAACCGAAAGCTCTCATGTAGAGGGTATTTTAAATTTCGAAAAAATAACGAAAAAAAAATTTTTTTTATATCACATTTTTAAAAGTCGTATTTAAAGGGTCAAATTCACCCTTCAAATTACATTTCAACCCTACTTTAGGCAGTTTCCCTAAAAGTTCTTTAAGTCCACTTTACGTCAAAAAAAGAATCACTTCGCTATCTCTTTCCGTTTTCGAGTTATCACCGAAAACGTAGCTAAAATAAGCAAAATCTCCGTTTGGAGCCAAAATTTCGGTCTGAAATTTTTCACTTTTCACAAAATAATTAATATCTTCGAAACTATTAGCACCACCCAGACGTTTAATAGCTTAAAATTTGCACAGACACCTCCTCCACCAAATTTCGTAAAAGTTTTAATTTTCGGTTTAAATTTGCGCCGTTCAGAACCGAATTTGTACCAAAATTTTGCCAAAACTTTGCGAATTTTTTCTAAAAAAACTATTTAACCGATTTTAACCAAATATTTTTTAAAACGCGTCTATGTACGGTGTTTACTTTTGGTAAAAATTTGAAACCGGTAACTTTTATAGTTTTCGTGAAAAAAATTAAAAATTTCAAGCTTTAAAAATATCTCAAAAATTTTTTTTTTCGATTTTTTTCAAAATCGACCCTGCAAATGAAAAATTATAAAAAATGTATGAAATGTAGTTCACCAGCCCTCTACACCCCCCCCCCCCCAAAAAAAATGTTACTCCCCAAAAACTCAAAAAAATCAAAATTTTTTTAGGTAATTAAATTTAAAAAAATTTAATATGTTAATATCAGCAAGTTTTAGAAATTTATCTGTAGAAATTTTTGTTTCGTAATTTTAGTCATTTAGCAAAATATTAATTTTTCAAAATACACCTTTACGAAAATGCCATATTTTTTATAAAAATTCATAACTTTTGAACAAAACATCATAGAGACTTGAATTTTTTTTTAATTTTTTTTTTCTACTTTTTTTATACTTTAAATATAAATTATTAACTTTGAAATTTTTAATTTGAAACCAAACACTCTTGTTGAACCTAAAAAGTAAACCCAAATATTTTTTGTGATTAACCTATTGGAGCTTTTGGTCTAATCTAACTTATTGAGCTGGGAAGCTAAATAATTTAATAGAAACAGCTGGACTCCATTTCCAAGCATGATGAAGCTCTACTAAGGTGAAAATTTGTTCTTTATCTTATTAAAATGTGTAAGAAAAAGATGCAGTGTTCACTTTTACCAGTTTAAGACTGAAGTTTATGCTAAGCTTCTAATTACAACCCCTTTCAACATAAATTTAAATTTTTAGGGAGCTTTTTAGTAGACCTTTCCTTATTTCCTTTTGTCCAAAAAATAAACGAAAATCATGCTCACTAACAAATATTAAATTATTTGTTTGTTTAACGTCAGATAAATCACGTACATAACTATATTTGCGGATAGTATCAAAACATAGGCGTTTATAAACGTGATCAATTATATTATTTAATTATTTATTGAATTTTACTGGAATATTTACGATTATTATTTAATAAAATTAAGTGATATATCGTGTGGAAAAAAATAATGTATTATCAGACAATTATTATTAATATCAAGATAATTATGGAAAATACGTTTTAGTAGTTCATTGAACACCTGAAATAAACCCATACATGAATTTATAACTTTAAACTTGATTTACATAAATCTAATTTTGAACGCCACTTCTGCACGTTTATTTATGATAAATAAATTCGAAACTAAAGGGTTGTTGTTGGTCGATATTGAAAACATAGCCTCCTTTGTTGTGGGTTTTAATAGAAGCAACCACTTTATTTTAGTTTAAAAACAACTTAAACTTAAATTACCTTAAATTAACCCTTTGTAAAAATTTATAAACCTAAATTTAGTTTTATGCTAAATCTATAATATCAAAATTTCTAGAATGAAAAATAAAAATAACCAAGAATTAAAAAAGAGACTTTTTTTGCTTTAATAAATGGGTTTTATGAAAATAAATTTAAAACTCATTTAGCTGCTTGAGTCTCGTTATTTTCATCAAGGATGTCGTAACAATTTGAACTGTCACTACCAAAGCTTAATTTTTCACTAATTTGAACGTATTTTTCATTATTGGGCTTTGTCTTGGGCTTTTATTAATCATTGTTACATTTTAAAATATGAAGACCCCTGATAGCGTTGTTTAAACGAAAATAAGAAATTTTCTCTTTTTTTTACTATGATGTTAGATGATTTTGGCTTTGATCACACCAAATGCTCAATTTTTATGTAGACTTAAAACAAATTTTTTGAGTATTAAAATTATAATCCCCAATAGTATTAGTGTACAAACACAAATAAAGCAGGTTACCCGCTTTTAGATTACCGGCGCCGATTACACGCGCATGCCCGAGTCAGTCCACGCAATGTTATGGACATACAAAAAGCCTGTAAGAGTAAAAACACAAGGTAGGTATGTGCATAGCGGACTGACTCAGTCATGCGCGTGTATTCTGAATAAAGTTTATGCATCCTAATCATTAAAAGCATAAAAATCCATCACGTTTTTTTAAATCTTACGTTTATTTAAAATTGCAAAAACTAACTAAAAATATCTATACTTCATTTTTTTACTGGGAGGGGTAAAAAAATACCCAAAAAGGTTTTGGCAGGAGAAAGTCTATTTTTGGATGCATAGTTGCGGTATCAATCTTATTTGAATTCACTGTACCTACAAAGTGATTCAAAATTTTAATTTATAACAAAAATTAAAGAATCCATCTTTTAAAATTTAGAATCTACATAGTTTTTTGAATCCAACAATTTCACATAAGTGACTTTTTTTTAAAATTATGTATGATTTTTATGAAACAATAAACAGGTACTACGATATCAATATTAGTAATGTATATTTTTTGTAATATATTTTAGTCTTAAAAATGTATCGTTGAATTCAGAAAATTATGTACATTTGATTATAAAATATACGACAAAGTATGCAGGACTTTTTCCGCAACATGTACAATTATTTTGAGTAGTATCATGAAACATTTTTTTTAAATGGTACGAGTATAACAATACTTCATATTTCAAAAAAACCTAGTTTAATTCGCTCAATCACCACAAAAAATCATAGCAAAGATATTTAGGAACACCCTGTATAATTGTAATACAAGGAAGCTATACAACTAATTAAATTTCTTAGTAAATTTTGGAATATGAAGTTTTTGAGTTTATTAGTTCCATGTCGAAACAAAGATTAAACCACGTTTTTAAGTTTACGTTGCACAATTTTTGCTGATTTTGAAATTAGGGAACGTTTTTTGCCGATTGTTGAGTTTTCCGATTTTTGATGAGTTTAAGGTTAGAGCCCGAATTTTATTGATTTTGAGAATAGATTCGATTTTTGGTGATTTCAAAGTTAAGAAACTTTTTTTGCCGATTGCTGGGTAATCCAATTTTTCCAAAGTTTGAGATAAGACCCATTTTTTGTTGATTTTGAGATTTTTGCTGATTTTTTTGGGTTAGGGTATTTTTCCCGAGAGGCCGGTGTGTTTGTAATAAAATTTTGTATTTGGTTTTTTAATTTTTTTAATGTTGTACTTACAAGTAAAAGAAAAATTTGGCGACACTTGTCGATTGTCGACCCAGTATAGGCCTATTTTTGCTGTAGCGACAGCACTATAAAATAAATCGTGAATGCGAATATACAGGGTGTCCCAAAATTCGACCGATAACGATTAAGTGGAGATAGTAGATCTAAAAATAAGTTGATATGACCCTATTTACCTATATATAAAAATTAACCCCTGGGCAGTTATAAGCCTCCAAAGTTGATTTTTTAAAATATAATTTTTTTTATTGCAGCCAAAGCAGTAAAGATTTTTGAACGTGATTTTGAATACTGGATGATTAATTAATAAAACTTTGACTTATCCTCGATTTTTTTAAATAGTGTTGGATGGAAAAAGAAAGCAGAAAACAGTCAAAAACTTTTAAGGTATTTAAAAATTACATTTAAAACTTATTTGCTTTTGCGGAAAAATTCAAGTGTAAGATTTTTTTCTCCTTAAGAATATTGCGTAGGTTGTTGGGACTTGGGACACCCTGTATATATTCTATATTTTATATTAAACATACATACAGGGTCCTCCAAAAAAATGGAAACAACTAAATATTTTTTTAGGCATATTGAATTAAAAAAAATAGTTTAAACAAAAGTTTTTTCAATTTAAAAAAGCTACCATTTAAACATATTTTTAATACCGGGTGGAAACGAAACACGGAACACATCTATAACTTCTTTATTTATGAAAATAAAAATTTGAAATTTGACTATGTTGTATGGTTCAAGAAACCACATTTTAGGCACTAAAAATTTTTTCAACATCACTTTATTTTTTAAATTTTGAAAAATTCCGAGTACTAAAAATATAAAAAAACTGGCTCAAGTAAATTGATTACACCCTACATATGGGATACCAATATAATCGTATTAAAATCTTCTTTTTGAAAAACCAAGTGACCCGGCATTTTTCTATTAAAAAAAGAGTTATTTGTAAAAACGTTACTCAAAAAAGTTCATAAATTAATAACTCAAAAATTGCTTAAATAATTTAAAAAAATACAATTTTGCTTAGGTATTTGTAAACAAACTTGAAGATTGATATTATTTGTATTATTTGGAATGAGTTTTGGTAGTTTCTATCAACTTCGGATAAAGAAAAAATTTTTTTTCTTTTTCAAAATTTCAAAATAAGTTAAAAAATTTATCACAAAATGCGCTTTTTACAAAAATAAATTCATATTTTTAACAAAAAAAAATGGGTGTTACATTTAAAAAAATAAAGTTGATGTCACTTCAGGTAAAACCAGAAGTCATATTGAAAAAATTTTTAGTGCCTATAATGTGTTTTCTTGAATCATACCTCGAATCATCCAACATAGTCAAATTTCAAATTTTTATTTTTATAAATAAAGAAGTTACAAAGGTGACCCGTGTTTCGTTTCCACCCGGTATACAGGGTGTTCGTTTTACTAGTGATACGGCATCTAACTTTTGTTTTTTAAATGCAACAACCTGTATATTTTTATATTTTTATTCTTTAATGTTAAGATCTGCAATAAAGATTAGTTATTATTAACTTTTTATAAATATTAAAGAGTTCTAACAAAAGCCAATCTTCTTTTTTTAATTTAAGTAAAATAAATTTAAAATTAATTCATTTATACTTTTGTTTAAAAATTCAATAAACTAACCTAACCTATTTTTTTTTAATTAAAAACAAAGTTTAAACAAAAGTATACTTAAAAGTGAATTAATTTTAAATTTATGTTACTTAAACTTAAAAAAAAGGATATAATAACTTATCTTTATTGCCGAACTTAACATTAAAGAATTGCTTGTAACTCAAGAACAACGACTTTTATAAAAAAATGATTTCTACAAAAGTTTAGTCAAATTAAATGTAGAATCCAAAAATATAAAAATATACAGGGTGTTGCATTTAAAAAACGAAAGTTAGGTGTCGTATCACTAATAAAACGAACACCCTGTATATTAAAAATATGTTTAAATGGTAGCTTGTTTAAATTGAATAAATTTTTGTTTAAATTTTTTTTTAAATTCAATATGGTTCAGAAAAAATTTTCAACAACCAATGTACACCCCCCTCCAAAATTGGAGGCCGGTGGTAAAAATTTTTCCCGGGCCGATAAAAGGTGTCAGTCTTTACCGATTGTTAGATTTTTGGTGATTTGGAAGTTAGGAAACGTTTTTTGCCGATTGTTGGATTTTTTTGTCAGAGTTTGAGGTTAAAACCTGATTTTTGATAATTTAAAGGTAAGACCTCAATTTTTGCTGATTTTCAGGTAAGGTTCAAGCACGATTTTAAGTTAAGATTGTACGATTTTTGCTGATTTTGAGGTAATAATTTATGTTTACGTACCTTTTTATATACAGGATGATTCGTTATTTTTAATTAAAAAAATTAAACTGTAATAATTTTATATTTTATTGGTGAAATTGTAACATTTTTTGATCAAACCAATAATTAAAAATTTGGAGTAAATTATACAGAATTTTTTGCACATCCTGTATACAGGGTGATCAATTGAACCTGGTAATATCTTCAAAATAATTAAATAGTCATAGCTATTTTTCAACCGGGAATTCTTTCGTAGCTAATATGTTTTAAAAACTTTGCACTTTTATTTATATTTTATAGTTTTCTTCCATCATTCTATTATTGCTGGTATAATTGCAATTAATGCCATGAACATCATGTATCTTTGAACATTCCTTCGTACAAAATAACTTGGATAAAACAACGATTTGCGTCATCAACACTGACTTAAGTTTAACAGTGAAAAGATTTATAGATTAAAATACTTTTAGATTCAAGATTCAATGATGTTTTTCCTTCTTACCCCAATAATTATCAGCCTGGCCATTTCGCAAATATGAAGCTGAGCAAAGGTCAAGTAAAACAAGATTTGGGTGCATGCGCGTAGATTTGTTGTAGAAATTGTAGATGGGAGGAAAACAGCGTCGCTCGGTTCTTCTACCTTTTACACGCGAGCGTCGCCGTCGTTTTAGTTTCCACATTTCCACATTTCCACAACCACTTCCAACTAAGGGCGCATGAAAACCGCGCGTAACGCGAAAATTTGTTAATGTGCTTCATATTTGCACCACGCCAGATTTTAAATCTGAACAAAGAAAATTACAACAGGTAAGTTAAACAGTTTTAAATTTCAAATCACAAATTTCCGTTGAATATTAAAAAAAAATGTTTTATTAAAAAAAAATATATAAATTTAAACAGAACATAAATTATTTTTATTTATAGCACTTGGCTTTTTTAAAAATATTTATATGATTCTATAATTACGTGGAGGAGTTCTCATAACACCTAATAAATTACAATTATTTTTAATTATAGGTGATAATTAAAGAAATACTTGAAAGTTCATAAATAATCTCTAAAAGGCAAACAAAAATAATTCAGCTAATTATAAAAATATAAATAAACTAAATTTATAACAAGTTCACCTTTATAATTGTTTTAATAAAAGCAACAATTACACATTAATTAACCACTCTGTATATAAATTATTTTATTTTGTTGATATGTTTTTATCTCGGTCAATTTCGCAAATTTATTACATCAATAAAATTGTAAATAAACACAAAAATATTTATGTATGTGGTTGGGGCTATAACAGATTTATATAGCAGGTGTTACATGAAAACTGTATTTAAGGTGGCATATTGGGACATTATAAGAATTATTGGGCCATAAATATAAAATTATTTCGAATTTGTTTTTTTTTAATGATTTAATTAACGTTTATTTTACTTAAAAAAAAATGACACCACAAGAATTCGTAAAAATATATATTTTTTTTTGAATTAATGGAGAAATATTGTCGCTTAAAAAATATTTTATTTTTAAATTATAACGAGTTGATTACGAATTTTTGTTCGAATTAAATTGAAATTCTTGGAAACTATATTTATACTAACATGGAAACGAAATAAATTCCAGTTAAATCAAATATGTACATCGACCTTTGAATTAAAAAAAAAATTAAAAACAAATTGTTACAAATGATTAAATTATTCTTAATATATCTTTTAAATTAAAAATGTTTATTAATAATTCAATGAACCAAAACGAGATTATATTTATTATTTTTCCAACATTCAGCAGGAAATTATCGAAATCCTTTCTTTCATGAATTAGTTTTTATAGGTACAATAATAAATTTGAGCATTTTTAAATAATTATAAAAATCACAAAAATTTGATTTTTAATGATATTTTTATTGAACGCCCTGTATAAATTCTATATTATTATTTATGCACCATCCAATAATTTAATAATATGGGAAATAAATAAAAACCAAAATTTTATCTTTTTGGAAAAGGCTTTAAATAAGTTTTGTGCCAAAAAAAGAATTATTTTGTGATCACTTTTGGTTTGTCGATTCCGAAGAAAAATATGTTAAATCTCACTTTTGTATCAAATTTAATTTAAAAATTTTAACTGTTTCAGAAGAAAGTTAATTTCTCAAAAATTATACAGGGTACAAAAATGGTTAGAGGAGCTTAAAATTTAAGGAATCAATTGCTTTTTTCCGAATATTCTAATAAAAAGTTTGAAAATCTTTAAATAAATTGTCCAGGGCTGAAGTTGTGCCCAAATTTTTGAATCCACTCTTGGAATCTAAACAGTCCATCTACTTACATTGTTTTTTGAATTTCAAAAAAAAATAACGAAAAAATATTTTTTTAAGATCGCAGTTTCGTTTTTGAGTTATCATCGAAAATGTAGCTAAAATAAGCAAAATCTCCGTTTGGAGCCAAAATTTCAACTTGAAATTTTTCACGTTTTACAAAATAATTAATATCTTCGAAACTATTAGCAGCATCCAGACGATTAATAGCGCAAAATTTCCACCGTCACCGTTCCCAGCAAATTCCATGAAAATTTTAATTTTCGGTTTGTATTTGCGCCGTCCAGAACCGTATTTGTACCAAAATTTTGCCAAATTTTGCAATTTTTTTCCAAAAAAACTATTTAACCGATTTTAACCAAACATTTTTCAGAATGTGTCTATCTACAGTGTTTACATTTGATAAAAATTTGAAATCGCTAGGTATTATAGTTTTCGAGAAAAACAATAAAAACTGATCCCCATGAAAAATTTCAAGCCCTAAAAATATCTTACAAATTTTTTTTTGAATTATTAGTAAATAATAATTAGTAGAAAATGGATGAAACATATGGCGTCAGTTGCAATTTACACCCCCAAAAAAATTTTACACCCCAAAAATTATAATTTTTTAGGTAATATACCTTCATAAATTTTGAACGAAATCGTTAACATTATATTTTTTTCAATTTTTGTTATTTCTTTAAACTACAACTTTAAATTATTAACTTTCAAATTTTTAAATTTGATGTTTATAACTTTTGTAGTTTTCAAGAAAATTATTAAAATCTAAAACATGCTAAATATTTAAATAACTAAATTAAAAAAAAAACTTAAAATTCACAATTAATTAAATTAAAGCTTTATACGTTTTTGGAAAGGGCTTTAGATGAATTTTGAGTTTTTTTTATCACTTTTCGTTTCTAGGTTCTGGACAAAAATGAGTAAAATCCCACTTTTAAGTCAAATTTGGTCCAGAAATTTTAGATTTTTCAGAAAGAAGTTGGTTGCTCAAAAATTGCACGGGGTACAGAAACGTTTAATTGCTCAAAATTTAAGGAATGAATTATATTTTCTGAACATTCTAATTAAATGTTTGAATATCTTCATTTAGATAAGTTTTCAGCCAAAAAGAATCATTTTTTTTTGAGTTCTGGACAAAATAGCGCAAAATCCCAATTTTGAGTAATTTTTCATCAAACACCATAATTTATGAAATATTAATTATAGTAATTTTAGTAAGTAATTTTTCGTCTTGTCATTAAAAAGTACTGATATATACCGAGTGGAAATGAAAACCGGGTCACTTCTATAACTTTTTTATTTATAAATAGAAAAATTTGAAATTTGGCTATGTTCTATGGTTCAAAAAAACAAATTTTATGTGCATTTTTTATTTTCGAAATCACTTCCGGTTTCACCGGAAACACCATGAACTTTGTTTTTTTAAACGTAACATCCCATATTTTTATTCATGGCTTAAAATACTTTTAAAAAAGAAGTATTTTTGTGATATTAGTTTTTATTTTTTTTGTAAAAAAAATTTAAAAAAAAAAAAAAAAAGGTTTTCGAAGTCGGTGAAAAGTACCAAAACTAATTCTAAATAATTCAAATACCTAAATAAAATTGTAATTTGAAAAAAAATTTAAGTGGTTTTTGAACTATTAATTTTTAAACTGAGTTAATGAAGATTTTATCAAATATCTCACTTTTTTTAAATGCAATGATGCCGGGTCATTCGACTTTTTAAAAAGAGGATTTTACAACGATTATTTTGGTACCCCATACCCTGGAAAACGCTAAATGAACTAGTAAAATTATTTATTTCATAAGTTGGCAAATAATAGCTATTAAGTATCTTTATTACAGGCTCATGCAAAATAATACCCCTACATATGAGGTACTTATGGTAATTGCTTATAAAATCATGGATTTTCTCAAGTTTTCATTAGAATTTCCCAACAAAAATTTACCAATTATAAAATAGTGGGATCATGAATTCATGTACAAAATCTTTGTAAAAATATTAGCAACGATATAAAAGTTATTAACAAGTTTCTAGCTCAAATCGTAAAATTCATACCTAAAATATTGATCTTCTTCAAAAAAAAAATACAAATTTCAAAGAGTCCATTAAAATTTTCCAGTAAAACGTGTTTCATTATTTTACTATAGTATGTTAAATCAATTGGACAAAATTTTGTTAAAATATTTACAACAATAAAAAAGTTATTAACAACATTGTAACTCGAGTATCAAAATTAAAATCATTTTAAAATACGAAATAATTTAGAAAATCATGAATTTTTCCAAGTTTCCATTGGAATTTTCCTACAAAAATTTTACCGTTGTTAAATAGTAGTAACATTGATGAAATTGTAAAACTTTTTATAAATATTAATAAGAATAAAAAAGTTATATATAATTTTATAACTTGAGTCGTTAATAAATAAGAAATATCTCACAAAATCAACGGTTTTTCAGGTTTCTTTTAGAATTTTTTGGACGAAAAATTTAATACTGGTAAATTGGAGTATCATAAACAAATATACAAAAAATTTGTAAAAATATTTATAAAAATTAAAAACTTATTAACTATTTTGTGACTCAAATTCCAAAATATTGATTCAATTCCTAAAGCTATTGGTCCTTTATGTTAAAAAAATGACTAAAATATGAAATTAGTATCCATTAGAATTTTATAAAAAAATTTAACCATTAAAGTAAGAAGACGTAACAACCAAAGTTTTAGATTGTTTAAAAATAATAATTATTGTATGTAAACATGAAATAATCAGAATTGAAATTTTGTTTTTGTTCCTGTAAAATGTTGTAATTCGCTCATACACCTCTTTTTCATGAAAGCAACAATATCAAGAATATTAAAATGAATTTTTCAAAAAAAAGTTGAAGAAAATAATCTTTAAAAAATCGTTAAATTTCCACCATTTGTACATAAATAGGTCATGATGAATATTTAAAATATTTGGTGAAAATTAAACACAAAAATTTTAAAATTTTGATGTACATTATTCGAAATACATAAAGTACGATGTTAAATCAATAAAAAATAGCTGCTTTACCCCATAAATCTTAACGAAATTATTAATTCAAATTTTTGTTTTAAAATGCATACCAAAAATTTGCGTTGCAACAATTCCAAATTATCCAATCACCACCACGTTTTCAGGAAAATCGCTCAATCCATTCCGCAGTATTTTCTTGATTACCAGGTAAAATCATACATAATTAGAAAATTATGTGTTAATTTCCACACCACCCAGGAGGTATAACACTCAGTGCGCTTTTTTTAAAGTGGTTTCCCCATTAGGCCTAATCCACTATTGATTTTTTTTAAATTAAAAGGTACTTACTTTAAATTTGGATTTTGGTTACTCCTTTTTTTGTCTTGATTTCACTTCACTAAATCACTTATTTCACTATTATCACTACACTTTTTAAACCGCATTTTGTACCGAAAGGCACATATTTGCTGTAAAAAAAATTACAGCCCGCAATTTTTGAGAAAAAAAAATTTATAAATACCTTTAGCACCAACCCTCCAAACCAACTGAGGAATTGATGATTTCATGGACACATTTCTTTAAATTTGGATTTTGGTTGTTCCTTTTCTTATCTGGATTTCACTTCACTAAATCACTTATTTCACTATTATCACTACACTTTTTAAACCGCATTTTTTACCGCAAGGCGCATATTTGTTGTAAAAAAATTACAACCCGCAATTTTTGAGAAAAAAAATTTATAAATACCTTTAGCAGCAACCCTCCAAACCAACTGATGAATTGATGATTTCGTGGGCACATTTTTTTAAAACCTAAGGGGCACCTTTTTTATTTGCACTTTAAATTACCACAAATTGCACTGTAATTTCACATGTAATCGGATTTTCGAATTTGCACTCCCGTAAACCGCACTTTTACCGAATACCGGATTTCGCGATTTAACCGAAATAAAACGTCCAGAATTTTTGGAAAAATTTTACACTCGCACACACTTTGCTGTGGATTCTTCCAAATTTTCAGCTCACTTATACATAATTTTAAGCACTATTATTTTAAACGAAAGCAAAGAAAAAAATTAATTAATTTAGGATGAAATTACGATCGATTAAAATTACTTCGACTGAACTGGACGAATTCTAGCCGAAAACTGAATTTGTCCAGCAACCAAAATTATTTTTTAGCCTTGAGGTAAGAAGACAATTGAGCTTGAATAAATTAAATTTCAGTTTTCAAAAGATGAGTAATGATAATACAATAAAATATTTTATTGGTCATACTTTTACCTTCAAATTATAATCTTTAAAACTTAAAATAAGAAATATTATTCTTCATAAAAATGTACTCGTATAAAATTTTGTAACAATTCAAAATTTTTAACGTTGAGTCTACAAACATGCAAATAATTTGAATATTTTTTAATGTTCTAAAAAATAGTTCTGCAAATACAAATTAAATTTCAATAATGTTTTTTGAAAACATCAAAAACTTAAAGTAGGCGTAGTAAAAGCTGATTTTATTGGAATTTTCAATTTTATTTTCCTTAATTTTGTTATTTTTTTTACTTCCATTTAATCACATGAAATGTTTTAATAATTTTTAAAATAATTCCAATAATTTTCCCGTGAAATTATCGAAAATTTAATAAATGGGCGGTTAAACCCCACTTTTTAGCTATTTTTGAGTTTTTTAAGTTCTATTTTTTATTTCCACCTAAACAGAAAAATAATTAGATATTTTTCTAAAGCAATTTAGGCGATTGTCTCATTAAATTTTCAAAAATTTAATATGTCGCACTTTAAACTTTGTTAATTTTGGCTATTTTTTACTTTAGAATTTAAATTTTTTATTTTTTACCAGAAAAATTGTTAAGATAATTTTTCATTGAAATTGCATGATTTCCTCGTTAAACTCTTGAAATTTTTAAGGGTTGGTTTTTAAATCTCTAGTTATGACAATTTTTTACCTTTAGTTATTTATAAATATTAATAAAAGTAAAAAAGCAATTAACAATTATATAACTCAAACTTTTATAATGACTAAAATACGAAATTGCTTATAAAATCATGGATTTTCTCAAGTTTCCATTAGAATTTCCCAACAAAAATTTACCAATTATAAAACAGTGGGATCATGAATTCATGTACAAAATCTTTGTAAAAATATTAGCAACGATAAAAAAGTTATTAACAAGTTTCTAGCTCAAATCGTAAAAATCAAACCTAAAATATCGATCTTCTACAAAAAAAAGTACCAATTTCAAAGAGTCCATTAAAATTTTCCGGTAAAACGTGTTTCAATATTTTACTATAGTATGTTAAATCAATTGGACAATTTTTTGTTAAAATATTTACAACAATAAAAAAGTTATTAACAACATTGTAACTCGAGTATCAAAATTAAAATCATTTTAAAATACGAAATAATTTAGAAAATCATGAATCTTTCCAAGTTTCCATTGGAATTTTCATACAAAAATGTTACCGTTATTAAATAGTAGTAACGTGAATACAATTGTAAAACTTTTTATAAATATTAATGAAAATAAAAAAGTTATACATAATTTTATATAACTTTGAGTCGTTAAAAAATAAAAAATAACTCTCAAAATCAACGGTTTTTTCGGGTTTCTTTTAGAATTTTTGGACGAAAACTCTAATACTGATAAATTGGAGTATCATAAACAAATATACAAAAATTTTGTAAAAATATTTATAAAAGTTAATAACTAATTAACTATTTTGTGACTCAAATTCCAAAAATATTGATTCATTTCCCAAAGCTATTTGTCTTTATATTAAAAATAATGACTAAAATACGAAATTAGTTTCCATTAGAATTTTACAAAAAAAATTAATCATTAAAGTAAAGAGACGTAACAACCAAAGTTTTAGATTGTTCAAAAATAATAATTATTTTATTTAAAAATGAAATAATCAGAATTGAAATAGTTTAAATTTTTTTGTTATTCCTGTAAATTTTTGAAATTTGCTCACACCTCTTTTTCATGAAAGCAACAATATTAACCATATTAAAATGTATTTTTCTAAAAAAAGTTGAAGAAAATAATCTTCAAAAAATCGTTTAATTTTCACAATTTGTACATAAATAAGTCATGCTGACTATTTAAAATATTTGGTGAAAATTAAACATAAAAATTTTAAAATTGTGATGTACATAATTGGAAAAATACATAAAGTACGATGTTAAATCAATAAATTGATTTTTGTTTTAAAATACATACCAAAAATTTGTGTAGCAACAATTCCAAATTATCCAACAACCACCATTTTTCCAGGAAAATCGCTCAACCCATCCTGCTATATTTTCTTGATTACTAGGTAAAATCATACATAATTAGAAAATTATGTGTTAATTTCCACACCACCCAGGAGGTATAACACTCAGTGCGCTTTTTTTAAAGTGGTTTCCCCATTAGGCCTAATCCACTATGGTTTTTATTTAAATTAAAGGGTACTTACTTTAAATTTGGATTTTGGTTGTTCCTTTACTTGTCTTGATTTCACTTCACTAAATCACTAAATCACTTATTTCACCATTATCAATCACTACACTTTTTAAACCGCATTTTGTACCGCAAGGCGCATATTTGCTGTAAAAAAATTACAGCCCGCAATTTTTGAGAAAAAAAAAATTATAAATACCTTTAGCAGCAACCCTCCAAACCAACTGATGAATTGATGATTTCGTGGACACACTTTTTTAAAACCTAAGGGGCACTTCTTTTATTTGCACTTTAAATTACCACAAATTGCACTGTAATTTCACATGTAATCGGATTTTCGAATTTGCACTCCCGTAAACCGCACTTTTACCGAATACCGGATTTCGCGATTTAACCGAAATAAAACGTCCAGAATTTTTGGAAAAATTTTACACTCGCGCACACTTCGCTGTGGATTTTTCCAAATTTTCAGCTCACTTATACACAATTTTAAGCACTATTATTTTAAACGAAAGCAAAGAAAAAAATTAATTAATTTAGGATGAAATTACGATCGATTAAAATTACTTCGACTGAACTGGACGAATTCTAGCCGAAAACTGAATTTGTCCAGCAACCAAAATTATTTTTTAGCCTTGAGGTAAGAAGACAATTGAGCTTGAATAAATTAAATTTCAGTTTTCAAAAGATGAGTAATGATAATACAATAAAATATTTTATTGGTCATACTTCTGCCTTCAAATTATAATTTTTATAAATATTTATTCTTCATAAAAATGTACTCGTATAAAATTTTGTAACAATTCAAAATTTTTAACGTTGAATCTACTAACATGCAAAAATTTTGAATAATTTTTATTGTCTATAGAAAAATAGACAATTTTCAAATTTATCTCCCTTATTTTTTACTTCCATTTAATCACCTAGAATGTTTTAATAATTTTTAAAATAATTGCAATAATTTTCTCGTGAAATCATCGAAAATTTAATAAATGGGCGGTTAAACCCCACTTTTTAGGTATTTTTGAGTTTTTTAAGTTCTATTTTTTATTCCTACCTAAACAGAAAAATAATTAGATATTTTTCTAAAGCAATTTAGGCGATTGTCTCGTTAAATTTTCAAAAATTTTATATGTCGCACTTTAAACTTTGTTAATTTTGGCCATTTTTTACTTTAGAATTTAATTTTTTTATTTTTTACCAGAAAAAATGTAAAGATAGTTTATCATTGAAATTGCATGATTTCCTTGTTAAACCCTTGAAATTTTTAAGGGTTCGTTTTTAAATCTCTATTTATGACAATTTTTTAGTTTTGGAATTTCAACTTTTATTA
This sequence comes from Stenus bimaculatus, assembly GCA_963971135.1. NCBI lineage: Eukaryota > Metazoa > Arthropoda > Insecta > Coleoptera > Staphylinidae > Stenus > Stenus bimaculatus. The sequence continues at coordinate 1,761,791 of OZ020183.1, forward strand.
GCTCCCAAAAGTCTCAAACAGAAAACTGTTTTTGATCATTTTCGCATATAATCATCTATAAGTGAAAATTAGATAATTTTTCAAATAATTGTTTAAAGCAAATCCAACGATTTTCTCGTTAAATTATAGAGAATTTAAAAGGGTGATCTTTAAACCTCGTTTATTTTGACCATTGTTGAGTTTTGGAACTACTTACAAATTTTAATTTACACTTAAACAGAAAAAAAAAATTCAGATCATTTTTCAAAGCAATTCCAACAATGTTCTCGTAAAATCATGGAAAACTAAAGATGTTGGTCTTATAACCATATTTTTTGGCAATATTTGTGTTTTGGAAATTCATTTTTCAAACAACTGCGACGATTTTATCCCAAAAATTGTCTTTAACACTCTTTTTATGGCGATTTTTGTGTTTTGAAAATTCAATCTTTAATTTCTACATAAACAAAAATACCTACGTTTTAAATAAGTCCAATGATTTTCTTGTTAAATCATCGATAATTTAATGAGAAAATCGTTGGATTTGCTTTAAAAAATTATCCAAATTATTTTTCTGTTTAAATAATTCCATAAAAATAATGTTAAATTTTCTAAAATTTTCAATAATTTTACAAGAAAATCGTTGGAATTGGTTTGAAAAATTATCTAATTTTCGCTTATACATGATTATATGAGAAAATCGTTGAAATTAAAAAAATAATCTAAAACAGTTTTCTGTATAGGACCTATTTAATAGTTTGAATTCCAAAACTCAAAAATTGTCGTAAATAGAGATTTAAATACCAACCTAAATTTTTGGAATTGTTTGAACAAGGATCCAAAATGTTTTTCTGATTAAATAGAAATTAAAAACTGAAGTTCCAAAACTCAAAAATTGCCAAATAGAATTAGGGTTAAACGCCAAGCCCATAAATCATTGAATTAATATAAAAAATTAATGTTTGTCAAAAGAAACGAGGTTGGAGAAATGTTTTTAAATTTTCGAAAATTTAGCGAGAAAGTCATTGAAATTGATTTAAAAAATATCCTTAATATTTTTGTATTAGAGTGGAAATAAAAAATTGAATTACAAAACCCAAAAACTCACCAAAAAAATAAAGTTTAAACTATACCTCTTAAAATTTTTTATAAATATTAATAAAAGTAAAAAAGCTATTAACAATTATATAACTCAAACTTTTATAATGACTAAAATACGAAATTGCTTATAAAATCATGGATTTTTTCAAGTTTCCATTAGAATTTCCCAACAAAAATTTACCAATTATAAAAAGTGGGATCATGAATTCATGTACAAAATCTTTGTAAAAATATTAGCAACGATAAAAAAGTATATACCGGGTGGAAATGAAAACCGAGCCACCTCTATAACTTTTTTATTTATGAATAGAAAAATTTGAAATTTGGCTATGTTCTATGATTCAAAAAAACAAATTTTGTGTGCATTTTTTATTTTCGAAATCACTTCCGGTTTCACCGGCAACACCATGAACTTTGTTTTTTTAAATGTAACATCCCATTTCAAGTCGGTGAAAATTACCAAAACTAATTCTAAATAATTCAAATACATAAAATAAATAATCGTTATAAAATCCTCTTTTTAAAAAGTCGAATGACCCGGCATCATTGCATTTAAAAAAAGTGAGATATTTGAAAAAATCTTCATTAACTAAGTTTAAAAATTAATAGTTCTAAAACCATTTAAATTTTTTTTTAAATTACAATTTTATTTAGGTATTTGAATTATTTAGAATTAGTTTTGGTACTTTTCACCGACTTCGAAAACCTTTTTGTTTTTTTTGAAAAAACTTTTATACAAAAAAAATAAAAACTAATATCTCAAAAATACTTCTTTTTTAAAAGTATTTTAAGCCATGAATAAAAATATGGGATGTTACATTTAAAAAAACAAAGTTCATGGTGTTTCTGGCGAAACCGGAAGTGATTTCGAAAATAAAAAATGCACATAAAATTTGTTTTTTTGAACCATAGAACATAGCCAAATTTCAAATTTTTTTATTCATAAATAAAAAAGTTATAGAGGTGACCCGGTTTTCATTTCCACCCGGTATATGACCATATAGACTCAACTAACAGGAAAATTAATTGTGAATAATAATGTAAATTATTAACGTTTGAAGATTGTTTTTAAAATATTTAATCGATGTTGGACAAATTAATCAATGTTTATTACGTAATCATGATTGAAACATGTTTGTATAAATCTTTGATCTTATCTAAGGTTTTCAAATATTAATTAATTAATTATGTTTATATTAAACAGATGGGCGTATATTAAAAAAAAGTACAAATTTTGAACAAGCCAGAAATGTAAAGCATTCAATTAAAAAAGTAATTATACTATACTTTAATTTACCCTTAAATGATATACATCTGAATTAACTACCTTCAACAGTTTTAAATTTAACTTAATTTGAAAATTTTATATTACAGATGTAGCATTAATTTAAGCTGCGTCTTGTATTTTATAATAAAAAAATTATAATACAAACAATTTTTTTTAAATTATAAGTAAAAATAAGCGCTCAAAATTCCTTTAATAATTACTTTTTTGTATGTTATAATTTCTATGATTTTTATTTTATTTATACATTAAAAAATCTTGAACCAATCATTTTTTTAAATTTTTGTTTTTATGGTTCAAACCAATTTATTACACTAAAGCAATAAATATTGAAATTTGCAAAACAATGAAAAAATTTTTATTAATTAATTGCTATACCTATGCTATACAGGGTGTCCAGAAATTAAGCGGCCAAACTTTAGGAGGCGATTCTACAACTAATTTTAAGAAAAAAACTTCCTATAAACATGTGTCCGATTTCGCTTCCAAAGGGAGCTATAGCCTTTTAACTATTGTGACTAAAACTAGGTTTTTTGTCATTTATTTGAAAACGGTTTGTAATAAAGATTTGAAATTTGGTATGAAGACTAATACGTTTAAGATATAATTTCTCAATTTTTTTTAGATTTTTTGAAAGCTCTGGAAGGGTAGTTCTAGGGAGGGTGGGGGTTATAAATAGCGGCAACTTTTTTAAGGTTAACATAAAATCTTTTTTGTTTTTATACTAATATTCCTTATTCAATTCTAGATAAAAAAACTTCCTATGAACTAAGCCCGATTTCGCTTCCTAAGGGAGCTACAGTCCAATAAAGATGGTGATGAAAAATAGGTTTTAGCATTATCATTTAAAGGCGGCTTTGAAACAAAAAACGAATAGCATTTAAAAAACATACGATTGAGAAATTATATCTTAAACGTATTAGTCTTCACACCAAATTTCAAATTTTTATTACAAACCGTTTTTAAATAAATGACAAAAACCTAGTTTTAGTCACAATAGTTAAAGGGGTGTAGCTCCCTTAGGAAGCTAAATTGGACACATGTTTATAGGAAGTTTTTTTCTTAAAATTAGTTGCAGAATCGCCTCCTAAAGTTTGGCCGCTTAATTTTTGGACACCCTGTATAATATACACAGGGTGGTACTAAAAGTAGAAAACAGAAAGAAGTCATTTTGTTAAACAAAAATTATTATTAAAAAAACTTATCACCATCCTGTATAATATCAATGTAAGGGTTAAAACATGGTGCAGCACCGACTCCCGACTCTAGCACACATAAGAAACAATGTGTTTATTTTTATTGCTTGAGTGGGTGCTGCACCATGTTTTAACCCTAACTTATATTAGCCTGAAACTACAAAATCCATTATTTTGCAACAATACAGCAAGTAGGAGTTGTATTAAATTGTATATGAAAATTTAGAAACAATATTAGTTATGCTCTTCAAAACATCTCTTAGATTCAGAAATATCAACAATATTTTCAAAACTATTAATAATTATTACGTTATTGTACAATATCTCGCAGGGAATGCGTTTACTTTGAGAAAATTTGCATATCCAATTAAAAGCCACTTTTGATCAATGTTGACTTAATGAAGTTTTAAGTTGATGTAGTGCTATAAAATTATAGAGGTAAAAAATCTTATTACTATATTCTCATTTCACAAGTTTTACAGGTGAAAAAGCTATGATTTAAGTTTAGTTGGTATTAGTTCAATTTTTTGCTGTTTGCTTCGAGAATTATTGAAGATGCCCAGAATCAACAACTCGACTCGGAAATAAATTATGCATTCCACTTTATAAGCACACAAAAAGGATCCCATTATGCAGAAATCCAATTATTCAACATGCTGCCACCTAGGTTATTGGGTTTCTGAGTGCTTAAGCCACATACCACTACATCTAATTAATTTTTACGAATAAATGATTAATAATATATCATGCCTGATATGAGATATTTTATTAAACAGAAATCAATAAAAATATTTTAGTTGATTTTTTTGTTAATCCCGGATGTAATGGTTTAAAATCAACTCATACTTGTTGCATGAGGTTTTACTCTTGGATGTAGTTTACCATTTGATTTAATAAACTAAAGTATTATTTTTAATATTATAAGCCTTATATCTTGCGGTCGAATGTGGAACTAATAGAATTACGTCATAAGTAGGTTAGTTACCAGCACATTGTCATGATTGCCACATAACTTTCAGTTGTCACCGAAGTGCAATAAACATTCCTAAAACCTAAAATACACCGGGTGTCTTAGAATATTTTTCGTGTACTATTCCAAGAGTTCCTGAGAATGTAGCGAGATTTCATAGAAATGATTATAATTAAAAATTAATTAGAATTTTAGAAAACGTCTTAACTTTTTCATAATACTCAATTACTTTATTTCAACCATTGCGTATCTTATATTCTCTTTAATAAAAAAACGCTGTTTTTAATTATCCTGGCATTTTTAATCAATTTCTCATCTTAGAAGTCATCATTAAGTTAAAATCCTAACAATTTCTGTTTTGCTAATTTATAAAGATTAATTTAAGCAAACGTTTTAAATTTTAATTAGCGTTACCCTTGACTTCCAGAAGCCTTTATTGTAACTGACTTTTAGTAAATTTATGTTTTAAAATATGATAATTAATGCTTATTAAGTTACTAGCGAAATATTTCCGGAAAGTTACTGTATTTACGATTTTGTCTATTTTTTTTTTGTTTAATAATAGATGCTTTGTGTGATATAAATATTTTATGCATCGAATAAATATAATAAATGTTTATAAAATTTCAATCTACAATATTAATTTATCAAAACAAACCATGGGAAAATAAAATGTGCTACTATTAATAATATTTGCTTTCTATTCTGCAGTTTCTAATGTACAGGGTGTCCCATAATACTAATTTTTATTTGTTTTTTAAAACATGTTTTGAAGGTAATTTTAAGGTCTACTTTTATTTTTTTAAATACAAACTTATGTTGTTTAATAAATAATCTTATTCTACGCTGAAAAAGTATTAAAGAAATTCAATTACTGCATCAATTTCGTCATTAATAGGCTTTGGTTTGTAGCAATCCAATTGATATCTTTGCATAAATCTATTGAGCTATAAACTATCCATGAAATTGTTGAATTTGCAATTTTAAAGATACCTTGAATATGCTGCAGTAAAATGAATTTATTATTTTCAAAAAATAAAATCTAACTTAGTAATCTAATTAATAAATTGCTGTAATATTTGTAGCAGTAATCGTTCTCCCTAAAAGCTTTTTAAAAACTTCGCGAATGATAAAATACATCCTGTATAATGGAATTTTTCGACAGCTTTTAAGCTTAATGAAAAATGTAGTAAGTATTTAAAATAGAAATTTTATCATCCTTAAAGTATGTAATAAATGCGTAAATATTTATAATTTGATTACCTAATAATTTAATATAAGCAAATGACTTACTTTTAATATTATTATTATTCAAATATTTAAAGTGGTTCTTTTGAATTGTCTTTAAATTAAATTCTACCTCAATGAATATTAACGCAGGAAACTTAAGCCAAATGGCGTGGATATTAAATTAGAAGTGATTTCTATTTAACCCCATTTTAGAAGCTCATCACAGTGGTAAATTCATTATTATTTTACTAAATTATTATTTTAATTATATTTTAAAAAACTAATTAAAAAATGGTGTGTATTGTGTATTGAAGTAACCCCATACATTTCATCCATTTTCTATTATCTTTCATTTGCGGGGTCATATTTGAAAAAATTCGAAAAAAAAAATGTTTGAGTTATTTTTAAAGCTTTAAATTTCTAATGGATATCGGTTTTTATTTTTTTTTCTCGAAAACTATGAAAGTTACCAGTTTCAAATTTCTACCAAAAGTAAACACCATGAATATCTTTCATTTGTAGGGTCGATTTTGAAATAATTCGAAAAAAAAAATTTTTAAGGCCTGAAATTTTTAATTGAGGTCGGTTTTTATTTTTTTTCTGAAAAACTATAACAGTTACCAGTTTTAAATTTTTACCAAAAGTAAACACCGTAGATAGACGCGTTTTAAAAAATATTTGGTTAAAATCGGTTAAATAGTTTTTTTGGAAAAAATTCGCAAAGTTTTGGCAAAATTTTGATACAAATACGGTTCTGGACGGCGCAATTTTAAACCGAAAATTAAAACTTTTACGGAATTTGGTGGGGGAGGAGACTGTGCGAATTTTAAGCTATTAAATGTCTCGGTGGTGCTAATAGTTTCGAAGATATTAATTATTTTGTGAAAAGTAAAAAATTTCAGACCGAATTTTTGGCTCCAAACGGAGATTTTGCTTATTTTAGCTACATTTTCGGCGATAACTCGAAAACGAAAAGAGATAGCGAAGTGATTCATTTTTTGACGTAAAGTGGACTTAAAGAGCTTTTAGGAAAGGTGCATAAAGTAGGGTTGAAATGTAATTTAAAGGGTGAATTTTACCCATAAATACGATTTTTAAAAATGCGATATAAAAATTTTTTTTCTTTCGTTATTTTTTCGAAATTTAAAATACCCTATGCGTGGGCGATTTCGGTTCAAAGAGTACATTCTAAAGTGTTTTTAAAATTAAAAATCCGTCAAAAAGTGACCCGGCGGGAGCCACTCACCCCTAAAATCAAAATTTCGAGTTTATTTGTACGTAATTTCCAAACCCTACCAAATATAAAAAATCTGAGTAGCCTATGCACTGTATAAAATATTACTTTTTAAAGTTGCGAAAGAAGATTGCAAAAATTTTGAAAACTGCGGGAACCAGATGGGCCCAGGTTGGAACGCGTTTTACCCGATTTTTTTAACATTTTACGTTCGATTTTTTTCCAAGGTCCAGGATAAAAATTTCAAGGTGCCGATTTTTTCTCTTATAAGTAAATACCAAATAAGTAAAATAAAAAATATTCGAGTATTACAGGATGTTCCAATGAAAAGTTACGAATTTTCAAAGTCCGCGTCAAAATAGCGAGAAAAACAAAGCGTGACTTTGGGGGCACCGAAACGACATAAAGAGTATAAAAAACTCCCGTTTTAAGGTAAAACGTCGAATTTAGATGAGGAATAAAGCAACCGCGATTTTTTTCTTCCTGCCGAACTTCTAATCGAAGCCAAAAAGTTTTGGCACTTTTGCCGAAAAAACGGTAGAATTGTACAGTTTGCGTCTCGGGGCCGTGACGTCACACCTTTGCGCCGGGAGGCTTATAAATCGGTCACGGTAATCCCCAGGATGTTAGAATAAAAGGTGCCAAATTTCGTCGCTTCCCTTTAGAATCTGGCGGATTTGCGATTTTTCAAAGTTTACACCGCCGAAAACCCGAAAAAAGGCGAAAAAAATCAACCATTTTCGGGAATTTTTTTTAAAGGATCGGGGAGGTTCAAAAAATTTAAAATTCGTACCATACTTGGAATCAACATTCCTCTTTACATCGGAACCGAAATTCTTAAAATAAAAAAAAAAACACCTTCCCCGTTTCTTACGGTTTTAGTATTATAGACTTCAAATCAATCAAAAATTTGGGTATTCCTGTTTTTGAATACCTTGGAAAACACCTGAAGTTAACTTGAGTTTAAAAGTGTTCTAATTTTAAAATAAAAATGGTTTTTGTTATACTTCGATACATCGTTGGTTAGGTTAAATATATAATACAATTAACAAGGAAAATTTATTAATTATACGCTTCGGTACACTTTCTTATATAAACAAAGCTCTAGGTATTTTTAAAACAAACATTTGATTTTATATCGATGTTTTGCAAATGAACGTTTTCAAGGAAGAAACGAATAAGTTTGAAATAATGAAATATTACTTCTCCTAATTGCGTGACTTTATTTCAACTGCACTCCATGGGAATTCAGTATTTCAACGATTGAACAAATTCCTTGAAAATACCGAAAAGCTTTTATAAATTCTTGCAACCAAGATTTACTAAAATCAGAAATAATGTAAATATTTTTGAAACAACTTTGCTTCATTTATATTCTCGTGTAAAATGCGTAAATAAAAGAGTTCCATTGGTATTTTTAAAACCCTGAAATTATACTATAAAAATAGAAAGTATGTTAAAATTTTTTTAATAAAATATACGTAATATATATTATTATCCAAGTATTCTAAACGAAATTCATTAAAGTATATGTTTTTGTTTGCTAAATGTAGACAATAAAATGGTCGTATATAAATCCAAACAAAGAATTAATTAAATATCCTTTTGGTCATTAATTTAATTAATTAAAGTTTATTTAAATTATCGGTTTATATTAATTAAAATAATTGGTTAACATTAATTTAAATTGAATATACATATATAATATTTATTTAAATAACTGAACTTTGAGCTCGATTTTCGATTAAAATCAAAGATAATAGTGGAAGTCGGAATAATTTATGACTTGAAAGGAAATTCTAGTATCTGAAAATTTACCTTATTCAATAATTAATTTAATTATTAACAGATGATTGCTGTAGTAATTAATAAAAATTCTCTAACAGGAAACAAAATTATTCTAAGGAGATTTAAAATGGCGCTTGAAATTACTATAAATCTTTAGCAAAAGGTTAATTTACACATAAGATGACGTTTTTAAGGCGATAGAATTTAATTTTGAAATTCGCTTGATATTTGCGGTTTTGCTCATAAAATTTTTTTGAGTAGAGCTTTTTTAAAATTTCGTTTCTTGGTTCACAAATAAGTTTTGTGGCTTCCAATTTCTTCCTTTATTGTTTTTGTAAGTCAAATACTCATACAGGCGATTGACAAAAAATGTTCGCTTAACGCCGCTCAAACTCTTCGTTCGTACCTTAATTTATTGCTTGCATTCGAAAAAATATTTTTTTAGAAATTTTCAAACATTAATCGAATTTCAAATTTGCTGACTATCCTCTTAAGGAAATACATATGTGTAAATGGCGGATTTAAAAATCCGTCTCGTGTGTAAAAGCACCTTTAGTTTCTGTATTTAGTAGTTAGTAACATCTAAACCAAACTTATCATTAGAGCTCAAAGCTTTGGATTATTGTTAAAGTGGGTGAATGGACGAAAAGGTAAGATTAGGGCCAATATGCGAGACGAAATAATCGCCTTTAAATTGAAGCTCGGATAAAGAGCACAAAAGATAACAAGAAATATCACTTTCAATTTTTAAATTATACCTTTATCAGTTAAAAAAAAATATCGTAAGACAACGAATTTAATTGAAAGCTTAATTATATTTTAAATGTTATGCTTTCAAAAACGAAAAAAAAAACAATGAAAGGAAAAAAATAAAATATTCAACGCTTTCTTTTGTTGCCAAAATATTTTGATGAGTGGGTGGGTTTAAATTATTAATTTCGTTTCAAAAATTATTTGTATAATTTTTGATAAACCAAAACCAATATTACATACAGGGTGTCCCATTTTAATTAATCCAGCTGAATATCTTGAAAACGAAGCGATTTCCTCAAAAATGTTTCAGACAAAAATTGTAGCGACTCGAGGGGGACATTTAATAGTGCCATGGGTTTTTAATTGTTATGGGTTTTTATGGAAAAACATTTTTTTTAAATGGGAACCCCCATTTTTATTGTAGATTCGTAATCTATAGAAAATAATAAGAAAGTTTTGAATGAAACTTTTTTTTCTAAAATTTCAATTTTTCGCTATATTCACCAAAATGAACATAAATTTTGGGATTTTCGATACAGTTTTACTAGAAAACTAAAGCATTATAAGAAAAATCGTAGGAGACAAAAAGTGATTAAATTAAGGCAAGGATTAATAAAAAATATTATTTTATTTTATTAAAAAAAAAAAAAATTTAAAAAAAAAGTTTATTTTATTTTTATTATTTTTTAAGAAAAATATTAATTTTTTTTTTACTTATAAAATTTAAAATAAAGTCGCAGGTTGGAAACAATAGGTGTCAAAACGGTTTATCAATTTTATTTGGAATTCAATATTTTAAATAATATTTTTCAATTAAGGAAGAAGGCTTCAAAAAATAAAGGAATTTCATTTTCAGCCTACTTTGTGTTTCGCACATAATTGTTATATTGTGACAGATTAGTTTTTTGTAGAAGCTCATTGTTATTGAAGCCACTGTGATTATTTAAAATCAGTCTCTCATAAAATGGCTGATTATTCACCTAGAGAAATCGTGAATATTATAAAAGTTTTGGACGAATGCCATGATAACTATCGGCAATCGGCACGCAGCACGTCTTTATGCTGAGAGGTTTCCACAATTGCGTCATCCAAATCATACAAATATTAGGAGGCTCGTGAAAAGAGCGGAAAACGGTTCTCTTAGAAGAAAACGTAGTAAAACTGGTCCTAAGATGCTACCCTCATTGATAGCATTAGCTTCCGTAAATGAAGATCCACATACATCTACAAGAAAAATTCAGCGTCTTCATGGACTTCCTAAATCTTCTGCCAACAGAATTTTAAAACACCATAAATCACACCCATATCATGTTCATTTAGCCCAACAAATAAAAGAAGATGACTACATCCGCCGACTTAATTTTTGCATATGGGCTACGAATCAAGTTAGAAGAGATCCCCTTTTTTTTAATCGCATACTTTTTACTGATGAAGCAAAATTTGACAACATGGGTGAAGTAAATCATCATAATGCTCATTATTATTCTGAAAATAATCCACATTGGCAAAGAGATCATAGATTACAGTGGCGTTGATCTATAAACGTTTGGGCTGGAATAGTAGATGAGTATCTTGTGGGACCATTTTTTATGAAGAAAATCTTAACCAACATGTTTATTCGAATATAATTCAAAACGAAATGCCTCCTCTTTTAGAAGATGTACCTCTAAATTTAAGACAGCGAATGTGGTTTCAACAGGACGGAGTTAAACCCCACACTGCCAGAATTGTTAAAACATTTTTACATAACCAATTCCTTAATATGTGGATTGGAATTGGTAGTGAAGTACACGAATGGCCAGCAAGATCTCCGGATCTTACAAAAATGGATTATTTTTTATGGGGTTACATAAAAGATAAGGTTTATGAACGACCAACTACAACTAGAGAGGAATTATGATACGAATTACGGACGCATTTCGAAGTATCACTCCTGAAATGTTGAGAAATGTATCATTGGCTTTTCGCACACGAGTAAACATGTGTATTGAACAAAATGGAGGAATATTCGAACATCTTATTTAGACCAGCTCTCGTAATTTAAGAACAGATCCAAATATCTTTAAGTGTATTAATTAATTACCTTTGACTTTATTTTAAATTTTATAAGTAAAAAAAAATAATATTTTTCTTAAAAAATAATAAAAATAAAATAAACTTTTTTTAAATTTATTTTTTTTAATAAAGTAAAATAATATTTTTTATTAATCCTTGCCTTAATTTAAGCACTTTTTGACTCCTGCGAGTTTTCTTATACACCTTTAGTTTTTTAGTAAAACTGTATCGAAAAACTTTCTTATTATTTTCCATACATTACGAATGTACAATAAAAAATGGAGGTTCCCATTTGAAAAAAATATTTTCCCATAAAACCCCATAACAATTAAAAACCAATGGCACTATTAAATGTCCCCCTCGAGTCGCTACAATTTTTGTCTGAAACATTTTTGAGGAAATCGCTTCGTTTTCAAGATATTCAACTGGATTAATTAAAATGGGACACCCTGTATTTAAATAATTGTAAATACAAATATACAGGGTGTCCCTGAAAGGTCTGTTCAAAATAATACTTCATACTCCTGAGACTAAAATAAGACGATTTAACCAAACTTATCTCTATCCAAAAGTTCTTCATTAGGGCGCTACAGACCATTAAACTTCTAAACACTACTTTCTTTTTTTTAATTACTAAAATTTGGTTCATACGATCATAACAAAATTTGGTATGTGGCTATGTAAAGAAAAACGGTATTTGTAGATAATTTGTTTTTACATTTTCACTTTTTGTGTCAAAAATAGGTCATCGACATTCAGATTTTCTTCTAACTTTTTAATGGCCGAATAAAAATTCATAAAACTTTACTTGTAGCTAAACAGTGTAATTATAAACTTTTTATGTCTCTTACAAAATTTTTGTAACTCGTTTATTTTAGGCAGAAAAAAATATTTCCATGTGGTGCATAACCTAACTTTGGAAAAAATTAAAATTTTTCGCCAAAAGGTCTGTAAAAAGTAACACCACATATTCTTGAGACCAAAATAAAATGATTGAACCAAACTTATTTTTATCGAAAAGTGCTTCGTTAAATGTCTAGCAACCTTGAAAAATCTTATGTTATTAAATAATTTTCATGGTCAATAGAGGCTTAAGGAAGCACTTTTGGATAAAGATAAAAGTGGTTAAATCGTTCCATTTTGGTCTCAGGAATATTGTGTGTTAATTTGTACAGACCTTTTAGCGAAAAATTTTAATATTTTTTCAAAATTAGGTTATGTACCACATGGAAATTATTTTCTTCTGCCTAAAATAAAGGAGATAGAAAATTTTTGTAAGAGACAAAAAAAGTTTATAATTACACTGTTTTGCTACACGTAAAGTTTTATGAATTTTTATTCGGTCATTAAAAAGTTATAAGAAATTTTGCATGTCGATGACCTATTTTTGACCACTTACATAAGGTGAAAAAGTAAAAACAAATTATCTAGAAATACTTTTTTCCATTACATAGCCACATACTAAATTATGTTATGATCGTATGAGCCAATTTTTAGTAATTTAAAAAATACAAAATAGTTTTAAGAACTTTAATGGTCTGTAGCACCTTAACGAAGCACTTTTGGATTGAGATAAATTTGGTTAAATCGTCTTATTTTGGTCTCAGGAGTATGTGGTATCGTTTTGTACAAACCTTTTCGGGACACTCTGTATTTATTTTTAATAAACTTTTTCGGTCAATGCAATATTCATGTATTTTATTTTTTCCAATAATTCAACATTTTATACTTTTGTTATTAAATAAATTGTATTAGGTATTTAAATATGTTGTGCTACGTAAATCTACAGTGTATTTTTGTGTAAGACGTGATGATATTTGATAATGTAGAAAATTTAACTTGCAAATAAAATTATAACTTAAAAAGGGTAGTTGTAATTCAGAACGATGATCTTATTGTAGAGAAGCAAAGAAGTCAGCTCTTTCAACAAAAATCTTATACTTTTACTGGCAAAAAAGTATATATTTTAAGTGTTGTTCACTTTGATGTAGGATTTCCTGGAAATGCTTTTAAAATACACAAATACAATCATATTGATTTGTTATTTTTTTATTCCAAAAAAATATCGTATTTACTCAAAAGTAAGCAAATAAAAGAAAACGATGATTAGTAATTTTAATTAAAGCAACATTGGTTGATTCTAAATTCCAATTAACGAATTGTTATGGTTGAAGAAACAAAGCCTAAAGCTGACTAATTAGAAAATCGTAGATAAAATAAATTAGTTGAAAAATTATTTTATTTAAGAGAGAATGAAGTGAGAATATTAATGTTTCATTTCTTTAATAGTAGCCTGAAGATGATACAATAACCCCGAAACATTTATGGTGATTTATATTAAACTCCAGGAATAAAATGTAGCTATAAATTTTTCCCTTTACTAAACCTTTATATTTAAATAAAGTCACAAAATCCAACGATTTTTAAAGAAAATATCATTATTTAGATTTTGATTTGACATTATGTTTATTATTATTATTATTAATCACTCAAACTGTTGTAGAGATGAAGATTAGTTTTATATACGTATTAATTAAAATGTTGTGTTTAAATTAATATTTATTACATTTTTAATTAAAATAAATGATGATTTATATTAGGGTTGTACAAAAAATATAATCACACCATAATTTACTTTTTTACTTTAATAAACTCAAAATTTCACTTAGTACTTTATCAATTTAATTATTTGGATTAAAGTGCTGATTTATGTTAGGATAGTTTGAATTTGAAGCAATGAGTGAATTTCAAACCCAGAGGCAGAGACTCTTCATCATCTTAAGATGCAATCCTGTCTTCGCCTGGTGATAAACAGAAAATCAATAACGTCCCCAAATTTAATTTAAAAATTTTCGCTTGGCTTCCAATCAAAGGTATTTTCTACGTTTTATCTTAAATGGATATACGTGTAAATACAAAAACAAATATAAGCCCAAAATCGTTGAGGGACTTACATGTCAGGAATGATTTATAATCTCTTCTTAGTTATGCTTATACTTGATTTTGAAGGAAATAAAACAGGATATTAATTTGCCTTTGTTAAAAAAAAACTGACTTGAAATTGATTAAATTTTAAATTGGTTTATGCGAGGATTACTCTTAAGTAGAATTTACTGTCACAAGGATTAAAAAAAATATGATAAAATATATTTTTAATAGTTTTATCCTTATAGCATAATTAATTATCTGCGATTACAAATGTTAAATCCTGCTGAAAACACATGTGGCCTTCTCGATTAATCTACATGCATTTTAAACCCAAAATGTAGGTGTATTATCTTCATTGAAATTTTATAAAACACCTAGGCGAATATCAATTTTCAGATAAAGTTATATTTTTTAAGTTTAGTGCTTATATTTATTTTATGTTTCCTGCAAAATTTAAACATGTTAGAGGATTAAAACGTACTTTATAACGTGCTGAACGTACTAAACACTGGACTAAAATTTAAACCAGGTTAATTTCAGCTTAAACTAGAGTAAACGTACGCATATTTAACTAAATCTTCCTTTTAGAAACAGAAAAATATTTTAATTTCATTAAATTGTTGCAGTTAAGTTTAATCTACAGGGCATCCCAAATGATCCAAATCTGATCAGTGCACGGCATCAAGTGTCAAGTGGTGTACCACAGGTGTCAATTTTGGGTCCACTTCTTTTTTCCATCTTCATCAATAGTGCCTGTGATGTTATTGATTGTGATGATGTAAAGTTATAAATTTTGTACAATTCTTGATTTAGATTGTTCATATTATTCATGATAATGCATTAATATTTTATTCAAATAAAACTGGGTGGTCAATTTAATTTGAAGAGTGGAAAAAACTCTAAAAGTAAGACTTGAAAAAAAAATAAAGTAAAATTTTTTTAGTTTGACAAGAGATTAAGATTGGGTAAATACATTGTGAATAGATTTTTATAATATTTTTCTGGTATATAGGTTTGGGACACCCTGTATATTCAAATTCTAAAAGCTTGAATATTAAAAAAAATGCTTTTATTGTATGAAATAAATCAAACACTAAACATTTGTATCTTGACAAGGACACAATTAATATTTTTTTTTCAATTAATTTACACCATCAACAACAATTACCCGAAGGAACAAAACCTTCACTAATTGAATAAATTAAGTTTTAGGGTAACGAGTAACGAGTAGGTACAAATCAATAGAGCGAATAGTCAAGCTCTTAAAGCGTACCTAATTGTAATTAAAAGGTCTAAATTAAGGATCAAAGTGATTAAAGGATTAAGTGGTTTTTAAGATGAAAAATGATTCCCGGATTTTACCTTGATTAACTGTAAACACTTTCAATTATTCAATCCAATTTTCGAATATTTAAAATTTTATCAACTAATTAATGATGTATTATTGTTAAAAATTAAAGATTTTTAGGTGATATATTTCAAGTCTTTTTTGATGTTTTGGAAAATTATTTGAATTATAATAGTATTTAATGTGTCAAGTAGTTTCTAATTTGAAGTAAAATGATAGGTTACGATCTTTGTTGAAGTTCTGATAACATAGTTTGTAAACTTACCTCAATGTTAGATTCTAACCACGTGTTTTGGAAGAAATTAAACACTTTGCATGTAAATGAAAACTATTTAAGAACTACACGTGTACATGAAAGTTAATACCTTAGAGGTTCCAGGATGAAATGTGCAAGAAAACTTTTTATGGTATAGAATAATACATTTGATTCATGAAATTAGGTCGAAATACAATTATGAACCTTTATATTTCTTTGTTGTTGGAAATAAATTTCCACATAGGCGCAAAGGAAATTATTACTTGTTTTAATTAAATCGATAATAGGAAAAGCCCTGATTGTTTGTTTCAAATAAATTTGTAGAACCACTCAAGAAAAGAACTAATAATACTTCTTCTAATTAAATCGATAATAGGAAAATCATAAATACCAATAAAAACATTATTATCCCAGATTTTTGAAATTTAAAAATCTTTTTTTGGAGTAAAATTTTTAGAATTAAATCTAAAATAGGATTTTGAATTAAAGTTTTGTAACTGGGACAATATAAGGGGTAAAATAATGAAGTTTTGTTTCTATTATTACGTCTGTTTTAGAACACTTATTAAACATTGACGTTGATTAATGACTAACGTTTAATTGTGGAATGCATTGAAATTCTTGGTTTTACCTTAAACTTGTGACTTGAATAATTTACGGACCGCCTACAAGAATTATAAGGAAGTATTTCCAATTTTTATACATTAATTTTTAATTATTATAATAAATTATATTGTTCTTCAGACGTAATTAAAGTACAGTCTTCCGTGACGTTTGACAGGCTTTAAAATGTCACTTTTTATGTTCTTTAATTCTATGGTCACTTTGTATTGCCTAGGAGTAGAAAATACTACTTTGCACTGTCAAAGAATAAAAGGGCGGAGTAGAAATAAATTTTAGACAACCCAATATACACTAATATTGTATTGTGTGTTATATGTAAATTAAATGTCAAATTTTAAAATTATTTATTATATTACTATTTTAAAAATTTCTTTTACTCCTCATAAAACAATATACTATTAATAATCTACAATGCGTAGGTGCACATTAAATTTGCTGAGCTGTTAAATTTATTTTGATAAAAATACATCCCTTATTATCTCCACAGTAGGAATATATTTTTAGAACAATTTTAGGATTATTTTTTAGTCAGGCTTAAAATTAAAAGCATCCTCAATAACCTCATAAATATTACCCTAAAATATATAACTAATTTTTCTATAATTATAAAATTCATGTGGGTAGATTATTTAATCCCTCAGAGCTTTTCAATTTTTGATGAGCTCAAAGTAACGTCGACATAAAATCAAGATTTTATATAAAATATTAATTTACCTCGAATACAATTGTAGTTTTAGAAAAAAAGTTCCTAATTAAATTAAAAACTGAAATTACAAAAAGAAATAAAATGATAAAAGTTTTTACTTCCCCCAAAATTCTTGATGAAAATTATTTAATTAACTTACTAGGGATTAAACCCTATATTTTTTTACAAAATACTTTTATATAAAATAAAAATTATTAAGTCTTCAGCTTAACTCTTCCTTCTGTTGTGGCTTTTTTTTGTTTTTTTTTTTGGTTGTTCTAAAAGGCCTTGTAGCTATTATTTGTAGGGTTTCAACAAATTACACCTACAAGATTTTCTAAGAAATAAATAATGAAGGAAATATAAATTTCTAGATAAAACTTTTATAGTGAGTTCTGAGAAAATTTGAGCTCACTTCCATGAAAGATTCCCTGGTTTTCCAGATAATTAAGTTTTATATCAATTGCCTAATTTGTAGACCTAAAAATATACCATGTTTGGCATCACTGATTTTGGGAAATTTATTATCTTGCAAGTATTAAAATCCAGCAAAATCCCATCCAATGCTTTTACAAAGGTTTTCATAAAACCAAAGTTTTATATGAAGACGTGATAGGAATATTTATATCATCACTTTAAAAAATTTTCCGACCCGCGAGATCATTATGATGCAACTTTTAAATCTCCATAAATTTTTCATTAGTATTCGTCATACAAGTATGTTTCGTTTCAAATAAAAAATTTGAAAGTCAATAATTTATATTTAAAGTATAAAGAAAGTAGAAAAAAAAATTCAAGTCTCTACGATGTTTCGTTCAAAAGTTATGAATTTTTATATAAACTATGGCATTCTGGTAAATAAGTAAAAGTGTATTTTGAAAAATTCACATTTCGCTTAAAAACTAAAATTAAGAAACAAAAATTCGTACAGACAAATTTCTAAAAATTACTGATATTGACATATTATTTTTTTTTAAATTTAATTGTTTTTTGAGATTACCAAAAAAAACTAGATTTTTTTGAGATTTTGGCGAGTAAATTTTTTTTTTGGGGGGGGGGGTGTAGAGGGCAGGTGAACCCCTACATTTCATCCATTTTTTATTATCTTTCATTTGCAAGGTCGATTTTGAAAAAAATTCGAAAAAAAAAATTTTTTTAGATATTTTGAAATTTTTAATGGATATCGGTATTTATTTTTTTTTTCTCGAAAACTATAAAAGCTACCAATTTCAAATTTTTACCAAAAGCAAACACCGTCGATAGACGCGTTTTAAAAAATATTTGGTTAAAATCGGATAAATTGTTTTTTTGGAGAAAAAAATCGAAAAGTTTTGGCAAAATGTTGGTACAAATTCGGTTCTGGACGGCGTAATTTTAAACCGAAAATTAAAACTTTTACGGAATTTGGTGGAGGAGGTGACTGTGCGAATTTTAAGCTATTAAACGTCTCGGTAGTGCTAATACTTTCGAAGATATTAATTATTTTGTGAAATGTGAAAAATTTTAGACCAAAATTTTGGCTCCAAACGGAGATGTTGCTTAGTTTAGCTATATTTTTTGTGATAACTCGAAAACGGAAAGAGATAGCGAAGTGATTCTTTTTTTGACGTAAAGCGAACCCAAAGAGCTTTTAGGAAGGTTCATAAAGTAGGGTTGACATGTAATTTGAAGCGTGAATTTGACCCATAAATACGACTTTTAAAAATGCGATATAAAAAATATTTTTTTTCGTTATTTTTCCGAAATTTAAAATACCCTATGCGTGGGAGCTTTCGGTTACAAGAGTAGATTCTAAAGTGTTTTTAAAATTGAAAATCCGTTAAAAAGTGACCCGGCGGGAGCCACTCACCCCTAAAATCAAAATTTCGAGTTTATTTGTACGTAATTTCCGAACCCTACCAAATATAAAAAATTAGAGTAGCCTATACACTGTAAAAAATAATCCGTTTTAAAGTTGCGAAAGAAAATTGCAAAAATTTTGAAAACTACGGGAGTCAGGTGGGTCCAGGTTGGACCGCGTTTTACACGATTTTTTGAACATTTTACGTTCGATTTTTTTCCAAGGTCCAGGCTAAAAATTTCAAGGTGCTGATTTTTTCTCTCATAAGTAAATACCAAATAAGTAAAATAAAAAATATTCGAGTATTACAGGTTGTTCCCATGAAAAGTTACGAATTTTCAAAGTGCGCGTCAAAATATCGCGAAAAATAAAGCGTCACTTTGGGGGCACCAAAACGACATAAAGAGTAAACGCATCAAAAAAACACCCGTTTTAAAGTAAAACATGGAATTTAGATGAGGAATAAAGCAACCGCGATTTTTTTCCTCCTGCCGAACTTCTAATCGAAGTCAAAAAGTTTTGGTACTTTTACCGTCCGAAAAAACGGTAGAATTGTACAGTTTGCGTCTCGGGGCCGTGACGTCACACCTTTGCCTAAAAATCGGTCATGGTAATCCCCAGGATTTTAGAATAAAAGGGGCCAAATTTAGTCGCTTTCTTTTAGAATCCGACGAAGTGGCGATATTTCAAAATAAACGCCGCTGTTAACCCGAAAAAAAGCTATAAAAATCGTCCATTTTCGGGATTTTTTTTCAAAGTGTCGGGGAGGTCCAAAAAATTTAAAATTCGAATCGCGCTTGGAACCAACATCCCTCTTTACATCAGAACTGGAATTCTTAAAATTGGACGAAGAAAACCACCGTTTCAGCCGCTCCTCGCCAAAAACGTCCGATTTTATGGTAAAAACTCTCTACGAAAAAAAAAACACTTTCCCCATTTCTTATGGTTTTAGTATTAAATCTTTTTCAAAAGAAATTTCATACTTTTGTAGGATTCTTTCATTTTAGCAAATTACCTATTGGGGATGAGGGAAGATCATTTCTGTTACGTAAATGAAGACCCTTTACATTTACTTTTGAATAACATCATTACTCTAGAAATATTATCACAAAATACCAGATTATTATCTTGTGAAAAGAAGTTTCTTACGCCTGGTTTCTCCAACATGTCTTTAGACGCAACTTCACCAAGCTCAGCCTCAAAAAAGATGCTACGCTCCCAGTCCTCTTCTAATTGGCTGTTTCTAAAACCAAGCTTAAGATTTAGTTTGGTCTTAAGATATGGTGGAGAAACCGGGCGTTAGTTCTTTATCTTGATAGCGAAAGTATCATATTTTGTTCATGGTTTTAAAAAATTCCATCCAATTATTGAAGATCCCAAAAGTTGCTGTTTGACAAATTAAAATCATCAACCATATCATTATGAGATCTTCTTGAGATGTGGCCTGTTAGATGAGTAAGCTTCTTGAAAATCAAGATCAAACATTATATCATTTTCTTCCTCTGATTCAACAGATAGAGTGGAGCTTTGAGTTGGTTCTGGTATAGGTATTAATTTCCCACGGTGTGGAATCGGTTTTTTAGTATATTAGGATTTAGTTTTTATTATGAAAACTTTTATATCAGTAATTCGTAAATGGCTGTAACTAGCTTATAAAGAAAGATTTTTTGTCATTCGCCTAATTTTATTTTAACCTCTAGCATCACCTATTCAAAGGTTAATAGGTGAACCGTAAAGGCCCTATATAATAGTATATTATTCAACAAGTGGGGAGCATGTATTATTGACGAGGACGAATTTCGTCACGAGGCGAAAACCGAGTGCCGTAAGTTCGAGTGAATAATGGTTGAATACCATATTTTATCGACAATTTTTTATTGTTCTGCTGTACTTAATTTTTTTATGTTTTAATTATTTTTGACTTACAAATGGAAAATCGGATTAAATTCCATGTTCCACGTATTGAATTATTATAATGTAATATATTCCTCATTTATGAAATCCTGTAATTGGACTGTATGGATAATAAGTATTATTAGATGTGAAGAACCTAGACTTTTGCAGGAAAGCCAAAATAACGTTCATATAATGGCGTGAAATTTCTCTGTTGACAATTTTAGCAAGTCACAAATCGCAAATTATAATACTACTAGAATTTAAAATGATTTGACGTTAAATTATGTAAATTAAACGATAATATCCTGGTGTTTTAAAGCAAGGTCACTAAAAGCGTGATATAAATAAGTTGGTGGGAAAAAATTCACCTAAAAACAGGAAACTTTTCATAATTACAAAAAGACCAACCACACGTATAATAAAATAGTATGTATGGTTTATTAATAACAGAAATTCAACTTAATTTGTGTAAAATTACTGACATGGTAATATGATATGTAGTAGCTTTCATGAACTAAAATTTAACTCGTTGTTGCAGGTTTTAAAAGGATTTTTCTGAAAAATGTAATGGACCAGGAGGAAGTTTTTGGGAAGAAATGAATTCAACTGATAATGCAACTCAAATTTACTGTAATTTAACTGAATTTTCTAAAAGTTACCTCCACATTCATGGGTACTTAAGTATATTAGTATGTGTGTTTGGGTCGGTGGCGAATATTTTAAATATATGTGTTTTAACCACACGTGAAATGCGATGGCCGACCAATCTTATTTTAACTGGAATTGCTGTGGCAGATTTATTCGTTATGTTGGATTATATACCATTTGCAACTCACTTCTACCTGAATTCTCCTGAAAGGAATAATCCAAGCTATTACTCGTATTCATGGGCAGCGTACTTATACTTCCACGTTTTATTTGCACAAATATGCCACTTTATTTCCTGCTGTTTGACTGTAATTTTAGCGATTTGGAGGTACATTACAATTCGCCACACGCAAAACACAAGACTTATACAAACTGTTACCAGTATTCCTCGAACGTTATTAACCATTTTTCTCACTTATATTTGGTGTCCATTAATTTGTTTACCATTATTCATGACGCATCGTATTGAACGTGTAAACACAACCATAGGCCAAAGCAACAGCAAGATTTTATCACCAAGTGTCCTTAGAAACTACACAGGACCAGTGGAAACCGTTTGGACATATCAGATACAAATGAGTGGTAATTTTAAAAAGGGTTCGTTCATATTATATGGAGTGGTGATAAAATTAGCTCCGTGTATTTTACTGACAGTTTTATCAATGGTACTAATATCTGCGTTACTCGAGACCAAAAAGCGTAGAAGACTTTTGTTAGTTAATAGTGGAATTCCTCTCGTTGAAACAACCGGGAAAAAGACTTTAATGCAAAAAAGAAACGTCGAGAAAGAACATCAAACCGACAGAACTACTATTATGTTACTTACTGTGCTACTTCTATTTCTAATCACCGAGTTTCCTCAAGCAGTACTAGCACTACTTTCAGCCATCATTGGGAATTTATTTGAATTACAGTGCTACCATCCACTAGGTAAGTAACAAATCATTAAAAACATTTAATATAACTAAATTGGATACTCAAAGAATATTTAGAAAGATGTAAAACATTAAATAATGTTGTCCCAACAAATTGGCTTCCCATTCGTTTAATATTAAATTGAAATTCACTCACACACCATTTAATTCTATTGATTCATTTTAAATCATATTATTTCATGATTAAAAGGATTGTAGCAAAAAATATCTTTTTCCTTTATTAACTTTAATTAAATTATTTTAAATTTAATGATTCATAATAAAATTGATCTCCTTATTTTCTTTTATTAAAATTTTGCGCCTGAAGGATTGCTTTTGATCCTATTGGGACAAAAGGAAACTTCATATAAATCATCCCTTTTCTCGTGCTAATATGAAACATTTATATGTCTGCTGAATTCTTTAGCACTAATTTCGTTTGAAGTAAAGCTTTTTTATAATTCCTGTTTTTATCGGATAATCTTGGGTTAACCATTTATTAACGTCGATTGATTTATTGGTTTTGCTACGAGAAGTAGGGTTTTCATTATTTCGTGACAGTTTTTTTCTATGTTGTTTTAACTTAATTAGATTGGTTAGTGCATTGAGATGTTTGTTATTTCTTACAATAGAATTTTAATTAAAAAATTGTTTTGTGAAGCGGAGGAGAAAAATGATAACCACCGAGCTTTTATTTTATGGTTTATGATGCTCATTAAAAACATCCTACTTTAGAATAATGACATGTTTGAAAGAAAATCGTAAAAGTTGTTGTTAAAATGTGGCATTATTCTTTTTTGTGTTCTGCTGTTTTCCCCAAGCTATAAATAAAGAATTGTTATGTTTATAACACTCAAATATGTATACCTGTTGCACATATTCAGTTATGTATAAAAATGCATTTTATTTATTTAATGTTTGTTAGATTAGTGTTATCTGCAGTTGTGTTTGTTCATAATTCATAATAATACAGATATCAATCTGCAATTTTTTTTAATAATTTAGTAAATCAATTTATACATACATAACGTTTGCTTATAAAAGATTTTTCAAATAAAACTCCTAACCTGTTACGAAAAATGTTTATTTCCTTCTTCAGAGCTACAAAAAAAGTGATTATATTTAATACAAAAAAATTACAGGAATTTTTGTATTTTTGATCATGTTAGACGTTTATCTAAGAACACTTTTATTGTAGCTCGGAAGTTTTTTTATCAAATCTGCGAAAAAAATCCTTGAGAACTAATTTTTTTTGTGTGAACCTAGATGAATTCTAAAAATGATAACTGCAAGATGGGATTCTAATAAATAGAAAATTGTTGATCATATAATTCTATTCTATTCCTTTCCAACACCTTTTGGGGAATGTACTAAATTAGAGCCAGCTAAGATGTCAAAACGAGTTAAATCACATACTAGTGATTTTCCACATTTCTAATACCCGTATGACACCTGCACTATTTAGACCCGATCGCGAGGTAAAAACAATGTCGTTTCTAACGTGAGCTGCAAAATGTGTATGCTATTTGTTATTTTTGGGGTTATTGTTCGGAACACCATTATAATGAAAATTCCCCATCAATTCTGTACCTGGAAAAAAATTTATTCAGTCAAAGGTCTTAAAAATGGGTTTTTCGCGTTTTTCGGCAAAACGTTAAGTTTTATCATAAAATTACGTCAGACAAAAATTGTAGATCATATAATTATCTATAAAAAATATTTAAATACATTTATCTTAAGAGCCACCGTTTCTGAGATATAACGATTATAAAAGTTGAAATTTTCATAATATGCTCATTATTCGTCAGATTCATAATCGACCAATATTCACGATAACGGGTACATTTTTTAATAAAATTTCAAAAACCCTGTTTAGAATGAAAGCGGAATGTTTGTTTTATAATCCTATCAGAATGGATTATTTTTAAGCGATGGGAAAGCTTTCAAAAGTGCTCCCGAAAAAGTCAATTTTTTCGCGTTTTTTTTCGACCGTACTTTGAAAAATCGTAGCTCCGCCGGGTTCAGAATTGAAACGACCAAATCGGGCCCCCTTTTTCCCCACATCCTCATTTAAC
The DNA here is from genome assembly GCA_963971135.1 of Stenus bimaculatus. Classification (NCBI taxonomy): domain Eukaryota; kingdom Metazoa; phylum Arthropoda; class Insecta; order Coleoptera; family Staphylinidae; genus Stenus; species Stenus bimaculatus. The sequence goes on from OZ020183.1 coordinate 1,786,596, forward strand.
ATATCCAAAATTTCCGACCTTCCTAGGTTAATCTTGTGGTGAGGGTGAATTTTTCTTTGGAAACGTCAAAATGTCGCGTTTTTTTAGCGAAAAAAACAAAAAAGGTAATATTGCTTAGCTTTTGACTGTAGCCGGAGGAAATGTCATTTTCGTAAAGAGGAAACAGACTTATGTACCCATAGTTGAGCACTTTTTCGAAATTTTTGTTTGTATCTTATATTCTGACGTTTGAAATGCGGGGTACAATTTTGGACATTTTTTAACGAAATTTAAAAAATCGTACCTACGAAACGACTGGACCGATTTTAACAAAACGCGGCTTATATTTTGGCTAAAAGTACCGTTAATACTCAGAAAAATAATCGGTTTTATCAGGCGCGTCCAGCGGCGTCAGGATTTTTTTTTGCCTAAAGCGTAGAAAAATATCGATAAAAAACGGTGCGTAGAAAAAATTGGTAGAGGAAGTGGGGCCAAAACGGGACAAAAAGTGAAAAATCGCTATACGTGACCTGTAAGAGGATTGATTGAACAAGGTCGGCTTGAAGTTTTGAAATCTCTATCTTTTCATTTCACCTCACACCGACCTATTAAATTCAAAATTTTTCAACCCCCAGCGACCAAAATAATCGCTGTGAGGTAACGACACATCCTATAGTCTAACTAAAATATGCGGTGGAATGAGATATTCAAGTACTACTACGCGACGCGTTAACTTTTTCAATTTCGAAAAATGCTCAAAATTTTAATCGCGCAAAAAACTTTGTAAAAAAAATGCAATTTTGACAATTTTTTTTACCCCCTACCCCTTCATCGATTTTAACGAGTTATAGCTTATCTTAAAGGTTTTTGTGTAGGCTTTTTCCCAAAAAATGATTCGTTTTGATATCTTCATTCTTTTAGAAGTTATGACCGAATAACCGTTAAATATTTGAAAATTTCACTTTTGGACGAAGAAATTGCTATGAAATTTTTGATTAATCGGAAAATAATTAATTTTGACCGAACCAGTTTGCCGATTAGAACGATTTATGGCTTACATTGGCCGATAGAAAAATATTTTTACTTGTATTACAGCTTCAGTGATGTGTATACGTGGCGTACTTATGCATATTATGAAGATTACAACTTTTTCAACTTTTATAATGATTATATCTCAAAAACGGTGGCTCTTAGGAGAAAAAGTATTAAGTCATTTTTTATAGATAATTATATGATCTACAGTTTTTGTCTGATCTAATTTTATGACAAAACTTACCGTTTTGCTGAAAAACGCGAAAAACCCTTTTTTAAGATCTTTGACCTTGAATAAAATTTTTTTCTGTTACGGGATCGATGGGGACTTTTCAGAATTCATTTATAACGGTGTTTCGAACATTTATACCAATTTTTAGCTCTACGCTAATTTTTACACCTTTACTACTATTTTTAGGGCTAAATTGTCCGGACTAATTGGAAGTTACAACATGAAAGATAAAAAAGCTATAATCGCCGATTATCCAAACTAAAGTTTTCTTTCTCTAAAGAATGTATTTTCAAAATCCCGGAAAATAAAAACCTGATCCAAACATATTTAAATTTCGGGTATTTGTACTAAAATTTTGCGATTTTTTTCCAAAAAAAGTCTTCTTCCGATTTTAATCAAATATTTTTTAAAATACGTTTATCCTCGGTGTTTACTTTTGGTAAAAATTTTAAACCGGTAACTTTTATAGTTTTCGAGAAAAAAAAAATAAAAACCGATTTCCTTGAAAAATTTAAAAATATCAATAAAATTTTTTTCGATTTTTTCAAAATGCAAATGAAAGATAATAGAAAATGGATGATATGTAGGGGGTCACTTAGTAAATTGATTTATTTTTTTGAGCTTTTTTGATTTTTTTTTTATCATAACTCAAAGATTTTCTCAAACTGACCAATTATTTCCAATCTTAGTTCCATTATAATTCTTTGGATTGCTACATAAAGAACAAATTATAATATTAATAATAATGGTAAACATATAAAATATTAAGTAAATATAATTAATTTCTTACAGACAAATTTCAGCACTTAACGCCATGCTACATAATAATTATGCAGATAGAAGCTAATTCTAGCATGAATTTTCAATTTCATATGGAAGTTATTTGCATATTTAATTTGAAGTCATAAATCATAGAAATTTTATTGTTTATTTATATCACTGAACACATGAACTCCTCATTAACTTAATTACAACTGGTATAATATTATTATCGTCTTCTAAAAATCAATACCTCACCAAAAATTTTGATACGTCAAAAATGAAATTTCCAAAAAATCAAGACAAAATTTTTTTTGTAATTACTTACGATGAATAAATCTGCTATAGTAATTCTTGTAGTAAATTATAATTTAATTGCCTGTTACAAGATATTAGCATCTAGCTTAAATTTTGTTAGTTGTGAGGACACTGAGGTTTCGGAGACAAAATGGACAAGGTTTGTGGTAAATAAACAAATCTGTGTAAGCGATTTACATAGGGTCAGTTGCAAAAGTCTTGCAAGTTAGTGGTACAAATAACTTTCCTATTTGCTCCTAACCCATGTCAAGATTTCCACAGAAACCACAAGGACGAATGATGATGAAGATAGATGATGAACTGTAACAACGAATTTCAGCGTATTGCAATAAATATTTTAATAAAATATCGTTCTTCTTCATACATTTTAAGTAAAGCTTTAAATATTAAATAAGGTGTGGTAAAAATTCTTAGGAAAACTTGAGAAAATCCTCGATTTCTTGAATTATTTTGTATATAATTCACCTTTTTAGGACTTTAGTTGGAAAAAACTTAATAACTTTTTTATTTTTATAAACATTTTTACAAAATTTTGTACAATCGTGTGTGGCACTATCATCTATCAGTGTTACAATTTTCGGCAGAAAATTCTAAGAAAAACTTGAGAAAATCGTCGATTTCTTGAATTATTTTGTATTTCGTTCATCTTTTTTGGGACTTCAGTTGGAAAAAACTTAATAACTTTTTTATTTTTATAAACATTTTTACAAAATTTTATACAATCGTGTGTGGTACTATCATCTATCAGTGTTCTAATTTTCGGTGGAATATTCAAAGAAAAACTTGAAAAAATCGTCGATTTCTTGAATTATTTTGAATTTACTTCACCTTTTTGGGACTTTAGTTGTAAAAAAACTTAATAACTTTTTTATTTTTGTAAACATTTTTACAAAATTTTGTACAATCGTGTATGGTACTATCATCTATCAGTGTTCTAATTTTCGGTGGAATATTCAAAGAAAAACTAGAGAAAATCGTCGATTTCTTGAATTATTCTGTATTTAAATCACCTTTTTGGGACTTTAGTTGGAAAAAACTTTATAACTTTTTTATTTATAAACATTTTTACAAAATTTTGTACAATCATATGTGGTACTATTATCTATCAGTGTTACAATTTTCGGCGGAAAGTTCCAAGAAAAACTTGAGAAAATCATTGATTTCTTGAATCATTTTGTATTTAATTCACCTTTTTGGGAGTTTAGTTGGAAAAAACTTAATAACTTTTTTATTTTTATAAACATTTTTACAAAATTTTGTACAATCGTGTGTGGTACTATCATTTATCAGTATTACAATTTTTGGCAGAAAATTCCAAGAAATACTTGAGAAAATTTCTTGAATTATCTTGTATTTGCAAATACCAGATATACAATTTAGGTATCACGATAATCCTTGAAAGTGAAAAACTCTTTGTATTAAGAAAATATTTTGGCTACTTTTTAATGTATTAAATTACATATTTTTACACTCTACTTTTCATTAGGTGAAAAATACGTGTATTTATTTAACGATATTTGATATCACACTGTTGTGTATTGAGGGGTAATAAAATTCTCTCTTTCTCATCCATTAGCACTTAATATCATTTATTACTCATAATCTAACGGATGGATTTTCCTGTCATTTTCCATCACGTTACTTCTTTATATTTTCGCTTACGGTTTGTCTCCAGCGGTACGCAATAAACCTATATTTTTAAATAAAAAAGAGAAATTGACAAATGTCCTTCCACAAAAAATATTCCACCTTTCTCACCTAAAAAATGAAATATTTTATGACTTTTATCGTGCTACAGTTTAGTATACAAAACATAATTTACTATCGAAAAAGAAACAAATTTAAATTTTATGTCTGAAGTATATGTTCAATCCTAAAAATGTTGTTTTTCTTACTGCTTTGTTCCGACGACATTTTACAACCAGAAAAAATTTAATTTATTTTAGCTAGAAATTAATTTGTGACTAGAAAATCTTAAAATTAAAATTTATATTACTTTATTTCTACTTTAGTAGTATAAATAATAAATTAAAAGCTCTACAATCTCATTTATTTTAAAATGTGGTTTAATTATAAATAGAAGTTTTTACAGCTGCATTAATTTTACATGAACAAACGATAATGGGATTTTTATATTTTTTTGCAAAACTAATTATTCCCGTGGCAGTGCTAATCTACAAAGTAACTTTAAATCGTGACCCTAAAATCGATTTCTTTATTAAAATGTAATTTTAATACACAAAGTATTTTGAAGATTAAATTGCTTCAATTCTGCAAATAATACTCTTGTTTTTAAGAAAATCTCTTTCATGGCATCTTTGCAGAAACTATTTTTTATATCTCTAAAGTGCATTCAGGCATTAAGAAACGACTTATTCCAACGAAATAATCATCGACACAAAAGTACTTCGATTATTGATGTGGCTCTCAGCATCCAATCGCACTTATTTCTTCTTCCTTTTTAATATACAGGGTTTCCCATTTAATCTCAAAAACTAGGCCTCTTAGAGTTTTTTTGTGTCAAGAGATTTTAATCGAGTGTGCTATAAAATAACAAATTTCTTCTCAACATAAGTACATTTTGTAAAAAAAAGTCCATATAAAAGTACAAATTTTTTAATTTAAAAAAAAAATTAAAATGACCTTCAAAACATACTTAAAATTACAAATAAAAATTCGTAACACTTTAAGTGGGACACCTTGTATATCATTAAATTATTAGTAATTAAAACGCAGTTTCATTATTTGCTAAAAAACATGATAAAACAATGTTACTTTTAGCTACACAAAACTTCGGTTGGAATAATAGATGAAAAATCGTTTTCTTCCTTTTGGTGACCGGATTTTATTTGTAACATTTTTTTCTAAAGTGCTTTAGTATCAAGTCAACAAGGTTTGATACATTAAATTTTTTACTTTGTACAAGCACATAAAATTTTTATTAAAATTTTTACAAAATATTGAAATATTGATTCCAGTAATACATAATTAATAAAATTAATTATACCACGAAAGCTTTGAGTAATGAAAATTGATTTACAATATCATAATATCAAGTGTGTTGTGTTTTAAATTAGAAATTTGAAAGTTATTAATTTTGAGTTTTTTAGCAATTTCTTCGTCCAAAAGTGAAATTCTCAAATTTTTTACGGTTATTCGGTCATAACTTCTAAACAAATGAAGATATCAAACCGAATATTTTTTTGTATGTAAGCATACACAAAAAACTTCAAGATAAACCATCATTTGTTAAAATCAAAGAAGGGGCAGGACGGTAAAAAAATTGTCAAAATCGCAAGTTTTTTGCGCGATTAAAATTTTTAGTTTTTTTTTCGAAATTAAAAAAAGTCATTGCGTCACGCAGTAGTACTTAAAAATCTCATTCTAAAGCATATTTTAGTTATACGATAAAATGTGTCATTACCTTACAGCGATTATTTTGGTCGCTGGGGGTTGAAAAAACACAATTTTGAATTTAATAGCTCGGTGTGAAGTGAATTAAAAAGATAGAGATTTCAAAACTTAAAACCGACCTCGTTCGATCAATCCTCTTTCAGGATTTTTCATTTTTTGTACCGTTTTGGCCCCATTTCCTCTACCAATTTTCTCTACGCGTCGTTTTTTAACGATATTTTTCTACGCTTTTGGAAAAAAAAATCCCGACGCCGCTGGACGCACCAGATAAATCCCATTATTTTTCTGGGTATTTACGGTACTTTTAGCCACAGTATAAGCCGCGTTTTGTTAAAATCGGTCCAGTCGTTTGGTAGGTACGATTTTTTAAATTTCGTTAAAAAATGTCCAAAATTGTACCCCGATTTTCAAACGTCAGAATATGAGATACAAACAAAAATTTCGAAAAATGCTCAGCTATGGGTACATACCTCTGTTTCCTTTTTATGAAAATACCATTCGCTATTTCCTCTGGCTACAGTCAAAGCAATATTACCTTTTTGTTTTTTTTTCGCTAAAAAACGCGACATTCTGACGTTTTCAAAGAAAAATTCGCCCTCGCCACAGGATTAACCTAGGAGGTTCGAAAATTTTGGATATAATAAATGAGGATGTGGGAAAAAAGTGTGCCCGATTTGGTCGTTTCGATTGCGAACCCGGCGGAGCTACGATTTTTTAAAATCGGCACAGAGGACGCTCGAAAAAAACCGCGAAAAAATTGACTTTTTCGGGAATGCTTTTGAAACCTTTCCCGTCGCTTAAAAAAAATCCATTCCGATATGATTATAAAACAAATATTCCCCTTTAATTCGAGACCGAATTTTTGAAAATTGGTTAAAAAATGTACCCGTTATCGTGAATATTAGACGATTTTAAATCTGACGAATAATATGCATATTATGAAAATTACAACTTTTATAATCGCTATATCTCAGAAACGGTGGCTCTCAGGAAAAAAAGTGTATAAACATTTTTATAAATAATTATATTATCTACAATTTTTGTTTAATCTAATTTTTTGATAAAACTTACGGTTTTGCTGAAAAACGCGAAATAGACCGGACTAAGCAGTTTGATGAGATGAATAAATCATAAATATTCGGTAAATTCGGTTAATTTTCTTTAGGAAAGGAAATAACTTCTACAATTCATTGAAAGGTAAATTTAAAAGAGAAATTATGTTTAAGTTGTATGTATTATAATAATAGTGTTTAAATTGGCTATTTTAAAAAATAAATATTGTATAAAAACTTGATTATTAAAAGTTTTTGTGACAGTTAAAAGCTTAATCCATACAAATAATATTTAAATTTTAGCCATTTTCCTGCACTCAAATATCCACAAAAATGTAAATATTTTTCAAGGATGTTTTTATTGAAATTTTATGCTCGATTAAAATAACAACGGTGAAAATACCCTCCAATATTGAGTTATATTAATAATTATTTAAAATCACAATACTATAATTTATTTTAAATACAAAAATAACCTAATAAAATATTCATGTATATGAAAATTATTTTGAAAATTAAAAAGATTATTCAAAGTTAAATCATTCATTTTACAATTATGTAAATTATTTATAAAGAAAATATCAATTCAGCCTTTTTTAAAACTTAAATAGTCACTTTAAAACTTATCTTAACTTTTAGGCCAGAGGCTAACGAGCTTTTGTTACGCCGTAAAAATGTCTGACACCTGTTTGTTTTTTTTTAATGGAAGATGATAAGCTATAGTGTAAAAATCACACGTTTACAAGTTGAAAAAATGTTTCAAAACTCCACTGAAACAATGCTCACATAGACGTTTTTAAAATTGTCGCTGCGTTAAAGTCGTTAGCGTGACCGATCTCTTAAAAACTGTTGTATACACTTGAGCGTAAACAACGCGGCGATTTGTCGCGTTGAGGCTAGCGACTTAAACTCAGCGACATTTCCATTATTCCTTTTACAATCGCGGCGTTTCCACTGTTTCAGAATTTAAAATTTATAATATCAAATATTATATTTCACGTTATTAATAAAATCATCTACACAAATATTTACATTACAAAAAAAAACAAACCTACGCTTGTTTTAAAAATGTTTTAATAATTGATCATTAGTGCAGATTACTATTTCATGTATACATTTTAATATTACTTCGTTTTTGCACTAACTGATTCATTTTAGTTACAGTATATTTTCATTAAACATTTCATCCAATTCAGCTTTTATTACTCTATCCTTCATAATAAATGGATATGAATAGGCTGTATGAAATGACAAACTTTTTTTAATAAAAATGTAGCTGCAAATTGATTAATACGATGATTAATACGTTTAAAAATCGTTAATCAATAAATCTTTTTTTAATAATTCCATTACTTGACTATCTAATTTGTCATCTGATAAATTAGATCCATTTAAATAAATTATATTACAAAATTTTTGAAATATTCAAATTAAACTCTTATTTATCACTCTTTGTTAAGGATTTATGGTGGAGTTAAGAGCTTTAAAAATTTCGTGCTTTAAATTATTTTATATTGTACACACTTTCAATGAAACAAAACCTTTTTTTATCACTTTTATGTACACGTTGTGGCTATAAATCGTGCTGATTGTATATTGTCCTTTTAGTAAATACTAATACAAATATTCACTCCTATTTCACCCCACTCGTGTAATAAAGGGACGTTTTTGTATGTACCTTTGATTAATTTTCAGAATGATCAGTTTCAAAATATTTTTATTGATTGGTATATTCATTTTAATATAGTTCTTTGTTTCTTACAAAACTTCTCTAAATAAAATCACAATAAAACAGCAAACTATATTATAAAAAGTTTTGTATACCCCATTGTATTTATCCTGCAAATTTTCCAACCCTTATTTTAATACCCACACACATTGATTTTACCCAATACTTATTGCTTCTATTTTTACAGCAGGCCCTTTTCAAAACTACTATTTAAACAGCTTCCAAGGAAAATTTTATATTTTATTGGCTTTTGTCTAAATTCAGCAAAATTTAGACAATATTTTTTGTTTTTTTTTTAACGTTTCTTCCATTGTAGGTTATATTACATTACCCTAGACCCTTGAGTGTAAAATGGTGTAGTCTTAATAAGTGAGTATATGTGCCTGACCTGCATAAAATCCGGGACTAATTTGACAAGCATAATGAAAATTAAGCTTGTCAAAGAGAGGAAACTCTCTTGGGTATATCAAAACTTTAAATGCACTTACATTGCTTGAAAAATAATTATAGTTAAATGCAGTGTGAAGCTAAAATAACCCAAAAAATTCGAAATTTAAAATATTCTCAAATTACTTCTGATGGGCAAAGAAAATTTATTATAAATATGAAAAATCTCGTTTTAATAGTTTTCCATATACAGGGTGTCCCATTTTAATTAATCCATCTTGAAAACGAAGCGATTTCCTTAAAAATATTTCAGACAAAAATTATAGCGACTCGAGGGGGACATTTAATAGTGCCATGGGATTTTAATTGTTATAGGGTTTTATGGGAAAACATTTTTTTTCAAATAGGAACCCCCATTTTTTATTGTAGATTCGTAATCTATGGAAAATAATAAGAAAGTTTTGATTGAAACTTTTTTTTCTAAAATTTCAATTTTTCGCTATATTCACTAAAATGAACACAAATTTTGGGATTTTCGATACAGTTTTACTAAAAAACTAAAGAGCTATAAGAAAACTCGCAGAAGTCAAAAAGTGCTTAAATTCACGCAAGGATTAATAAAAAATATTATTTTACTTTATTAAAAAAAAATAAATTTAAAAAAAGTTTATTTTATTTTTATTATTTTTTAAGAAAAATATTATTTTTTTTTAACTTATAAAATTTAAAATAAAGCCAAAGGTAATTAATTAATACACTTAAAGATATTTGGATCTGTTCTTAAATTACGAGAGCTGGTTTAAATAAGATGTTCGAATATTCCTCCATTTTGTTCAATACACATGTTTACTCGTGTGCGAAAAGCCAATGATTCATTTCTCAACATTTCAGGAGTGATACTTCGAAAAGCGTCCGTAATTCGTATCATAATATCCTCTCTAGTTGTAGTTGGTCGTTCATAAACCTTATCTTTTATGTAACCCCATAAAAAATAATCCATTTTTGTAACGTCCGGAGATCTTGCTGGCCATTCGTGTACTTCACTACCAATTCCAATCCACATATTAGGGAATTGGTTATGTAAAAATGTTTTAACAATTCTGGCAGTGTGGGGTCTAGCTCCGTCCTGTTGTAACCACATTCGCTGTCTTAAAGCTAGAGATACATCTTCTAAAAGAGTAAGCATTTCGTTTTGAATTATATTCAAATAAACATGTTGGTTAAGATTTTCTTCATAAAAAAATGGTTCCCCAAGATACTCATCCACTAATCCAGCCCAAACGTTTATAGACCAACGCCACTGTAATCTATGATCTCCTTGCCAATGTGGACTATTTTCAGAATAATAATGAGCATTATGAAGATTTACTCCACCCATGTTGTCAAATTTTGCTTCATCAGTAAAAAGTACGCGATTAAAAAAAGGGGATCTCTTCTAACTTGATTCGTAGTCCATATGCAAAAATTAAGTCGGCGGATGTAGTCATCTTCTTTAATTTGTTGGGTTAAATGAACATGATATGGGTGTGATTTATGGTGTTTTAAAATTCTGTTGGCAGAAGATTTAGGAAGTCCATGAAGACGCTGAATTTTTCTTGTAGATGTATGTGGATCTTCATTTACGGAAGCTAATGCTATAAATGAGGACCAGTTTTACTACGTTTTCTTCTAAGAGAACCGTTTTCCGCTCTTTTAACGAGCCTCCTAATATTTGTATGATTTGGATGACGCAATTGTGGAAACCTCTCAGCATAAAGACGTGCTGCGTGCCGATTGCCGATAGTTATCATGGCATTCGCCCAAAACTTTTATAATAGTCACGATTTCTCTAGGTGAATAATCAGCCATTTTATGAGAGACTGATTTTAAATAATCACAGTGGCTATAATAACAATGAGCTTCTACAAAAAACTAATCTGTCACAATATAACAATTATGTGTGAAACACAAAGTAGGCTAAAATGAAATTCCTTTATTTTTAGAAGCCTTCTTCCTTAATTGAAAAATATTATTTAACATATTAAATTGCAAATAAAATTGAAAAACCGTTTTGACACCTATTGTTTCCAACCTATGACTTTATTTTAAATTTTATAAGTAAAAAAAAATTATATTTTCCTTAAAAAAATAATAAAAATAAAATATACTTTTTTTTTAAATTTATTTTTTTAATAAAATAAAATAATATTTTTTATTAATCCTTGCTTTAATTTAAGCACTTTTTGTCTCCTACGATTTTTCTTATAAAGCTTTAGTTTTCTAGTAAAACTGTATCGAAAATCCCAAAATTTGTGTTAATTTTTGTGAATATAGCGAAAAATTGAAATTTTAGAAAAAAAGTTTCATTCAAAACTTTCTTATTATTTTCCATAGATTATGAATCTACAATAAAAAATGGGGGTTCCCATTTGAAAAAAAATGTTTTTCCATAAAACCCCATAACAATTAAAAACCAATGGCACTATTAAATGTCCCCCTAGAGTCGCTACAATTTTTGTCTGAAACATTTTTGAGGAAATCGCTTCGTTTTCAAGATATTCAGCTGGATTAATTAAAATGGGACACACTGTAGTTATTTTAATTTTTAATATAATTCTTTTATACCCTCATATCTCTGAATTTTCTTCAGTTTTAACTTTACAACATGTTAAGTTGAGAGAATACATCGTAGAAGTTTCTTCCTTAAAATTATCTTCGACTTTTCCAAGTTTTTTGTTTTAAAATTTAAATTACACGGATAATATTAAAATATCGTACTTGAACGGTGGTTAAAGTTGCTTGTATGTTTATATGAAAATATATAATGTAGTTTTTACTTTAATAAATTTCGTTCCTTACATCAACATTATTATAAGATTAAACGAACTTACCTTAAGTGAAGTTCTGATCTTAATTGTATGAAATCCCTATTCCGAATAGTTCAATTATTGTAGACCTGCGTCCAGTGTCTATTTACCACACTTCCAAAGCCTAAAATTAAAAATATAGGCTCTGCAACTCTCCGCGCATGTCATCAGCGCCAGCGCCAAGCCGTTCATTCGTTTAAAGCCTAACCGTAATCTATTCAAAAAGGGGGAAAAATAAGGGAAGGGAGGGATTGAACTATTCGGAATAGGGATTTCATACAATTAAGATCAGAACTTCACTTAAGGTAAGTTCGTTTAATCTTATAATTGTATTTCAATCCCTATTCCTCTAGTTCAATTATTGTAGATGTTTAAAGCTGATTACGGTTTCAAATTTTATTTTAAGTAACCCTAAGTTGGAAAAAATAAAAAACCTTAATTCCAAAAGAAAAAATAAATATATTCTTAAATTCATACAGAAAAATAAAAAACAATTTAATTCTTAAAACAAAGAATAACTCTAACATTAGGAACATAATAAACGTTAATAAAATACAATAATATAGGATTTGAAATAATCCAATAGGAAAAAAAAAAAAAAAAAAAAAAAAAAAAAAAAAAAAAAAAAAAAAAAAAAAAAAAAAAAAAAAAAAAAATTTATTGCAAACCACTATGATTTTATTATAGCCCTCGCCAAAACGTCCTCATTGGTTAGTTCAAGATTATAAAATTTTGTAAAAACTTCTGACTTTCTTGTCCAGCCTGCTGTTTTCCGAATGGTTTCCAGGCTAATGCCTGCTCGGTTAGCAGCTGATGTAGTTGCATGTCGGGTGCTGTGAGCTTTGAAGATGCTTGTGTTTATTCCACTTTTTCCTAAGATGATTTTAACCCATCTTCCTAGTGTTTGAGAGGATACAGCCTTGTATGGTTTTTTCCATGATATAAACAAATAGTCCAGGTTGCTCCTTATACTCTTGGTTCTTTCTAAATAGGATTGTAGTGTGAAAGCTGCGCAAATAGTTTTTTCTTTGAAAAAAGGTAAAACTAACTTCGGTTGAAGTTTATTTAAGCCTGAAGTTTTAATACAATCGGTAATTCTAATTTCAATTTTATCCTTATGTATACCAATATTTGATATTTTGATTGCCTTTAAGGTTTGAATTCTATGAGCCGTAGTTAAGGCAATTAACGTTATTAACTTCATCGATAGATCCTTTAAAGCCAGCTTGGTGTTGCAAGGTAATGTTTGTAGAAAAGTTAAAACCACGTTAGGATCCCAGATGGCCTCATATCTGGGTTTTGGTGGACGATTTTTGACTATTCCTTTAAAAAATCTCTTTATTCTGTAGTCCTCCCCTATTTGGGGTCCCATTAGTAAGGAGATTGCCGATCTTATACAATTTAAACTGCTGTAAGATGAGCCCTTATCATACTCCTGCGTTAAGAACAATAGTATATGGAAACAAGATGAATTGAAAAAATCTAGATCTTCTTTAAGACAAAATTCCCACCATTTCCTTAAGGCACAATTGTATTGACTTTGTGAAGACTTTGATAAAGAATCTATAGATAGATCAATTGATATTCCTGGTACATCCTTTAATTCAAAAGCTTGCCTGATAACCTGGCGGAAGCCAGGGAAATGCTTTCCCATAAC